>OX235273.1:120993329-121016825 GCA_944472155.2 Trichobilharzia szidati | reverse complement strand
GGCATAGTTGAAGGTGGTTTATTTTCATTATATTGATTCATCTTGATATTTGATTTATGTTCACAAATTTTCATTTTGTATTTCGGGCATATTAACTTATTCAGAATGTAAGTAACACTTGAAATCAATTCTCTTCTTTTTTTGTATCAAGAATGACTGTATTTGAATAGAGTTATTTTGGAAATTATTTTTCAAGCAACCAACTTTAAATTGACAGTTTGTAGATGCAAATGAACTTGTGTGTGTTCTCTTATTTTTCAACTGAATATCAGTCAAACCGCTAGTTTAGATTTCCGGTATTTCGAATAAGTCATCCTCCTTCTGTTGTTCATTCATGAACATGTGAAATTATTGTTGACGGGGTATTGTCAATATCACTAAATGGTATTTCATATACTGTATTTACCGTTTACTTGTGCTGAATTGTATCCACCTCGTTTATCTCAACAACGTGTCTTGGAATATATCTAGGATTTATATTTGTTTTATGGGTAACTCCAGCTGATTTCTGTCACTAATACGCGAATTATGTTTAACCAGAAGGAGCCGTTTATTTTTGTTATCCAACAACGGCTAGCTCTCTCAAGTAGTGGAAATCCTGGAGGATTATTGACAGAAACACCAATAAGGAAATCGTCCTCTAGCCAATTCACAATGCTACCAAAGACATTATTTATGAGCTTGCCTTTGAAAAGTGACATTATTGCTAAAGTGTTTTGAAGTCATTTACCGAAATACATCAAACGTTCATTTTATGTGGCTGACTGTGCATAGTCAAAGTGAAGTAGTTGAAAAAGAATATTTCTTTGATGAAAAAGCTGTGTAGTTCCATATACATTAATTGGTATATTGCACTGTAACCTTGAAGAGCTAGAGATTTTTTATCTCGAGTTGTGCATAGTACCAGTGACGGATTTCATGCATTGAATTAAAACAACCACTAATTAGGCAGTCACAATGTTTCACAGACCAATATCAAATAGATAAGTTGGATAGGGTAATGAGAGAGTAGAACATGACATGATTATCGAATAGTTATTTAACAGACAGACTGACAAACAAAAATTTGAAATTTATATAAACGTATGTGAGAGTGATACGAGGAATTCGCGAAAACTATGTTTCAAAATCTGAATCACGATTCTGAAACTGTTCATATGAAGCTCTGATTATTGTTTAAATATTTTGCTTATTCTAGTTACTAAGGGTTAGTTACTGACTGTCTCATGTGTATTTTTAACACTAATTTAGACAATGTTACATATCTATTGCATAACAAGGAAATCATTATAGTGGTTCTTATAATTCCTTCAACACAACACTTGCTTAACTTATCGAACACTGATTTCATAATTTTCATACTGGTACAGAAGTCAACGCAAATCGTCTAGTTATTGAATATAATAACCGTAAATTTTCATTTTTACATTACCGCCATATAAACTTAGGTTGTAAGTACCATTTGCAATTATTTCTGTTCTCTTCTATATCAGGAGAGACTCTGTATTTTCAGTCTTTTATCGAATCTTATAGTTTTGCCAATTTTAATTTAGTTTACCCTATTTTTTCAAATTGATAGTTTAGAAATGCAACTGAACTTGTGATTTCTCTTAGTGTGTGAATTTACGTCAGTCGAATTGCTCTCAAAAACCTGTGGTTTTTATAATGTTTCATCCACTCGACACTGATGAATATGTGAAATTACAGTTGGCATAGCTGGAAAATCGTCAGCAATCCAGCAGCAAATTACATGAAAGATTATTATCAGAATAATAGCTGACAGATATAATAACTTCCCATATTCTGAAGACGGTGAAATGGGTAAACTAAGGTATAACATAGATAATTATTACTTCTACCTGTTATATTTTCAGAGAATATATTTTTCGTTATTGTGAATATTTAATGGAAGCTCTTATTCCTCTACAAATTTTGTATGCCTTCCAGTTACCTCAGGTTTGTTATTTATTGTCTCAGAAGTTATTTATAACACTGGTGTATAGGATGATGTCAATGTATCTCTCAACACTGGAATCATTCATATCTAATTCTCCTGATTCTAATTCTATCACACAACCACTAATCAAGTCATCAGTGCTTGATCCCCTCATTTTCATGGAGTTGCAGAGTGTAAATCATTGAATTTATCCTCATGATGGTAAGTGAAGGATGACGCATTTATACTGGCACGTTATATAAGTGATGGACATTGGAATAACGCAATTTATTCAAACAGTTCAATGGAACTCAACACCTAGGATATTACCGTGTAAGCTTATGTTCAATATTGAACACAAACGATCGTTAGCTGAGCGCATACTTAGATATGAATTGCCTTCAGCTCTGAGAATACAGAGAGCTACGAACATGTGAAGTGTCTATATCTCTCTACTGATACCCTGAGGTTAGAGTCAAACGTTGCTATTTCTTGGCTGGTTAAAAGGTACATGTCATGACTGAAATCAATTGATAAAAGTGGATGAGATAAATTTTCACGTTCTTGAAAGACCAATCTGTATAACTTTGGCCAAGGTTGGACGTTTTCTTGAGTCCAGTAGTTGAAAGTTTCCATCAAAATCTACCAATTGTACTAATATTTCCTCGAAGCTCTTCTTAATACGGAATACATATTAGGATCTTAGAAATAATCCATTTCAATTGCTGAATCCTGATTTTATTGCACAATTCAATCGCATCACCTTTGGCCAGTTTAACTTCTTCAGCTATGCATCTGTAGTGCTTTCATTGTTTTTCATAATTTGATATCTTTGATTCCGGTTGTTGAATGTTCGTTATCTGAAACTCTCTGCATTATTTCAGAAAACATAAGTATGTTAACATTTTTAACTCTGATGTTTTAAACAGCAATTTATGAAGTGATACACATATAGAAACGGCCGCGATGCAAATAATAAATAGTAACTGCGATAAAACTAGATACTACCTTATTTGAACTTATTTTGCAAACGATGGACATGATATTCTCTCACAAAAATGATACTGGGTAGCAGAGAAGATGTCTGACAAATTTTGAGCTTCCATCCAAAAAGTAGTTTATCTCAACCCGCATTTGTGAATCCAGGCTGTCATGGTTTGCACACCATGTATCTGAATTCGCCTTTGTTTTATCTCAGAATTTCATTATCGATGTGCAATAGTGTTTAGGTGATGCTACCATCTTTCTTAGCCAGTAAATTTGTTTTTACTATTTAATTGCACAAATTTCAATGGAATGTTTATCAACGATTTCTGTTATTCATTCATTCACCTATCAACATTTTGTAGTTAGTCACGCGGGGAATGTAGTTAATGTACAAGCCAATGCGATGAGTCGGCATTCGATTTTGATTAACAAAAAGTTTTCATAATAAAATTAGTGTCACCTACACACAAGTTATTTGTTATATAGTTTACACATTGTCTTATCACCTCTGGATATTGAAAGTGACTACCTGTTACACTACGCTGGGCATTAATGACTTTCAGTGGACTACGGGTATTGTAAAAAATATTTTTATTTTTTAGTGAAAGCATGTATGTAAAATCGTTTTCTGCAATATATCAATTAATTTTTAATTGAACACGTATTATAATTTGGACAGCTAAGAACGTATTATCATGTATCATATTAATATTTTGAAACTAATTCAGTGATGAGCAGTCCTGCAATGTACATCTGTGGGAAAATCTATTATTATGAAATTCTACTTACCATGAAGGTGAGGAAGATCCTTATGTTGATTTTTTGACTTATTTTTTCCTTTAACGTTCCCAGTGGATGATTGAATTATCAGTAGCATTGGTGTTTATTTTTACGGCATGAAGATGTTAGGCGAATGCCCGTCCTTCCCTCTTGACCAGTCTCATTACTGCCTTAGCGAGGTAAAGAAGTTCGTCTGTGATCGCGAATCGAACCTCCGATCACATGTGTGGTTGTTGAGTATTTCACCACTGAGCCACCGACGCCTTTCTCTTCCTTCGAGACGTATATTTCCAATTTATTTCACTCCCACTGAACCAACAATGGACATCATTTGTTCCCTATCTCTCTTGGCTATTTTATAACCTGCATTTCGTCGCTTGACAAAATAAAGAGTTATTTATCTCCACCTTTCTTCAGCAATTCAAGCATCTGCTTTCTAAAAGGTGCAAAATGGACAACTTTACGGGTCAGATTCCGTATGACTTTCGTTTGTTTGAGTATACGTCCTCTACTGTTTGTTAACCTTTTTGGTCGATCTTTCTTAGTCTTCTTCAATCCTCTCTGTCTGCCAACACACACGGGATTTTACGCATCGTCACCACAATCATGCAGTCTAGTTCAGCGCAAAACTTAGTCCTGACGGTGAATATAATAATTTATGTCATATTTAATCCATGAAACAGTATTACGGTTACTATACACAATGAATAACTATCATTTGTAAACTAGTAAAATGCTAACAAGCAATATGACTCGTATATTCTCTAAACAATACGACATTAAATATCAGAATAATTTTCTTAGTCTTTCAAACTGATCTGCTCAAGACATCTGATAACCTTCCAATGGTTGCTCCATATGATATTTACTTCATCATGATGAACGAAGATGCTAGCCAACAGTGACTTATTCTATATTTCTCAATCTGTAAACGAACGGATACTTGATTTTCTGTGAAATTTAAGCAACTGTGTTTTCTTCATCCACCTGAATTACGTTGTCTACCAATTTCGTTAATACAAAAACGTCATTTCAGTTAAGCAGTGTAAGTCAGTGCTGGGTGATTTCTATTCTCCGCCTTCCTCAGATTTCCAAACAAGGCTAATTTAGGTGTTTAAGAATGTTCACTCAGCGTAGCTCAATAAAAGATTGTTGGAATATAATTTACTGTAACAAATTTGACGGAAAGTTATTTCAAATTGAGTGAAAAATATTGCACATTTACTGAAGTCATTTCGTAGAATTTACCGAGTTTCTCGGATGTATACAACATGTGACATATTTAGACTTCACCTGTGTTTGGCTGGTGTCTTTCTATAATCACACTGGATGCTTACTGCATATCGCTTTTTCGGTGAAATATGTAGAATGTTGCCACGAAATTCCAACTTTCTGTTTCCATTAAACAATGAGGACAAGTACATGCACAGTACTTAACATCCACATAGACCAGAAAATATTACGTTTTTACACTAAACATTGCTGTTACTCCTTCATGTAATCAGCCAACTGTTCATTTTCTCCCTAAACAATTCTTTAACTTTATACAAACGTTCACCAGTGATTTTTATGCTTGCGTAAAAATTGAAGTAAATTGTCAGATGAGATTTTATTTTTCCGCATTTCACACAAATCAACAATGCACTATCACATAACAGTAAAGGATACTCTTCCAAAGACAAGTAAGTGGAGTGTGAATTGGCTGCTTTCTTCACACATTAACGTTTCATCTACACATTAATGTCACTGAGAGAAGAGTGAAACCAAACTTCATTTGTTTCCATTGTGAAGTGAGAATTCTGTATGGCCGTAACAAAATACTGGTAATCATACTAAACAACGAACGCAATATAAAATCATCAAACTAACAGTACGCTGTTACAGGCAGGTTGATATTTGTGGTTGTAACTACTTAATCACCACTAGATAAGTCATCATATCAATCAATTCAAATTATCTAGCAAATTCAGGAATGATGCGAAGAAGGTGCCAAAATGTGTGAAAAGGTTCTTCCACAAATAGCTTTCAGATTAAAATAAATGATTAGTTACATTTATCAGTGCTCATGGCTTTTTGTGCGTAGGCATTTATGTCAGAGCAATCTACAGAATATCAGCCACACTTTAATTTCTGCGGGAAATAATACATAACATAATAGATAATAGATAACATGCATATCCACAATTTTGAACTGATGGATGATGTTGGAAGGGACGTATTCAATGAAAGTTATTTATAACATGTTGTAGTGGGTCAAGCAGTCCAGAGTAGGCAAAGACTGAAATCCATCGACACATAATCAGGCATGGATGTAATTAGTGCAAGTGATACTGGGAATTTTACTGTTTAGTTTAGTTATTCAACATTCAGCTTGTGAAGTCAGTTTTTCGAAGTATTTCGCATGAACACATCACATTTTAAAAGTGAAATCCATTTTTGGAGAAACAAAGTCAGTAAATGCATTTAATTTATTCCTTTGCAAACATGCAGTTATAATTCAACCTGAGGGTTGGGAGGGTAAGTTCTGTCTCCAAATACGTTTGTCTTACTTCACTTATGCTGTGACATAAATAAAAACATCCAACTTCTCAGTATGCATGCATCATATACATATCAGTACAGGGAGTGTGTCATTGCTTTTTATAAATGCCTAGTGCTTCGAAATGGCTTTACTTCCTACTACCATAATAATTGCTTTATTTCGGATTTATCACATAGTAAATTATATTACTTTACTGTAAAATGACTTAATAAGGAATCATGTACCGCTTGTGATTTACAAACTGTACTCATGAAATGAAACAATGTAACTTACAGTAACATTTCGGAGAGAAATACGCTAATAGTTCCACATATTTTCTATGCGGATTATGGTCTGACCACAACAAATACGTAGTTTGTATAGAAATTATGCCAGAAAAAGGCGATTACATCCTTCACCTCAACATACTATAACAAGACTTTTCGGATGATTAAGGTAACACTTCCTGAATGTATCTACATTTTGTATTATCAAATGAAGTAAAAATATGCGAATTTTCATAAGAATGAAGTGATTATTCTGAATACTGATATCTAAGCTTTTATGAAGCCATAAGGAATAGAACTGGAAATTTAGGATCTCGAAATCCTACTTTCAATATAAACATTTAAATAGGTCTCTTCCAATACTTCTTAACTAAATTATTCTAAGATCTCCAGTATAATCATATTAAAAAATGAAACAGTTTAAAAAGGATAATTCCTTATTTACATCTAATGAAAAAAAGTAAATTTTAGGGTTGATAATATGAGCACCTTACATGATGCCCTTCAACATGAAAAAAACTGAATCCGAGTGATTCTCGGTCGATTCACTGGATGAGTGAAATCTGAACTTCTGGTGCCTTATTTGGTGGCATTAAGGTAGACAAGTCATTTGATTCTACATAATTCCAAGCCTGATGTATAATAAAAGGAGTTTATGAGCTATCTAATTAGTAAGCAACAATACTAAGCAAATTATGAGTTGAACGACAACACCAAGAATACCCATCTGATAATGGTACTAGGAAGAAAACTTATCCAGTGATCCACAGCACTTCACTTTTATTGGTTAGAAATCCTTCGATAAACATTTCAAGACAGAGAATGAGTTGAAATGTTTGTTCAACAAGTGGGTGTTTTAACATTCGCATACATATCAATCCATGATCCCAGTTTCCATCTGAGTGATGATATGAGATGAGATGAGCAAAGACAAAATAACGGCGAATGATGCAAATATTCTGCTCTAATCAGGTAATATTTAACACTAAAGTAAAGATAAGAAAGATTCATGTGAGCATCTGAATGTGAGTTATATTTCTCATATAGTGCGCCAGATGTCATTATCAGAGAGCGTTGAATCACTATCTGCTTCAACATGTCAAACATTCTTGAATATAATTATGATGTACTTAGCCAAAGTCTCCTATATTTCTAGAGATAATTTGTCGCGTTGGACTCAATGGAGACTGACATGGTAGGTTGATTATCACGTTAATAGCGTTAGATTCATTGTTGTCACATGAGTCTCACCTGGCTTAACTAGCAGGTAACTTAGTCAGCATTTATTGTTTTGACACGTGAAAGAGGAAGAGAATAACTTTGAGTACTTGTTGACTGAATACATAGTCGGTGACAATCATTGTGGTATACAGAATATGAATCTGCTTAGTGCTCTCACTGTTTTCTTCATCTAAATGTCAAAAAATCTTAGATGGAATTTGCAGAATTAGGTTTAATATAAGTAAAGGAAGAAGTGTGAAACTGCAACGAATCTGTTTAAAAATGACGTTAGTGAATTGTATTTCCCCAATGTAAAAAATCCGAATGAAAAACGTGGTTGATGTTAATTCACCACTCGATGAGCTAAGCGTCGATTCGATAATTGATTTCCTCCCTCATCACCAAATGTTCATCCGTGTTCCCTTAATTATGTCACGGTCCGAATATAATCAATTCTATATATTATATGACAAAAGTAGCATAAACAAATAATACTGAGCATCAGAATTCAGGTTATCCGTGATGGCGACAAATTTCACAGTTACGCATCAATGCATAACTTTTAATTTTCTGCCTATATTGTAATTATATTCGATATGAACTTTAGCTTATGAGTAGAAATGCATTATTAAATTTAGTTTCATGCTTCTTATCGCTCATTAACAAGATATACCTCAAGCTTCAGGCTATTCATTCGTCAAGCAAAAGGAATTTTTCGCTGAATATTATCGTTAACTGTGCTTGCTTCTTTCTGACACTTGGTATGCAATCCTGAGCATCTCGTTAACACGGTGTGAGAAAGCTTCAGTGCTCACTTCACTAATCATCTGGTAGGACATCAACAATCACTGATATAGGCCTCACTCACCTAATTCCGATGCTACGGGAAACGTTCTCAGTAGAATTATCTTTATTCAACAAGTTTGTCTGAATTTATGAATTGTGACATTCATTTCTGTATAATTATCAACCCAGTCATGTATATCGCGTATATCTTCTTACTTCCTCAAATATTCGCTTGTGTTTTCCAGGTGGAGGGGTTGAATACTTACATCGAATTCTGTTGAGACTACAAAAAGAATTAATAATCTTTTCCTGACTATGTTTGTGATTCATCGTCATTAAATTTTTTAATGTTTTTCTTAAATACTAAATTCCGACTTTCATGTTCAATAACGGTTGTTCACTCAACTTCTGCAAACATTTTCAATTTTCATTTAAAGATTAAATTTTGTTTGTTTTAATTATACCTAAGTAAAATAAACGTCATTTACAACTCTTGATGGAATTTTTCATTGGTTAGAACTAATATAGCGATATTGAGAAGTGATATCAATTAACGACAATTGCTGCGAGGAAATTTGGTGAAACTGATTGGATAAATGAGAATTAACTTAACAACGTATCAGTTCATCATTAGGCATGAAATAACCGTTTTCTCACTTTTCTACACGAAGGAATTCATGGAGGCAATTTTATTAGGTGTGAAATCGCTCACTGGTCTCTTCAGTGTGTATCTCATCCATCTCCGTTTTCTTCGGTAGCTTATCGGGCAATGGATCCTGGGTCGATTCGTTTCCAGGATTACTCGTTGCTAATGCTTTTTGGTAGCGTGGTCTCATGTACAGAATGAAATCAGTTGCTGATGAACCTTTATATCAATTGATAAGAATACACCTGCCAATGATGGATCAAATGTCTTTCTGCAGGAGGCAGACAAGGCAGGTATGTTTAACGCAGTCAATTCGATACTAAGACGTCGTAACATCGCTATTAAAAGAAAATCTCAATCGACCTATTTTTAGTACTATCACACAACAACGAATAGAAGTTATAAAATTATGAATAAATCAAAATCGAAGACAAATAATAAAGACTAAGTGAAGAGCAGAACTGTGAGTGTGAGAACAAAGATATGCAGTCCAGGGAAAAAAAGTGTTGGTTGATTAAATGACTGAAATGTTCACTTAATTATTTTAGTCTTGAATAGATTATTTGTGTATGAAAGACATGAGATCTCATAATCCTGCAAATATTTCCTTGTTCTCAACTTGTTCAAATTATTTGAAGGATCTGTTTGTATAGAAAATAACAAGATTTATGATGTATTTAGCATAAAATATCAACTTGTATTATATTGACATTCAATGCAGTACTCTTCAAAACAGATAACAACGAAGTGCGCATCATATCTTCATATGTCTATCAAGTTGATTCCAAGGAGCAAGCTGGCACTTCACTTGATAATTCAGATAGTGTAGGTGTCCTGATATATTCGACCAGAAGTTGTCATGTAAATACACTCACTACGAATCATGCTGAATATATATTCAGTATATTCAAAGCATGCCCAAACTAACTGCAAGCACTATCTAAAAGACGCAGTCACTGCAGTCGATCAATGATGTAATCGGTTTACAGATTAACTCAGAAGTATTAACACTTGTCAGATACTATGTTACATCAGAAAAGTATCACTGATCACTTAGGAATTTACATTTCTGCCTATGATATCCTCTTATCCTTTCTCATTCATCAGGAGTAATCATGTCTAAGCGCGAATGATAACAGTATGCAGTGAGTCAAATGTGGCGAAACTTATAATACTTATTACCATAAGTGATCAGCAACGAATAAGTATTACTCCAGCTGATTTTGGTGATTATGCCTTCTATACAGAACGAACACCTGAGATTGGAAGTCGTAGCTCTCTTCTTTTCCTCGTAATTACTAGTAAGAATCAGCTCGCTTAGTGTCCCACTGACAGCTAGATTCATGGAAGCTCTTAAATTTACAGTTACAAGTTCGAATGAATGAATGAGGCACCAAATCGTTCAAATGTAGCGTTGGGATAAATCTGACTGCCAAACTTATTCTGAATACAACCAGAAGTATTTGAAGGTCCATGTAGAGCACTTTAAAACATAATAGAGGACAATTCAGTTGTCTACCATTCAAATCAAATCCTCTGAGGTAGTTGTCAAGACGTCTTATCTGTACAAAAGCTAAATTTAGCGATGATCTGACTTTGTTCAACAAAGTGACACTTTCGTTCTTCGGAGCAAATTGTTCGGAAAAATCTACACAATTCGTCAGTTACATGAAATCCTCTTGAATGTGTTGTTATGGGGTTAGAGCTTTTGAGTTTTAATTTCTAAATCATTGAATATGCAAATACGCTGGTTAATGTCTGACTCTTTGCACTAGCCTAGTCTGTACATACTCACTTCGTAAAATACTCATAATAAGCGAAATAATGATGCACATTGCGAATGCAAATATCTCACCATACTCTCTCTATTCAATGAAAGGACATCTGGAATCCAAATCACTTCTATAACTGTGCTAACAGTTTGTGTTTTCAGTCAGTCAACTAGTCCTATTAGTTTGTGGAGCTGAAGCCAATGCTGAACTTGGAGCATACGAAGGTGAAGATCCTTCATTTAACTGACTGAATTATATCGACGAAGTGCTTTGGTGGCACAGCGGTTGGAGGGTTGCAGACCAAACATGTGCTCCTTGGTCCTATTCCCGGCCACAGACCTTCCGAAGCCAGTAATCAGACCAGTAATCCGGAAAGGTTGGGCGTGAAGCTAGCAAATCACATCTGTAAAAATAAACACCACTGCTTCGAAACTTCAAGTCTCTCACCTGAAGCCCTGTATTCCGCTGGGAAAGTAAAAAGTAAAGAAACAAAAGACGGCAAAAAAATGACGATGAACTGCCACACAAAAAAATGTAATTCTGAACAACCGAGTATGAATAAATGAATATTTACGTGGGCCCTCTGTTATCATGATGCTTCATAAAGCTCTCAACAAACTCTTCTCAAATGAATTTGCCTATTTGTTGTCTTTACCAGTCGAAATATTGTTCTATGGAATTTCAATCTATTTATCAGCAATTTTCTCATTTCTGTTGCAGATGTCTTGTAGCCAACTGATATGGTTGGCTGATAATCATTTCAATGCTCACAACTTCAATGTTGACATATAAATTCCGTGACATCTGGTAGGATGGTTGGTTAATTGATGCACATCATATTTAAGCATTTCAACGAGGAAGTGAATAACTTACAGTGACTGATAGCCGATCGAAAACCAGATGGTGAAAATTGCAGAACAAATAAAATGAACAATGTAGTGCATTCACAGATGCCCCAGTGGTTTCCCTGTCCATCTGCACAGAAAATCAGTCAAACTTGAAAATTAACAAATTTTAGATGTCTTAATAATAAAAGGAATCAAATTTCACTGAATTTTAACTAAGGAACATTGCAAAATATATTTCTTTTTGATTGGATGCAGGATTCCATCAAGGGCTAACATCAGCGAGAGAACCACTGAAAAACCTGAGAGTACTGGACAGCTGTTTTATTCTAGTTTTGAACTCTACAACGGTACACACCCACTGGGGTCCAAACTCAGGAGGCACTTGTTACAAAGCGAGCTCGTAGACCATTGAGCCACTGGGAACCAATCCAATTGCTCGTGAATTCCAAATTCTGCTGACTTTAATTTCTTAACATTTACTGTGAGAATATAATACGTGCTGTTGGTGATTAATAACATGGGATTGAACAGCATGCTGGAAAGAGACAATCACTATTTCAATCGTCTTATGACTCCATCTTTGGCGATATGCAGGAAACTGGAATTACCTTGAAATTGATTTAACTGAAATAATTTTGATCTCAGTATTGATCACTCTCTTTCAGATGGCAACCAGTCAAACTGCTGGAGAATTTCGCATCTTTCACTCACAGGTTCATAGCCATGTGATCAAATAAACAGTCAAAAATCATCCTGTCTGTTCGTTCCCTGTGTGAGAACGCATGTACATGTGAACCGACGGATGCAATTCGAGCCAATATAAAAGGCAACTTTTTAAACCTTGAGGTGTTTCAGTAGGCACCTCCTTCTGTAAACAGTGACAAATTTGACAGTTATAGAAATCCACTACAGCATTGTGTTCATTCTCTACTCCATTTATCTTAACACTTCATCACTTTTGAGTTTCAGTTTTAGGAAGACTGGTTTCTGCTCCACTATGTATGACTTCGAATTCATAATCGGTGCTTCTAGAAAATCCTTATAATTATTTCTGCATGAACTAACAAACTTTCAAAAAAAGGTGATTGCTTCATTCTACACCATTTATTAATGGCCCTCACATTCTCGGTCAACATACGATGCGTGTGAATAGTTTGTACATTGACATTATATAAATCAATCTCGTTTGTAGCAAAGTAGAAAGTGGCTAACGAAATGAAATGGAGTATTCTAACCTTTCTCAATTTCTTGATTCTCCTCTGTTCAAAATAATCCAGGTGTAGTTACAAGCAGGAAAATTATATCTTCATTTATTTAGAGCCCTATATGTTAACGAAGATAAGAAATAATTGATGACAACATTATGAGGAAAAAGGCTTTCTGCTCTATTCATTCAGTTACTCCAGTGTATACAGGGTAGCAGAATAGTCGCCAGTAAGTTGTACTGAGAAAACCAATGCATTTCATAAAACGCTGTCAACGTTTCAATCGACCACTATCTTCAGCAATCGGACTAAGTTACCTTATCAGATAACAAAAAATACTACAGTTATAATACTACAGTTATCGAAGTTTAATACTTAAGATAAGTTCAAACAGAAAAGTTAAAAGATGAAAATCTAAAACAGCAGAGAGAAAAAACAAGATTTGTCTTGTCTCACTCAAAAAGTGTCTTTCTGTCAAGATATTCAAAATCGTTTGTATGCTCAGTCTTTTCTGCTAAAGTCTATACGCGTTTTTCAAAATTCAATAATAAAACAGTCACTTATTTCAACCTTTGTGTGTTAAAACATGTCACACACACACACGTATCTTTGTCATTACTATTTACAGCAGTTCACAATCGTATCCACATTTTCACTATTGTCTTGCAAATTAATATGTCGTAAAGTAAATTTAGTTGTTCTCAACAGAATGGAAAATCCCTCTTTCATTTTAACGCACACAAATGGTTCAAATAGTAAGTGTTATTTAGAAAGGTTGAAAGAAAATCCAAAATTTATATTTGAAATACTAATGAACAATAATCTTCAGTTGTGCAACAAGATTACTTTGATTATTTTTGCAATAATGTACACTAAATAATTAAGGCAGTAACGTTTCTCTGTAACAGTAATAAGGTATTCACTCGTCGAAACAGAAATACGACCTATTAATCAATAAATAAATGATGAGTAGGTGATGACGAGAAGTGAATCCAAAGTGAGGATAGTGAATTCTGTCACACTACACAGTGATTTGTAATGCTCTGATTCGCACGAACTTCGCAGAAGTCGTTCACTCTATCAAGTAAGGAGAAGCTTCTCGTTACATCGATGTCATCACAAATAGATGTAGTGTTAAAATGGAATGACAATAGGGATCTATTAATATATAAGTAGCTACAATATTTATAAAATAATTTTCATATCCAACCTCAGTCAATGCACTATTAGCTGTGCTTTCGGCAATGTCACTTAATCAGAGAGGAATTACAAGTAAGCATGATGTATTCGAAATGCTTCTCATACGATGTATTGAAGCAGTAATGTTTCAAGTGGAACTTTTCGGAAAATGTGATGCTTAGCAGATAGCAAAAACGAAACAGTGAAGTAGGACAATTTAACTCCTGAGTATCAGAAAATCATGCCTCATTATTTATTGTGCAGCTAATAAATATATTTTATGGTTAATAGAAGCATCTTGAACAAGCCATCTAAATGCATCCTTTTCAGCCTCTGTTTCTGTCATTACTATGTCAGTATCACAAGACTTGCTGCATAAGGAGAGCCTCTGTATAATAAAATGTAAAGCTATTGACTGTCAGAGATATACTTTGAAACGTCTCACGGTGTAAAAAATGCACTAAGTGTTGCATATTTGCAAAGATGGCACGCAGACGAATACCGAATAATAAAGAATAGGCTTTAAGTACATTCGAATACTTGTCGTCATTAGGTCATGAAGATGTGATGGTTAGTGTGGTCAATCACAAATAATATGAAAAAAGACATTCAGGTGATCAGAAGATTCTAACAGAAATATCGTGTTTTTAATATCCGAAATCCAAAAATTACATTTGAAATTCAACAGAGTCTCGCACGAAAGTAACTGGCTTTCCTTATTCTGAAGCTTAGGTGATCAAGCAAACTACTCCGTATTAGGACGTAATAGTGAGACTATAGACTATGGTGCTATTTCCGCCACGTTTCGTGCATTCAAAATCTGCGTTCTCAATAGAGGCAATTAAAACTGACTGGTAAAATACACTTCTCAGTCAGTCTTCGAATACTTGCAGTTTCCAAATGTGTGCATATTCCCTCTATAAGATACTTATAATAAGCCGGAAATATATCTCATATAAATGCGACAATTTTCAAATATTTCAGAATATTTGGGTAGCATGAATTCATCTAAACAGCTGAAAGATATGCCAGTTTTACTGTACTAGATTAATTTTCACATGAGGAAGCTGCAATTTCAGTCATTAATAAAACTGCCTAACTGGTTTGCATTTTGTAACCGACAGTTTTCCTATCCGCGCTAGTCACAGCCACTTCATCATACACAAAGGTAATCACCATTATTATTGCAAGTAATCTTCAAGAAAATACCAAGAGTTCATTAAATATATAAAGTGCTATATTTAACATATTTTGGATATGATGAGTGATTATTCTTATTGTTGTACTATATATGTGTTCATTATTGCTATTTGTTTGTATTTATTGCTTCTTCGTTGTTCTCAGTTTACTGAAGCTAAGGGTGTAGCCACCAAGATCAACTCATTGTAGCATTACCAGCCTCCTACAGTATATCTGTCCAAAATATCCTTGAAAAAGGCAAAGTCACAAAACACTCAAAAGACAGCAAACAGACGATTATTTTTTATTTTTAATTATGTGTAATTCTGTCCTACAAAAACCCCAGTTGTGCAATCAAGCTAATTTTCTAATATGAAATTAGTGCTGTAGAACAAAATTAGTCAACAAAAGTTCAGTTCTTACAAGTAGTTGAGAATCAAGTAGAATATTCTCAACAAAGTGGGATCAAAAATCCATTCATGGGAACCACACATTGACGCTTCTTCCAAACAGTCCATGATTAGATACACCTTGATTCATTCAAACAAAATTACATGGTATTACCACAAATATATAATGTACAAACAACCACAAGGAGAAGCAGCGAAATTAAAAAATACACAGATACAGAGACAAATAGTGAGGATCGAATCAATATATGATATGCAGATGTCACAACAATGATATGCAGTTTTCGAGAAAAAGGGATGAAAACTTCGAATTTAAGTGAAACATCGAAATTAGCCTAATTATTTTGACCAGATTATTCAGGGGGATTTTTTAAGCAATTTTTCCGTTAGAATGAGTGCACTTTCTTTATGAGATGGATATCTTAACCCTAAACCTCTCCTCCTTTCCGAGGCTACGACCTGATAGTATTCTACATTTAAAAGACAGAATGCAATAAGCTCTCCGGAACACCGCTGTGTGATCACTGTTATTCAGTGAATGCTAATTACAATTAAAAGTAAAATTTGAGTTAGTCGAAATTAGGTGAGTACCATGTCTATATCACGAAACACAGACACATAGCTACGCACTCAAGATTGTTTCGATTTTTAAGAAACTCTGCTTGAAGTTGACAATATTCTGTTTACAAGTACTTACAGATATTTTTTATCAACAGGGACGTCACTAGCTAATGAACAATACTCTTCAGTTGCGCAACAAGATTACTGTGATGCGAAGAGGAGATAATGAAAGCATGTGGACAGACGTGGTGATGAGCCAGGTGATTAATACTTTGGCAAAGAAGCGAAAGGAATGGAGATATACGGTTGTAGCCATGTGTTCCTCTAGGAATTAAAGGAGACAATAATAATAATCGTGATAGTAATAAAAATGATTATAATAGTAATCATGATAATGATAATTATCTTTAAGTGATTTCCATTCTGATTGCAATCGGAAACTCCAGAATGTAGTCACCATCCTTGTCTGTAAGGTGATTTTGCTATCGAGATTCAATGTTAATACTAACAATGTTAAAGATGTTCGTACACCACAAGTTGACGAGTTCCATTGACACACGACACATGTTTAAGTAAATTATTATTATCATAATTATTTTCAAATACTTACCAAGTGAGTAATTAGTCAATATTCAGCGATTCATAATCACTGGCAGCTAGCTTCGTTAGACGAGACAGACAGCTGGCTTTAATCGAAAGCAACAAGTATGCAAAATGTAAGTAAGAATTATTCCTACTGGTTAGATACTTTTGTCGTCCTTTTGCCAAGAGGAGATGGAGAATGCCAGTCAGGAGCAATCAAATTACTGAAAATAATGAATGGCATATAATTAGGTTGATACCTTGGAATTGGAGCTAATGAGTCATCAAATACATAAATATATTGAAATCTGGATCATGTGGCTTGATGTGAGCAACCGAAATCTCTGCAATATGTCATTGTATCCCTTATAAATATGTAAGACAGAGGAAAAAGGTACTTACTTACCTCTCCATTCTGGTCATAACCAGGCGTTGGCAAGGTATCGTTGTTAATGTCTTCATTTTTTGTCTCGAAATGATGAAATGGAGGAAATACGACAGAGGCACTGTATTATCAATCCCGTGGCACCTCTTCCCTAGATGCGCATTCACCTTTCCAGAAATCCCAATCACGTCAGTAAAATCTGGACTAGCTGTATCCACCAAGGCGCCATTATTCATGCAGTTTATCAGAAAATAATTTTCTTCCTGTCTTACAACTTGCTGCATAATCTTCAATATCCCCCAGTCTAACTCCACATTATCTGAGTTGTTTTCCTCCTGATGGTGATGATGATGCTGAGAATAAAAATGGACAATTAGTCTACCCCGAAAACGTCACTCACTTACTCACCCACCTGCATTTCTAATAAATTCTGTAATAGTGGTCTTTGAACGTAAGCAGCACCGCTTATATACCTCTCTCTAGCCTTCCCCCCGGCACACACACGTTTGCCCCCTTTTTTCGTTTGTATTAGTTAGTAAGGTTTGCATGTGGATATGATAGAGAAGATTTGTAGCTCAGGTGGATGATTTTGATGTAGTTGTGTTCTCTGAGCTGGATAGTTAATTTGCGAAGCTTTGATCACCCTACTGGGTGACATCTTCAGCGCAAGCTTAAAGGATATATTCAAGGTCAAAATAACAATGAAGATCACTAAACCAAATAACAGAGGTAATAGTACATCTGCTATGGTATCAAAACAAAATTTACCAAGGAAGGTTTAATGTGATGACGAATTGTTTTTATTTTTTATTTTGGTTACAGCTTGATGCCACACTGTATTTTTGGTACAAGTATGGAATTTTCAGCATAGATATCGGTAGCCGAAATTTTGCAGGCCGACTATAGATATCCGGTGTGCGTCGGCAAGGGATCGAACCTCGGACCATGTGCATGGTCGGCGAGAGTCCTAACCACTGTGCCACCGACGCACACGCATAAAGGTGGCCTAAACTTTCTAATTGCTAGGGCTTCCACAAACTTTAGGATACGCCCCAAACACGTTTTCTAGATAGGTTTAAAAGATCTGTTAACGTCAATTTTATGTCCTGTCTCTATAATATGTTTCGCAACAGAAAAGCTAGGTCTCCTGTTCTCACCGTTAATAGGTTCTGAAGATTCCATTTGTTTCTGGAGCTATTTAGGAATGTTCTCTAAAGCCCGTACTTGCAGAGATCGATGAGTACTCCCTATGTATGTGTGTCCACACGTACATTCAAATTGGTAAATACAGTGGGATGTGACGTCATTTTTCGCATGTTCGAAGGGCTTAGATAGATATATTGGCTTTACATTCTCTATTAATATGATATTGGCTGCATAAAAGGTCTTTTTGACAGCAGCGTTCAGTCTTTGTCTAGTTATCAAGCTGCTTTGATGCCCCATATAGGGTAGCTTGATGTACACGTCTTTCTTAGGGGCGAGTTGGAGAGTGGGTCTTGGTGTTCTGACTACTTTATATCTCCTAATGAACTTGTCTGGATAATTGTTATCAACCAGAGTTTGTGTCAACTTTCTTTCTTCCGCATCAAGTGTGTCTTCAGTGCATATTCGTTGGATTCTACTGAAGAGGCACCTTACTAAGGCTCTTTTGTACCGAACAGGGCAAAAACTGTGGTAACTAAGATACTGTCCTGTCCAGCTAGGTTTTCTATAAATATATCGTTTGATTGACCCATCAAGCCGTCGACTAAGCAGTATGTCTAAGAAAGATAAACAGTTATCTTCCTCTTCTACAGATGTAAGTGATATGCTATTCTGGACTTCATACATTCGATTTAAAATTGAGGTGGCAGAACAAGACTTATCACTGATGATTACAATATCATCTACATACTTTCTATAAAGTGGCACATTTTCGATTAAATCCTCCGATAAATTCTCAATGTACGACATATAAATATCTGCTAAAAGGGGCCTTAACGGACTTCCCATAGCAACACCATCAACTTGGCGGAAACAATCGCCTTCAAATGTAAACCTAACATTGTTAGTACATAGAAGTAATAAATCCCTTAAATATGATATAGGGAACGGGATGAAAAAATTGTTTGTGGAAATATAATCATACAAAATGTCAACTGTTTTGAGCAAAGGCACATTAGTGAATAACGAGTTTACATTAAAAGAGTACATATTCTCATTCATAATATTAATATTACTATTGTCAAGAAAATCAACCAATTCAAATGTATCTCTTAACACATACTTACAGAATTGTGTTTTAACTGGATGCAATAATTCTTCCTTCTAGCACCAACCAATTGCGAGGACATCACCTCAAGGTTCAAAAACCACGGTCGAATCGTCTGCGTCTGGAGATCCGTTTTTCGCATCGAATTGTGAACCATTGGAACTCCCTACCGAAACATGTTGTATCAGCGCCATCCATTGATTCATTCAAGGCGAGATTGTGTGTAACAAATCGAAAGGATTAACACAGGCATATAGCCTACTATCCTAAATAAATTGTAAACTGTAAACATTTAGCAAGTTTATATGTTGGGGATTTGCACATTGACAATATAGGACGTGGAAGATTATTGGGTTTATGTATTTTTGGCAAGCCATACATATGCGGGAATTTACAATCTGATGGTTTTAATCAGTCAAATTTTTGTTTTTCTTATATCATTTAGGCCTTGAAGCTTCAGTAGTTTAGCTGTCACTGTGCCCTGCAACAACTGGATGTCTTCTGAGGAGGGATCACGGCTAAATTTGCTTTTATCATCAAGAATAGACATCATTTTAGATTTATAGTCATTTTTATTCATAATAAGGACTCCAGAACCTTTATCAGGTTTCGTAATAATTATATTAGAATTTTCTCCGTAGCTCTTTCAAGGCTTTGAAATGCTGGGAATTCAAAATGCTTTTCTCCCTTGGGTTGTTGTTTAAAAACTGATGAACTATATCCACCATCTTGGCCTTAAACCAACCCCGATCTTCATCGGATGTTGCGGCAAGAGGTCTGAGTTGGTCATATAAGTTTTCAAGCTCAGCATGTATGGCTAAATCCGTAAATTGCGTGCAAGGAACACAAAATTTGAGTCCAAGGGATAAAGCTTCTTTCTGATGAGTAGATAGAGTAATATCAGAAAGATTTGTAACATACTTATCAGGATTCACCGGAAAGACATCTACGCGGTTTCGATCATCAATTGAACTCTTCAACTTATTTTGTATATTCGTCTTAGTTTTTCGAGTAAAGTCTTTACAAATCTGAAGAAATTTTATGTGGCATATTATTGATATATTATTATTATTGTTCCCTTGGGTTCCTAGTGGAACATAGGGCTTCAACTGCACGTCTCCACTTGCTTCTGTCTTCTGCTGTTCTTTTCACTTGCGTCCATGTTATTCCTTCGGGTTCCACTCGAGCACTGGCCTGACGCGCGATGTCACTCAACGGCCTCCTCAGCGAGTGTCCAATCCATCTCCACTTCCTCCTGCATATTTGTTGGGCGATTGGTTCCTGTTTCGTTTGTTCCCATAGCTTCTTTTTTGTGATTCTTTCCGGCCATCTAATCTTCAGTATGGAGCGAAGACAGTTGTTGATAAAGGTCTGCAACCTGTTGAAAATATTCTTGGTGACCCGCCAAGTTTCTGATCCGTAAAGCAAAATTGACTTCACGTTTGTATTGAAAATCCGAATTTTGTTGTTGATGGTGAGTGACGAAGATAATTCAGATCAAATTAGTGAAGCATTGGTATGAAGAACAAGTAATCCTTGTAACGTTTGTCTAACATTTTCGATATGTGACTTTGTATGTAGAACAAGATTAGAGATATTTGGTTGTAATTTACTGAATTTCAAAGTTTTATAAAATTGCCTTTAGAAGGAATGGTTTTTAATACATAATTCATAAAATTCCAACGTGTTACGTTCGACGATAATTTTACACCTACTGTTAACAAGTCCATTTAAGCTTTTGATAGTGTGTGGAGGGAGTCTTCTCTTTAAAGATTTTTAAACAATTAGTTCCCTTTATGAATTTAGGTAAAGCAATAAGAAGACGTAATTTGTCTGAATCGTGTAATGTATTTGCGCAACACATTTTGTGGAAGACCTAGCAATTAGAAAGTTTAAGCCACCTTTATGCGTAAAAAAACAATTCGCCATCACATTAAAGCTTCCTTGGTAAATTTTGTTTTGATACCATAGCAGATGTACTATTACCTCTGTTATTTGGTTTAGTGATCTTCATTGTTACTTTGACCTTGAATATGTCCTTTAAACTTGACCTAAGTCTATTTTCTCACCTGTTACCTCTTTATTAATTTCTAACATCTTTTTTTTGTTTTCAGTAATCGGCTTGTCATCATCATCACCAGCATCAGCGTAGGTGAATCGTTACGGTGGCCTGCTTAAATCTTGGGCTACCAAAATTTCCATCCTACATATTGCATCTATTTCCTCGGATTTATTTTATTTTAATCATTCAATTATGTGTTCTAATCGCATTGTTTACTCTCGCGGTTATTTAAAACGTTTCTAACCGGCGGATTTACTAGTTTCTAACAAACTTAAGAAAAAGCCTCATGGTGGATGGCAACGAGCTTTAAAGCGTACTCCAATGCATTTGATGACTGTTCCTGTGATTATGAGCATAAATTGTAGATCTCTACCAAACAAGATTAATTACTTGCATTCTCTATTATACTCAAATATATATTGTAATACTGCTGTAATTACTCTTCAAGAAACTTGGCTGCACGATTCATATGACGATAATTTAGTCTCTTTACCTGATTTCACAATGTACAGAGAAGACCGAAGCAGCTCAAAGAAGAAGAGAGGTGGATGTGTTGCCACTTTTATTAATTCTCAGTGGTCTACTGCCAACAACGTCTGCTTCAAGTTTTCAAATGACAACATTGATTGTATAACTGTTAAATGCCAACCTAGACACTTATCTAATTATAACTGCATTTTTGTCACAAATGTCTGTCACACCTTCTTGCAGTCCCTCAGAACTATCGATCTTTGCTGACGAATTCACTATTTTTGCTGCTTCTTCGTTTGGTAACTCCTTGTCTGTAGTAACTGGTGACTTCAACGCCAGTGACTACAGTTTTATTACATTGCTGGGTCATGAAAATGTGGTTAACTTCCCAACTCGACAAGATACTTCGCTTGATTTAGTATTCATAAATGATTCTGGAATATACGAAGCTCGTAAAAGAGCTCCACTCTCAAACTCTGATCACTGTATTATACGAGTTCTACCCAAAGTTTATGGAAAGTTACACAAAAAAGCCTTCACTAACTTGTCCAAGAAAGTTGTTCATAGATGTTACTCAAATGATAATGTACAACATCTTAGAAACATGCTCAGTGACACAAGATGGGATCCGCTTAATGGTGTTTCACTTGATGACACTATCTCTAATATTACGTCTTATCTGAAATTCTGTTTTGAAGTCTGCTGCCCAAAAGAAACACTATTCGTCAAATTCGACCGTTTCTCCTCCCCTCAACTTAAAACGCTTCGCAGAGAGAAGGAAAAGCTATATAAAATGAAAGATAAAAGTGGCGTAAAAAGAACTAACTTCCTTATCAAGTCTGAAATGCAGAGATTGAATGTTATATATAACCAGAAATTCATATCCTGCAAAAATGCTTCAAATATGTGGAAACTATATTCCGTATTCTTCTGATGTATGTACTCTTAATAAATCTTTTATTTATTCTCCCTCAAATTCCATGCTTCCGAGTATCACTAGTGTTAATAATAGCCCCTTTCCAGGTTTTAACACAAATGATGTTCAAAAGTGCCTCAAGTCTCTGAACTCTTCCCAGAGCTTAGGTCCAGATCATGTACCTAGTATTATTTTTCAAAAAGTGTTCTGATATTCTATGTTACCCTCTCACTGATTTGTTTAACAAATCCTTTTCCAGTAGTATTGTGCCTGCTGTTTGGAAAGACATTAAAGTTGTACCCATATCTAAATCGTCTACTGGAGCATGTGTCAAATTTAGACCCATTGCTATTACCTCTCCTTTTTTGAAAACTATGGAGAAACTACTTTTACTTAGTCTTGTACCCTCTCTTAAATCCTTTAATGACCCAAAACAGTTTCCCTATAAGCACTTTAGATGCAGCTGCCGTCTTATATCATAACATTGCTTCCAGTCTAGACAAAGGGGCTT
>OX235273.1:120884271-120992829 GCA_944472155.2 Trichobilharzia szidati | reverse complement strand
CCTAGATAAGTAAAAACATAAGGGCTGAAAAATGAAAATCTAAAACAACAGACAGAAAAAGCACAATTTTTCTTGTTTCATTCGAAAAATCTCTTCATATCAACATATTCAAAGTCGTTTTTATGCGCGATCACTTTTAATGCTCTTTAGCAATGCTTTATAAACTCAATAGCAAAAAAATCGCATATTTCATCTTCTGTGCATTAAAATGTCACACACACGTATCACTCTCATTAATACTTACAGCAGTTCGCTGTTGCTTCTTTCCAATATCTCCTTGCAAATCAATATTCTCAGTCGAATATTGTTAACTACAAGATAATAGAATATTCTTCAATCATTTTAACACACATAAATGTTTCAACTGAAAGGCTTCTTTGAAAAACATTTTTTGCAATTCAACTGAATATCACTCGAAAGATTAACTGGCTTTCTGTTCACGGAAAAAAAGGGAGTCAACCAAAATACTCCAGGATAAGACATATT
Organism: Trichobilharzia szidati; assembly: GCA_944472155.2. Lineage (NCBI taxonomy): Eukaryota > Metazoa > Platyhelminthes > Trematoda > Strigeidida > Schistosomatidae > Trichobilharzia > Trichobilharzia szidati. Next base: position 120,992,343 of record OX235273.1, on the reverse strand, counting down.
CGTGAAAACATAGACAACGTTTCTATGCCCATCAAATTTCATAAGTCCGAAACTTGTTTCGGAGAATGTAAACAGTAAATGTACATTTAACAGTCGGTCTTCAAATGCTTGCAGTCCCATAATGTGGTCATACTCAATTCTCAACCTACTGCTGATAGACTGTAAGGGCATCTCATCTAGATTCAACATTCCGCAAATATTTCAGAATATTTGAGGTAGCATCTATTCTTTTTGGTGGTTCGACTTATCATAACATACGACGTCTGGAATTTCAGTCATTTCTAAAACTGTCCAGTGGGTTTGTCTCTTTGTAACAGACAACTGTCCTGTCAAAGTGAGTCGTGCTCACTCACGATTATTGTAAAGAGCCTTAAAGAAACTAACGGTGAGTTCATTACATACATAAACTCAGATATTTGACGAGTTTTGCACGCAGTGATGGATTGTTTCTATTCCCGTATTGTATACACTCATTAATCTAAATAGTTTCTGTATATTGTTCTTCCGCTGACCTGAATTTCGCGAATCTTAGACTATAGCCACCAAACAAACGAAACAAGCATCTAATTGTATAGCGGGCGAAAACATCCTTGAGAAATGCACAACTACAAAACGCTCTAGAAATAGCGAAAACACGAGTGATTCTGATTAGTAACTGTGTGTGATAGCGTTCAAAAACTCAAACTTAAGAGTGCCGCTAGGCAGCTATACAATCTAGTCTAAATATAAAAGAAGTACATAAAATGAAGTTTTTAAATCCCTCCGAGTCACGATCAACCATTCTGTTCACCACAATCGCACAATAACGCTCCCGTTACAGAAGATAACCAGAAGCACCTTGATTCACTGAAACAAAATAATGTCGTCTAGTCGGCAATATGACACCACAACCACAAAGGGAATTGACTAGATTTAGATATTAAGAAGAGATGAAGACAATTGAAAAGGATGCAGTTAGTATGTGAATGATACACAGTCTAAAAGAAAAACTGATAACCACGACAAAGCTAGTTGAAATATGAAAAAAGTTTCAGTATTATGATGAGAATGTTCAAGCAAGTTCTACAGGCAAAATTGTCGTCACATGAATGCACTATCTTCGTTGGGTGGGCTAAATCTTCCCTATTTTATGAGCTAGTAATATGCACTCACGATGAACAATACTACAGTTGCAGTTCTACCGAATACGAATCTATGACCACTGTTTTCTCCGTGTTGTTTTCTGGTACACTGGTATTCGATGACTGCTAAATAAAATTACGAAAATATTTTGATTAAATCGAAATCAGGTAAATTTTATGTACACGTAAGAAGAAACAGACATACAGCCATACACCAAAGGTCATTTCGATATAAGATGCAGTCTGCTTGAAGTTGACTATATTCTGCCGACAAGTATTTCAACAAATTCACCAACAACAGAGAGGACATTAACAAAAGATTGATACTCTCCAATTGCCTAGCAAGGTTAATATAAGGATTTTCCCCAAAATGGTACACTGAGCGATTGAATCATGAAGGTTTCACTGTAAAAGAATGAATAGCATTTAGCGGGAAAGCAAACGCATATCACGTGTCCTAATTTATTACCTCGTCTGAACGAAAAAGAGCCATTTATCAGTAGACGGATAATGAGTAGGCAGTGAAGTAAAGTTCATCCAAAATCAAAATAATGACTTCTACCACACCACAAAATGTTTCCAACTGACCTAATTCGCACTTATCCAAGAACATTGTGATGCTTCAACAATATCAGTGAGAATAAAATGCAAACATAAAACAGTGGAATAAAAACCTGACTCTTAAACATCTCTATATTTTCCTTCCTTATTTACTGTTACTCTGCACAATGGATTAATTTTCTAGTAGGTCAACTTGAATAAGCTATCTCAATTCGTCAGTCAGTTTCCTTTGCCGACATTGTTATGTCACAGAAATAAGACTGGGTGACCATGCAGTGCCTCTATATAATAAAGTGTAAAGCTAATGATTGCCATTAATATAATTCGTTATGTCTCTCATTTCGTCAGCATTCTTCTCACTATTGAATGTTAGGAAAATAATTACATTTTGCATATTTTTTAAGATGCAATACAGTTGAATACCACTTAATACAAAATGTTCTTCAACCTCTTTCGAATGCTTATCGTGAATTTGTCATAAAAGCATGAAGGTGAATGTAGCATGTTTCACCTCAGTAAGTGAAATCACATTGAGATGATAAAACTTCATTCTAAGTGCTTTCTGAGAAACAAATTATGTCACAATTCTCTGTTATGTGTAATAATTATGGTTTGATTTTGAGCCATGTTTTGTCACATAGAACAGAATTCTCAAAGATTTATATCGCAAAATACTTATTTGCTTCCTATGCTGGATCTTCACCTAAAAATAATGCTCAACAGCAAATCGTGTCACGTTTATACGTGATTTTCAATAAATAACTTCTAACATCAGCTGGATGTACTAAGGCAGAAATCGCAGCCTAATCTCTGTATAAGACAATTATGGATGCATCGTGAACATGTTCTAGTCCATGACTGCCTGGAATCAGCTTATCTCAAGCATATCTCAATTCGTTCTTTGAACGAATTGCAAATGACCCAATAACTTCTCATACTCTTCCAAATTCTCTTCGTTCAAGTTACCGTCAGACCATCAACACATGAAGAAATACAAATCTTCTCATTTTCTGAGTGATTATATCTTAAGTTTTATTGTGCTAATTTATGTGAAGTCAACCTTTCAGATGCGTTAAATTGTGCCGCAACAAATACCAACGTTTTATCCAATGTCATCACTATTCGTGACGCTCGCACTATGTATCTTGTTGTCCTATTCAAGTAATTTTCCGTCGTCCTTGCACATCAATAAATAGAAATGTGACTACGTATTGTGTCATGTGAAATAATTTTGAAATCTCATCATCTATTTATTCATTTACTGAATTCAGCACACTACTTCTGAATAGTTCAGCATTCATTCCAATAATTTAATGGATTCGCAGAGTAACTCGAAATTGACTTTTAGCTACTTGACAGCTTCTAGAGTGCCTGCCTACGTATGAGATGTACAGTCCCACAGCGAAATTCAATTCAAAGCAAAAACGCCTGGCAGTGATATGTTAGGAGACAAGATTGATTTTACTGTTAAAATGAATTCCATGGTTAGACGTCAGTTACGTGGTGCTTAACAAGCCTAAATAGACACTGATAGTGAAAGTTCTGAAAACACTTCATACAGATGTATTTGTGTGAAACTGACAGGAATCTGGTAATGCGAAGGGCAATCGAAAGCCTTTTGGCGTTCGTGGAGAGATTTGAGTGTGATGGCATATAATCAAGTTCTTGGAGACGTACCACTGAATGAATACAATGAACAATGATAACAATAACGATTTCAATGAAAGGTATCGGAAGAACAAAAATACTGAATATAAGGTTTATTCAGTGCTAATCACCTATCATTTTAAATGAAATTTGTCTATAGTGATTATTATAATTACCGGATAAGTATACTTCATATGACCGCAACGTCCTACAGATCTGCATATTTGAATTAAGGTGTCTTACGCAGCTGCCTTTAACCTTCGTCATAAGAGTGTTTCAAATGAAATGCTTCGCTTTTCTGACAGTTACTCAGTGGTACACATTTATCTTCTCTGAAGAAATGCTTTGACAAATGTATTGCTTATTCAGAAGAACTACTGTTGAATTGCTTCTCATCTCTTTTACGAGATTTTCGTAGCATTTAGTTACGATTGGTAACATTCAAGAGTTTACTTGAACACAGCGTTATTTTGCTTACTCAAATACCTGACAAGATGAAGTGATATTATTAATAAGAAAACCAATCTGTTCTCTGGTCGTGCAGCTGCCAAGTGTTTTTTCCTGTATTTTCAAATTTCTTATGAATGTGCATATTTAGTATTTTACTAACCACTCTAGAAGATCCAATTTTTCCACAATTTTACATTTGTCTAGCTGCCTGATATCAACGAATTTAGGAAGTTGTGTGAGTGGCTTGATATGACTATGAGGAGCAATAGATTGTGCTTGAAATGTCATCAGCGAATTGGACTGTTGAACACCGTGAGACTTTCTCAAAATACATTTTACCCTCAGTGAAATTATACTCTACCACAATGCACAATTTGTAATTTATTTTATTTATAATTTATTTACAATTTACAGTTGATAATTTATTTACAATATATTATAATAATGCGGACATACTGTGTCGCTTACTTTACGTTTGCTTCCATCGCCAAAAATACATCGGCTGATTGTCTGTCCAAATGTTTTCACTAATTCTTCACTCTAGAAGATCCTATTTTTCCACGTTACATACATGAGATTTTACAATTATATTCTAATTCTGTGTTATTTTTTTGTTTCTATGCCTCTTGTAATCTATATTCACACCTCTTAATTTATATTCGAATTTGAATATTTAGATCTCAATTTGTTTCCATGCTCATTTTGTTCACAACTGTAATTCGTTCTAAGCCTCTTGTAATTCATATCAAGTTGAAAACAATTATCACCTTTTATTCGCCTTTAAAACTATTTCTCCAGATATCAAATATTAATTTTGCATACGTTTTAACTGTTATCTAATCCTATGCAATCTTGTCTCTAAGCCCCTTGTAATCTATATTCGTACCATCAAACTTTCATATCAAGCTGAAAATTATTATCACCTTCGTTACTATGTGGAATCAAACAAATAAGAATTGTATCCATGTAGACGTATCTATATAAATGCGATTGTACAACTCTTGAGAATGAAATCACCGAAAATGTATCTTCACTATAATTATGTTCTGTGAATACAGACGTAACAATACCCAGTTGAAGAGGACGGCAACAAATCTAACAAAGTAGGGTACTGTTATTGAAGCATTGTGTTCCACTTGGAACTCAAATGAATATTAGTAAATCAGAATTTGAATTATTCTTCATCTACATCTATTCCTTCTGAATATACAGTTCAGATCGAAGAACAAGAAATGATTCTCAACAAATTCCTATTCTTACCATTGGAAGCACGTCATCTTAATCGTTGATTTGCCGATATCACTTACCTGAATTAACTGTGATGATGGGGATATTTGTACATTTGTGGATATAATGCAGCATTTGGTATCGATGAAAAATTTCGCATGAAATCTTCGGCGACATGGATACAGGTTGGAGACATCGTTTCAATTGCAGTTTCAGAATTCAACTAATACGGTTATATATGGTGTGTCCAATGAAGTTTGCAATCTACTGGTGTTTGTGCATATGTACGTTTCTCAATTCCTGTAGACCTCAGGGCGAATTCTTCAAATGTTAGAATGAAGAATTACTGCGTCTAAAACATTACTGAAGAACTAAGATAAAATATCATGTTTGTAATTAAAATAAATCTGTATTTAGCCACACTTATAATTTTTGCTAACTGAATTCCACAGTATCTTCGGATTCTAACATGACATTCCGTAGATTCTTAACATGACACTCATTTTTCGATAGCTTTATGCTGTCAAATCAAATCAGAATCCATTTCAGAGTTATTCAAATGCAGTATATCGAAGCAACATAATCCATACCACCAGGATTGTCTGAAGAATAGTTGCAGATGAAAACTGAAGCACCAATATAAATTATTATTAGAAGTAGTATGTATATCCCAGCGACAGCATATTCATCTTTACAAATGACTTCTGGACCACAGTTGAACTCCAGACTAAACCTTCGTTTTGTTAACATCGTGATATGGTTGACTTCACCTATGCTGTATATGTTTAGTGCTGACGATATTTTTAATTTCCCCAACAATTGAAGCCTACGAAGGAATTTTAACTAAGCATATTATGTTTTATTTTCTGAATTAAAAATGCTGAATATGCATGACAGTTCTCCTCTCAGGTATACGGAAACTAACTAGATGAATAGGGATCTGAGCAATACAATCCGGCAACAACAGACAAATATTTCATTGTATTTCATAGCAGTTTGTGAAAATACCACGAGGTCACAGACTATGAGGACACTATCCTCTTGTACTTTACATGAAGTTCATTTCCAATCTACCGCGCTCGAAAAGAAGGAATATTTATTACAACATCTCGATGTCAGCTGAAAATGCTTTCAGAATTCCGGTTATAACTTGAATTATTTAACCCAAGTATATGAATCACAGTTTATCGTGAACTTTGATGTTAAATGTAGCTTGATGAATATCACGATTTACAATTCAGTCAGACAATCAACAAGAGAAATATCACATTTGTATTCCATTTTAGGTAATGTTTTTAGAAGTGACTGCCATCTGCATCCATCTAAACTTCACTTGACACTGTTGTCATCTGTGATTTTAGTGAAGGAAAATGCTTCAAAATACACTCGTCTTCACATGGAGTATTCAAAATGAAACAGTGATTTCAGCTATTTATATCATTGATGAGGTTAGTCACGTATTACACAACATAATGAAGGTACGCTATTAATGAAACACACATATTTCTATGAGAGATGACTACACTCGTCTTTTGTAGCGATTGCAAGAGGATGGCATTGGGAGATATTATAAGCGTTTACAATTAGAATTTACATTCACACAGTGCAATAAACTGCAGTTGAATTTCATTGCTAAACCAGACATTCCCAATAGGTCACAGGCATCTGATTTCATAGAAGCACTCTGGTTTCTATAAACCTGTCTAAAACTTCAGGTGGGACACCCAATTCATGAAGTGTCTGTGAGAGTCATATATGCATACTAAGCATACTCGCAATGTAGCTGTAATTATTCGTCGAGGCATATTCACGAAAGAACTGTAAGGAGACTAACGCTCCTTACAAGTGAGATTTACACTTGATCAGGCACCGGCGTCCACTTGGCCTTATTTGGTACAAGTTCTCATTGATTTCCAAAACCTCTTGATAAATACCAACCAAACGCCTTGCATTCTAGAATTAACAAACTCCTCGGAGTACTTTGTGAGCCACGACACCGTATTTTTGAAGGGAAATACAGAAAATACTGATTCATCGTCTCTAGTCTAAAACTCATGCACACACAGCGAATGTTGAAATAAATTTTGATTTTCGCATCATTGTACCAACTGTTTATAAGTAGGTCAGTGTTTACAGACTAAAGTTTTCATTATTATACATTGAAATTTATTTCCAAGTATTTCTGTCGGCCATTTCTGCTAACTTGCCTCTTACTTCTTCTACAATCCTTTCACATTTAAATTCTGTAAGAATTATGACCATTTGTCAAGTAGGCTGTGGTGTTACTCCAATGAACAGCATTATGTACCAATTCCTATTCTACAGATCTCGAATCCTTCCATTTGATCAGGTTACGAATACATGAACGAAATGAACCTACACTAAGCGAATTCGGAAACCATTTTATTTATGTCCTTCAGGGAGCTGTATCCCATTCAGATAGATGGTTCATCTGAAAAATGATAAAGTGCGAAATACAATTAGAGGTACCTAATCACACATTCACTTATCAATTCTGTTTAAATGCAAGTGGAAAAACTGAAAGGCCAAATGAAATAGACAACATTTCGGTGTCTTTATAATAGAGAATTTGCATTTCTTTATGAATGAAAACAACGAAACTATACTTTTTCTACTGACATTTGCCAAAAGCATATCACATTTTACTCCATAACCAACTTTTTTTCAAAATTATTAGATGTGCCTTTTTCATATGTGTCAGGTCAGCTGATATCGAGATGTTGTAAAACATATTCTTTCTATAAGAGCTGCGTAGATTAGAGATTGATTTCATGTAAAGTACAACTAGATAGATCAACATTCTTCCAGTCTGTTTCCGTGTACCTGAGAGGAGTACTGTCATGCATGTTCAGCATTTGAAATTCAGAAAATAAAAAACAATATGCTTTGTTGAAATATCATTCCTGGGTTCATTTGTTGGTGAAACTTACAAATGTCGTCAGCACTAAACATACACACCCCAGGGTAAAACCGATCATTTCACGATGCTCAGAAAACTAAGGTAAAATCTAGAGGCCAGCTGTGGTCTAGAAGTCATGGGTGAAGATAAATACGCTCTTGCCAGGAGATTCATACCTCTTGAGATAACAGTTTTCAGTGATTGTTAGGTTTTATTTTATCGTTATCCTTCATAGAATATTCATGATATGGATTGTGCTGCTTCAACTTGCTGCAATCGAATAACTATGAATTACACTCTGATTCGATTTGACAGCATAAAGCTATCGCATAATCAGCGCCATGTTAAAAGTCTACGGATCCTGTGTAGTTCAATTTTGAAAGACTGAAAGGGTGGCTGAATACAAATTCATTTTAGTTAAGTATGCATACATAATATTTTATCTTAGTTCTCCACTAATGTGTTCGATGCAAGTTAATTTTCCATTCTCCAAATGAAATCGTTTGGTCCGGGTTTGACAGAAATTGAGAAAGCATAAATACCAAAAGATTACAAGTTTCATTGAATGTGTCATATACAACTATACTGGTTGCATTCCAAAACTGCAAGTCAACCGATGTCGACAACTTGTATCCACGCCAACCGAGGATTTCATGCAAAAGTCTGTCTTCGATACTGTATATTGCCTTAAATCCACATAGGTAAAAATATTCTCATCATCACAAGTAATTGAGGTAAGTGATATCGGCAAACCATCGATGAAGATCACATGCTTCCAGTGGTTAAAATAGGAAATTGTTGAGAATCATTTCCTGTTCTTTGATCTAAAATATATATTCTGAGGGAAAAGATTTAGCTGAAGAATAATTTGAATTCTCATTTAATATTACTATTGGTATTCCCTTCGGTTTTGAGTGCCACTTAAAGCTTCAATAACACCACCCCACTTAGTTATATTTTCTTGCATCCTTATCAGGTGGGTCCATGATTGCCCATAGTCTGGAATATAATAAATACGTAAACCAACGCACATACTCCTGGTTGTTTACAGAAATTTTTCAGTTTGAATTCGCAGTATATATTTATACTACTCACAAGTAGTCTTGCAGTGATTCACTATTTAAATGAGATTGCAATGCATATATTGTTTCAATTATGGAAAATTTAGAGTTTCTAGGGCGGCTTGAATGTTACGTACCAAAGCAACCATTCTTTCCTTAGCCATTTTCTTATGTTTGATAATCTCTCTGTTCCTGATCTACTAGTTTGTCTTATCTGGTAGCACTAAGGACTGCAAGAAAAGACCTAAATGAATAAATGAAACAAATAGAAGAGGCGTTGTTGTCGAATAAATATCCTATATAATTCATTAGGAAGATCAGAAATGGTCAAAAGCAAAATAAAAATAATGAAGAATATAATAAAGACAACATAAATAAGAGAAAATATAAGACATCTACTGTTCTACCACATAAGTATGGGATATTTGAGACCCAGGTAACATTCCTGATAAAGCAGGAATTAGAGTGGTCTTATTAAATCGTGCGAACCCACTCAGGGACAGGCTCTGTAAGGTACAAAACCCCGTGGGTTGACTCAATTAAAGTAAATAATGTCATTTTCAAAACACTTTGGGATAACTGTGAAATAGGTAGACTACATAGGTCAAACTAATAGATCAGGACTAGGGGGATCATCCAACAAATATGCAGGAGAAAATGGAGATGGATTGGACACTCGCTGAGGAGGAGGCCGCTGGGTGACATCGTGCGTCAGGCCGTCGAGTGGAACCCGAAAGGGAAGCGGCAAGTGGGACTTCCAAGGGTGACATGGAGAAGATCGTGTGATGAGGAACTGAAACAGTATGGATTAACATGGACGCAAGTGAAAAGTAAAGCACAAGACAGAAGCAAGTGGAGGCGTGCAGTTGAAGCCCTATGTTCCACTAGGAACCCAAGGGAACAATAATAATAATAATAGGGGGATCATCAAAACATAAGAATATAGCTAAGGAAAGAAAGGTTGGTCCCACAAAGAGAATTCATTTAGATAAAGGCTCAGAAATTGCACTGCATGTGTTAGCGTACAATCAAACAATAGGATGGGTGTGGGTTGAAATTCTAAGAAGTAAGTAATTTATGCAGGATGAGAGAGAGATGGATTACTGAATCCTTGTTCATCGAGTCTTCACCCAACACGTGTAATTGGAATGACTCATCACTCACACCGGAAATATGGAAAATACCACTACCAATCTAGTCAAGCGATGGAAAATAATGGAATTATATGAACGAAGTGAGAAAGTTATTTCAGTACCTTGATATGATTATAAGCAATGAATTGTGCTCGAATAGTCATCGGTAAATATTACTGTATAACAGTGTGAGACATCAAAATATATTTTATCCTCAGTGGAATTATACACTACCACAATGCATAAGTTCTACTCTTATAATAATACGGACATACTGTGTCGCTTACTTTACTTTTACTTCCTTCAAAAGTATGTACATCGGCTGTTGTATGTCAGAATTCTTCCACTAATATCACACAAACTGTAGAGTCTTACTGTTTACAACACAGAATGCGGTTATCTTTTCTGTGCTTTGAATTTTCAGTAGCGGTTGTGTAAATATGATAAATTGTACAGATATATCCTCTTTTTTACACTGGATTTATAATCAAGCATCGCTTTGACATAACTGCATGACCACTGTGATAAGTCATGCATCATACAATGTTTTGAGGATGCATTTTCATTGAAACTTATATATGCTGTTGACGGATAGTTTCATCCACAATCTTCAGGCTGTCAGGAATACTCAACTCTCTAATAGCTTCATATGTAAATTCAAACTTCAGGTAAGCACTGTTATCTGAAACCACAGTGACTAAAGAACTCCCAAATCATTTATAACTGACCATTGTTGAACATACCAAAACCATCGTAAATACATAAATTCCTCTCTAGTAGCATTAAAAGGCTCTTCTTAAATTCTTCAGAATATTACGGAACGAAACACTTGACAGACAACTGAACAACTCAGAACATACTGTCCATATCGTTTTAACATTTGAATATTTACGGTCTACCTGATCGCTAAGACCGGTGTCGCGTGGTAAGCTCCACTGCGTACATTCCATTAAATAGTTTTAATGATATATTAGCTGTGTGATATTTTCGCAGTTCATGCTACATTAACCACTAATTTAACAATGAATTCAAGTTACAAAATGTATAATATGGAGCAGATGCGCTTCATTCCATTGCTTCTAAGATAATTCCCAGGATGAATTGCATCAAATGAAGCGGAATTTCATGCGAAACATAATGCTCTTCCGTTGATGGGCGAATCTCGTTTACCTTGCATAATATCCTTCATAGCATCGCAATAACTTTTGAAGCTTCATAAAGACATTTTCTGCGAATCATAAGAGTCATCGCGATTATTTATGAGGTGAAATACACAAACTGCTGTTATGTACTCTAAACGCAATCTAAACTGATTTCAAAATTACTTCTTTTTTGATATGAATTTTAATTATGCAAAACGTGTTTATTAAGCAGAATTTAAAGAATTCATCAAATTTCAGTAGGACTATTCAGCCGATTACTCTACATACAACTACGTAATGAAAATATCCAACTTTTTTTAGACATGTGCCTATTATGTCAGGTTAGTTGTGTTGCAATGGGAAACACTTTGGAACCATCATTTCCAGATTTATTATTATCAGGCCTAGAAACCGGAAATCTCATTGGTAAAATTCAAATTATATCAATCAACCTAATCTTAACTTCACAATAGAACACGAGTAAGTTCCTACTACTCCATTCCTCGATGTTTCATTTTTGAAGGAACCGTTGTCACGATGGAATTATTAACGTTTCGGATTTATTCATGTACGGGACAGTTCATAGATTTTGTAAGTGTTGCTCCAATCTAACATAAAATCAAGTTACTGAAAAACATTGTCCAGCAGACGACTCCAAATTTCGTTTCAACTGGACAAATCATGTGGAATGAAGACTCTGGGGTATTTTTTAACTGAAAATCGATATTCTGAGTAGATTACAATTAAATACTCTAAAGAAAGCATCGTCAGTTAAATTGTTGAGACACTTTCGGAGAAAGCTCAAAGGATCTTGTCCACATTTAATGGCGATGATATACAAGAAGAAGTTTAACGAAAACCTGAGGTAGCTATCAGGAAATTTTATTATGCTAGAAAACTCGTGTTCCTTAACGGCACCAAGTGATCTTCCACAATCAAGGAAAGCTTGATTACTACACGAAGAACATTCTTTTAGATAACGGCATCACCAGATTCCAAAAATATATACACTAATAATAATGAAAAAATGATTGTTATGGACAACATCTGAAATTATCAAAAAAGCAACATCGAATCACTCAATTCAGAATTCCAAAAGTTATTTGCGAATGCAATGTAATTAGATGTTAGCTCAAAATATACGTATGTGGTTACATGTAATTCCATACAAGATAAGTTTACTTTCAATAACACATTGTGATTCAGTATTATAAATTGGTTGACGTTAGGGGTTAAAATTACTCCTCATAAATTCCCATAAACGCTTGCGGTAGTAGGATACATGCGTTGAATGTACGTCAGTGTGTAAATTAACAAATACCTTTAAGTATGAAATCAAAAGGTTAGTTAATGCAAGCGTAATGACGAAGATAGGAGAATTCACATCGAAGTATGCGCTGAAGATGTTGCTCAGTAGAGCAATGAAAGCTTCACAACGAAACCATCCAGCTCAGAGAACACAACCACACCAAAATAGGAGAATTCACATGTACGGGATGCAAAGCCATATCACAAAAGGCGGAATCCACTTCAAGTCAGAAACATAATGGTGGAACACCTGCCACAGTGGATAAACAAAGGTGAAGTAAAAACGATTATCAGCTAAATATAAGACCACTTGGTACACACCAGGAACAAAGCTAGCATTGAGGAGTACTTCTACTTCATTCATAGAGTACCATATAGATTGGCAAAAGAATACAGTTAGCCATTTCTCCATAGAGCAGTGACTATTAAAATTCACTTGAAAAAATGGTGCTCTGTGTGAAGAAGAAACACAATCGTCATTGCAGTTGAATGAACAAACCTTCTGTTATCTTCCCTAAACGTGGTTGTTAACTCACGCATACGACACATACACACATACTCTAACGCCGTCTCTGGCATGACCATTCATTCATTTGACGCTTATTAACTATATGAAAAGAATTTAATGTGAAGATTATTCATCAGATTTCATTACCAGACATTCGTTTCTATTCATAATCAGTTACAACTACTTCATTTGATCTAATATTCAGGGTTCAAACATTTATTGATATCAATGCCAACCTACTCGTGAGTAGTAGAAAACCTCAAAAATAATTTTTAGGGCTAGACATTCTGCGAACCATAGTACTAAAATCGATTAGATTTTCACGGTGATCCAATTGATCACCCGCCGGCGTACACCTGGTATCTACGGTCGGCATGCAAAATTTGTGCTACCGATATCGCATGCTGAAAATTCCATACCTGTATCAAAAGTACGGTGTGGAATCAAGCTATAATAAAAAAAGTGAGATGCAATTTTTAGTTAGTATCTTGGGTGACAAGTCGTGTGTAGTTTTTCTAGCATGTTTTGACTTCCTCTCATTCCTCTAGTATCATGCTATTCTGTGTTAGCATTCTTTTGAAGAATTAATGGAACCATGATTCTCGACCTATAAGTAAACTGTGTAGGTATTCAACTGCATTCAGCACAAAAGTGTCTGTTAGACATCAATCCATTTTTTAATTTAATTCTTGATAAATGATCTTGTAGTTTCATTGAGAGAGATATTTATGAAAATATGCATTGGGCGAACCGGCTATGCTGACATTCACAGGTATTGACTGACTCAAATTGTGAACACTGTGACTCCACACCATGTCAGTTTATTCCATACAAGCAACACTTGATAAATAACTAAATGAGGTTTTGAGCACAGTAGATACAGTGAATTCAAATCAGTCTATACACACAACTTTCCACATTGACACTCAGAAGTAACAGGTGCTCCATATAACTGGATTTTGCATATCAGATAATCTTATCCAATGTGGAACTATATTATACAACATCGCCTATTATCCACCCTCATATAAGCTCTATCACGTACGGTTTATATTCGACCCTATTAGTTGGATCATTCATGTCAATGTGTCGTTGAGTTGAGCAAACCGCTTTTTGACGAAAGAACTGACTGATGAATCCTGACACATTAATTAGCCGGCTTAAGACGACTAGGGATTTTTCAGTATTCTTTGAAATTGGTATGCTTGAGACTACCTTACATTATATAAGGTCAGTGAGTGTGTAATGCAATATTATTCACAATGTTTATTATATTATTTCATGCTTCATTTAGTAGGCACCAGGAAGTCACACCATATCTCCATTTTCATATCTCCCTGCTGGTTTGAGGGCCAAATGTAACTGTCTGTGCTTTCATTATGATGGGAATATTCTACACAGATTCCTTTTCATTAAAACGCTCATCTTCTAGACTCGTCTAGCTTTATAAACAAACAGTTGACTTTCTACGTTAAAGCAGTTGTGGTTACGATCAATTTGATCACCGTGAAAATCTAATCGATTTTAGTAATACGGTTCGCAGAATGTCTAGCCCTATAAATTATCTTCCACTGTTCATACTGCTGACAAGCAGGTTGCGCTTTAAGTTAGTAAACCTTTGGGTACTGAATAATAGATCAAATGAAGTAGATGTAACTGATTAGGAATGGAAAGGAATGTATAGTACTGAAATCTGATGAACAATGTTCATGTGAAATTCTATTCATATTGATCACAAGCGTCAAATGGATGAATGCTCATGCTAAGGAGGGGGTTAGATTAAATATTGGCGTCGAAAGTCACTTAGTTTGTGAGTAAATATTTACGTTTACATAGCGAAATAAATATTAGTTAATGCCAATTCAATGAGGACAGTGGTTGGGAATTGTTTCGCCTGCACAGAGAGCACCGGTTGTCTCAAGCGAATTGCAATAGCTTCTGACGTCTGGAGGTTTCGTTACCTAGATGCTTTTGCAAATTTTGTGGTTCCCAATCGATGGTATAGAAGGATCCTTCAATGCTACCTTTGTCACCGGTTTCGAACATGTGGTCTAATATCGAAATGTTATTGGCTTTTACTAAATCTTTATTTACTCACACTGTTAGGTGTTCCTGAACACCATAATTACTGCACTGAGCTGCTGTGGAATCCACAAGGTCATAAATGACTTATTCATTCTCTCCACCATGTACATATTCATTTCCATACCCCTCATTATTACACTTGCATTAACTAACCTTTTGATTTCTTACTTAAGCGTAGCTGTAAATTTACACACTGACACACAGCACATGTATCTTACTACCTCGAACTAATATGAGCACTTGTGAGGGATAACTGATAATCTAAGCGCCAACAAATTGATAATACTGTATCACAGTTTCTTATATAAAATAAACTTATCTAGTATGGAATTACATGTTACCACATACGTTTAGTTGGGAGCTCGGTCTGTTAACAGTCTATTTGCAAATAACTTGTGGAATTCATATATAGATGATGCGATGTTGATCCTAACAAAATACTGATGTCAATAATAATCATTCTTTCATTATTGTGGATGGATATATAACTATAGAACCCGATGATTAGGTTATCGAAAGGAATATTCCTTATGCATTGTTCAATCTTTCCTAGATTGTTGAACCTCACTTGATGCTGTTTAGGAACACAAGTTTCCCAGCACAACAAGTTTCCCTGATAGCTATACCAAGCTTTTGTTTGACTGCTTCTTGTACACCATCACCTTTATCGTGAACCTGGTACATTGAGCCTTATTCGAAACTATCTGAATAGTTTCACTAAGGAAGTTTTCTTTAGAGTATTGAATCGTGTACTATTCAGAATATCCATTGTAAGTTAAAAAATACTTCATAGTCATCAATTCACATTTATTCGCCCTGTCGGAACGAATTCTGGTGTGCTTTGCTGTACAACTTCTGTTGAATTCGAACGAAATTTACAAAATG
This sequence comes from Trichobilharzia szidati, assembly GCA_944472155.2. Taxonomy (NCBI): domain Eukaryota; kingdom Metazoa; phylum Platyhelminthes; class Trematoda; order Strigeidida; family Schistosomatidae; genus Trichobilharzia; species Trichobilharzia szidati. The sequence continues at coordinate 120,976,295 of OX235273.1, read as the reverse complement.
TATGAAATATCTCTTACTTGAACATCTCCTAAGCATAAATCATTCCATTGTGACATCAGTCCTTTCGGAAAGGAAACATCTGAGAATGTATTAGTACGAACTAAATTGTGTGCTATTGTGAAGTCAAGATTAGGATGATATAATTTGAATTTGATAAATAAGATTTTCAGTGTCTAGGCCTGAAAATAATAAATCTGGAAATGGGGTTCCCATAGGGGTCTCCCATTGCAACACCACTAACTTGACAGAATAGGCAACCGTCGAAATGAAATTGGATATTTTTAGTACGTAAGTGTATGTAGAATATTCACATGAACAGTCCTAGTGAAATTTGATGAATTATTTAAATCCTGCTTTATAAACCCGTTTTGCATAATTAAAATTCATATAACAAAAGAAGTAATTTTGAAATCAGTTTAGCTTGCAAATGTAGAGGATGTAACTGTTATTTCTGTTTTTCACCTCATAAACAATCGCAAAGACTATTATGATTTGCAGGAAATGTATTCAAGAGGCTTCACAGGATATTGCAATGTCACGAACGATATTATGCAAGGTAACTATGAATGCCTTCATAAACTAGTGGTTGATGTCGCATAAACTGCACAATATCACACAGGTAAGTCATGTTCGATAGCTGGAACTGGTCTATGAAATATCATTACAATTTTTTAATAGAATGTGTGTAATGGAGTTTACCACGCGAATTTGGTAATATCTCTGGGGTAAAACGTATATATTTAAATGTTAAAACTATGTGCACAGCATGTTCTGAGTTGTCCAGTTGTCTGTCAAGTAGTTCTTTCCGAAATAATCTGAAGAATATTAGAAGGGCATCTTAAGGCTACAAGAGAGGAATTCATGTATTTGGGATTGGTTTTGTATCTTCAGCAGTGATCGGTTATATTTAATTTGGAATTACTTTGACCATCGTGGTGTCAGACAGCAGAGTTTAGCTAATGTTTATATATATATATATATATATATGTTGGGATATTGAGTTCAGTATTCCTGACAGCCTGAAGAGAGATGATGCAACTATCCGTCAACAAAACAATGTGTTTAAATAGAAATGCATCCTCATTTCTTTGGATGATGAATAATTAATCCTCGTTGATATAATTCCATTATTTTTCGTGGCTTTACTTGATTGGTGGTAGTATTTTCTTTATTTCTGATGTGAGTAAATAGTCATTCGTATTGCACGTGTTGGGTGAAGACTTGATGAACAAAAATTCACTAATCCACCTCTCTCAACCTACTTATATTACTTCATCAAATTTTAACACTCTCACAACCTTTTGTCTAAAGTTCTTATCTTTTCGGGATCAAACTTTAGTTCCTTAGCCATATTCTCATGTTTTGCACTGCATGTGTTAACACACAACCACATAATAGGATGTGAGATGGTTGAAAATTTAAGAAGGAATATAATTAGGTTGAAAGATAGGTGGATTACTGAATTCTTGTTCATCAAGTTTGGACCCAACATATGCTATACGAATGATTCATAACTCATACCGAAAATATGGAAAATACTACTACCAATCAAGTCAAGCTATGGAAAATAATGGAATTATATTAACGAAGTGAGAAAGATCGAACACATTTATCTTTTTTGAAAAATGATTTCATAAGTGTATTCTTTATTCAGAAGCACTATTGTAAAACTGCTTCTCACCTCCTATATGAGATTTTCGTCGCTTTAAGTTTCGATTCGTAACAATCGAGTGTTTACTTGAACGAAGCGTCATTCAATTTCCCTATGACACTGGATATTTAGTACTTTACTAACCTCTCTAGAAGATCCTATTTTTCCACGATTTCACACATGTCTAGGTGCCTCAATTAAATACTGAATCACTACAAAACTACTGGTCAGTAGTATAAATATATACTGAACATTATTCGACAGCTTTATGCTGTCAAATCAAATGAAAGTGCAGTTCAATGTTTGTTCGATTGGAACAAGTTGAAGCTTAACAATCCATACCACGAAGATTGTAAGAAGGATTGCTTCAGATTAAAAATGAAACATCACTTGAATTTTTATTGAGAGATGTGAATTCCCCAGCAAGAGCGCATATATCTTCACTCATGACTTCTTGACCATGTCTAGGCCCCATATTTAATCTCAGGTTTGTGAACAACGTGAAATCATCGATTTTACGCTAGCCTGTGTATGTTTAGTGCTGACGAAATTTTCAAATTTCCACAACAATTGCACGCCAGGGAGACATTTCAACAAGGCATATTGTGTTTTGTTTTCTGAATTTTAGATGCTGGACATGACTGACAGTTCTCCTCTCAGGTACACGGAAACTAACTAGTAAAATGTTGATCTGAGCAATGAAGTCAGTCGATGACAGACAAATACTTCATTGAGAACAAGCAACCAAGCAGGTTAATGATTTAGGATTCAATGAATTCATCAAATTTCGGTACAACTCGTCAGTTGAATACTCTATATACACGGATATATATACTTTTGACATTACATTGGGAGATATAAGACTGAAAAGTAAATAAACTGCATTGAATTAGTCATGCAGGAGGACAGGTGCGAATGCATTTCAGGTCATGTTCAAATAGATATGGGAAGAGGGAGTATGGGAGATCAAAATTAAGATAAAATTCATTACGCTTCGATTACATCACTTCGATAAACAATTAATCATCAGAGAATATATCAAGAATTGCAAACAGAGTAATATCAGTAGTAATAGTTTGTAACAACAATTGCAATAGTAATAATAATGTTGAAGTGAGTTAAGATATTGCTACTGATAAAGGATAATTTGAAATGAATCAAGAATTATAATAATAATAGGAAGAATAATAAGTAAAATCTACCATGGAAATACGTTTGACTTCTTATTCTGATACACGATCAGCCGATAGATCTTCTTTCGATGAAAGCTTAGGTGAGGTCAGGGATACATAATTTTCACATAGTTTTTGACGCTGATACGTCTGCTAAATTTCAGGCTCTCCAAAAGAATAAATAATTTCATATCTACAGAGTCAGAAGAAATCATTTGCCAACCACCGATGCTTTTCACTGAAAATAACCTAACTAAAATAAATTTCTTACATCTTCTTGTCATCCACAGGGTTCAGCTTGTTATTTATTATCTGATTACTAGAAATTTCATAAGATTGATCGATTGCTTGTATCCTCGTTGAATTGTCATTCACTTTTTTCAAAAGAGCGTTTTATGAATTGTGACGCCTTTGTTACGCTTACTCAGTGATACCTATATTGCTTCTCTGCAAAATCGTCAAACAACTGTGTTTTTATCCGAAACTGGTGTTGTTGAAATCGCCTTTCACCTTTCTAACGAGATTTCTGTCACTTTTTGTTGTGGTCAGTAACCTTCATGTGTTAACATGAATATAGTGGTAATTAGGTCACTGATATACACAACCGAGTGTTCACTCACTATGAAACTGTCAGGTGTCTTATACCGCATACTGAACTTAGTTATGAAAGCGCTTACTTAGTATTGTCGTTACCACTCTAGAAGCCTATATTTCCTTACAATTTCGATAATAAATATCTAGAAATTGCATGCAAATAATAAATGACAATCGAACTACTCTTGAGTAGTATAAATGGGTGGTGTGAATTCAAACTGTACAGTATACATAAACATTGTGGAATGTGTGGGATGTCTTTTTTTTTCATTTTATTCATCAACAAATACATCGAAGTGTCTCACAAGCATCATATTTATTTTGGGAGAATAACTTGATTTTGCGAAGACTTTAATAATGCAATTACGATGGGAATACATATACATTTCATAATTTTTGATTTGGCGCTCAGTGTATTCATGCACATCACTCTTATGATTCTAAAGCCTTATCAGAACTTCATCAAGTGAAGCCATTTTATTTAGTACCATTACCACTGAGCTTTAATACTCGCCTACAGGGAACCTAATCCAATATGATTTAATCATTAAGGTGCAAAATGTATTCAATTTCACTATCATTTGTATAGTTTAAAAGAATTACGACATCACCTTCATGAACTAACCATGAGGAGTGTTGTAGAGAGCGTGTAGAAAATGGTATTCATCGATGTATCATCTTCACGAATATGCCAAAACTAGTTGTTTTTCTGACATTTGAGAGTGAGGCCCTTCTTCATGGAATGTGACATATTTCACAGTTTATCTCTGGCAATGATTAGCTTTACGTTGTATCATATCGAGACATGATTGAGAAGAATTTTTCATCTGGAGGATGATCTCAGTGTAGTTGCTCACTTTGAGTTGGATGGTTTATTGACGAGACTTTCATTTACCTACCTGGCAACATCTTCAGCACATAATTCAATTTGCAGTTCAGTGAAATCATAATGAAGATGAAATGAATTATGCATTGGTACAGAGTGAATGTTTTCTCCCCACTCCTTATTAAATGTAATAAATTTATCTACTAAAACGAAGATATGACATGGACAAATTGAATTAGCCGCATCAATATTCTCCATCTGAGTACTTTGCATTTTACCACATGATATGCTTTACTTGTCATCATGAAATGTGCTTCATATATGATGAATAAATTATCACTCTCACTGTGAGTAACATTTCCTGCATTAGAGGACACATTTCACATGTTCAGCATGACCGTAACGGACTGAGAGTTCAATGTGGACGTTCACATGGTCCTATTAATGCATCCAACTTCTTGACAAATTTAATGTCGAAGTGTTTTCTGTCTCGCCTTATACCGTGAAATTTCTCGCAAGTTTGTATATTACCTGAGACGTGTGGATTTCCGTTAATCTTTGAAATCGGATGACTTGATTATTTTGTTGGAGAGTGGAATGGACGTATATGAATTTCACGAAACTTTACATTTTCAGCCAGAGTTCATTTGACGAGAATTCTGAAGAAGTTCATAGAATAAATATGAAATTAACAGAAACGTCTTTTCCTCTGATTCATGTTAGAATTTTTATCTTACAATAAAGTGACGTCAAACAGCAGGATATACATTTAACAGCTCCTCCTGACTATTTATCTGTCAACGTGTACCTAAACCTACTCTATAAGAAACCGTTTCATGATACAAAGTGGACAAGTTGAAATAAAGAAAAACGATTTGTTGAATGCATAGAAGACAGAACACAATTTGTTTAGCAGTGTGAAGCTGGTAAATACATCTACGAAGCCCTCAAGTTTTTTCTTTTTTTTATCAAGTCGACTTGAACTTTTCTAATTTATGTCAAGTCAATTTTGTTTCATACAACCGTTTAGTTCTTCTTCTGTTATCTCTGATAATGATTAGCTTAACTTTGTTTCATATTGAGACATGATGAAGAAGAGTTTTTCATCTGGAGGATGATCTCAGTGAAGTTGCTCACTTTAATTTGGATGGTGTTATGACGAGACTTTCATTTACCCACCTGGCAACATCTTCAGCACATAATTCAATTTGCAGTTCAGTTAATTCATAATGAAGATGAGATGAAGTATGCATTAGGACACAGTGAGTATTTTGTTATTAGTCCTTATTAAATGTAATATTTATGCCATGTATATATTTACGAATATTTCTTATCCTGTAATATTCTAGTTGAATCCCTAAATTTCAGAACACAGAAAGCCATTTATTCTTTCGAGAGATATTCAAATTTCTCTTCTTTGTGATGACTTTTCTCAACGCAGACTTTCAGTTGAAATATTTATGTGTGGTAAAATGATGGAAGAATATTCCATTCTCCTGTAGTTAACGAAATATACTGTACAATATAAGAGATTGATTATTGATTCACAAGGAGATACTGAAAAGAACTGCTGTAAATGGTAGTGAGAGTGATACGTGTGTGTGACATTTTCTAATACACAGAAGATGAAATATGCGATTCTTTCGCTATTGAATTGTGAAAAACATTTCTTGAGAGCACCAAGAGACATCACTCATAAAAACTACTTTGAATTTGTTGATATGAAGAGATTTTTTGAATGAAACAAGACCAATTTTGCTTTTTATGTCTGTTGTTTTAGATTTGCATCTTTTAGTTTTCTGTTTTCACTTATCTAGGGTATTTAACTACAATAAGCAGTAGCTTTTATTCAGAACTGTAGTATTTTTCTTATCTGATAAGTTGACATAGTCAGATTAATCGAAGTTGTGGTCGATTTCAACAGAATCCAATGAAACGCATTGTGTTTCGCACCTCTTTGAAGTGAGCCGTCAAGTACTCACAGTTATTTACCCTTTCGTATAAGTGCTAAAATAATGTGAAAACGGTGAACTACTCAGCTGTCTCACTATCCATTGCAGGATTTATAAGTCAACTCTGCAGCTACCACTATCGAGTTAACTAACAACTTATGAGGTCAATTTATTCTAGAATATATTCACTTAGAAATAACTAGAAATGAGGAAACTACTGCTAAATAGACTCAAATTGCATAGACGAATATTCTCAAATAGTGTTTGTGTACATGTTTATTTAGAGGTTAAGACCATACCTAGAACCGACGACCTTCTATCACTTTTAGTGTTGCTGTTATCACCAAAAGTGAATTGTTTTATTCTGATCTCAGGAAACCAATCTTGGCGTCCTTTTATATATTTATCACAAACATCCTGGTGACACACACAGTCACAAAACTCTCCAAATACAGCAACATCCGACTGCTTGTGATTGGAATCTATGTCGTTTGTCACTGGTAGTAAACACTGAATGTTTGTTTGTTTGTTTGAACTGGTCTGTATATGGCGGGAGACAACATTGACTACTATTGCTTACTCGTGTGATGGTTGACAGAGGATCGAATGAATACGATCAGAAGTATTACTGTACAGTTTATTGACGTTCATTTACAGACTTTCTATACAGAATAAACAATCATAAAATCTTACCGTTTTCTGCTATTCCATGCTGGTTAGTGTGCATTATAATATAATAATATAATAATTTCCTCATATAAATAATCCAGCATACTGCGTGATGCAGTAATATTTACTGATGACGTTTCGAGCACAATTCATTGCTCATAATCATATCAAGGTAATCACACGACTTCCTAAATTCATTTATATAGTTCCATTGTTTTTCACTTGATTTGATTGGTAGTATTATTTTCCATATTTCAGGTATGAGTGATGATTCATTCCTACTGCATGTGTTGGGTGTAGATTCGATGAACAAAGATTCAGTAATCAACCTCTCTCTCCACCTACCTAGATTACTTTTTAGAATTTTAACCCTCTCCCACCCTATTGTGTGGTTGTGTGTTAATGCATGCATTGCAATTGCCGAGCTTTTTTCTAAATTACTTATCTTCTCTGGGTCAACCATTCTTACCTTAGCTAAATTCTTATGTTCTGACAATCTGACTACCCCTGACCTACTAGTCTGACCTATTTAGTTGACTTCACAGTCATTGCAAGGTATTTTGTAAATTATATTATTATGTTTAATTGGGTCCAACGAGTCCTTTAACCTACAAAGTTTGTCTCTGAGTGAGTTTGTTGGTTTGAATGCCACCCTAATTCCTGCTTTATTGAGAATCCTACGTAGGGCCTCAGATGTCCCCTCCTTATATGGTATAACTGTAGATGACTTATATTCTCTCTTATTTATTTTATTACTACTAGTTTCACAATTCTTTTTATTTTTCTTTTGGCGTTTTTCTATCTTCCTAATGAATTTTAAAGGATAGTTATTTAAAACCAACGCCTCTTCTATCTGTTTTATTTCATCATTCAGGTCGTTTTTTGTGCTACTTAGTGCTACTGCTCGGTTTGTTAAACACTTAACTAAGCCTGCCTTAACAGTTAAAGGATGAGATAAGAAGGCAAAATCAAACTTGACAAAATCGGAAAGAGAAGCTTTAATTAATCTAAAACAGGATAAAAATATTGTCATCGCAAAAGCTGACAAAGGAAACGCCACCGTAGTTTTGAATAAATCTGACTACATCAAGAAGGTCACTGAACATATTGAAATGGGTCCATATGAGGAAATCAAGAAGCCCGTAGATACAATAATGAATAAGGTTAAAAAATCCACAGCGGAATTAGTACGCAGAATGAAGCCGTCACTGGGTGAGTCAAAATGGTTTAATTTAATGCCTAAAACTAATAATGCTAGTAGGATGTATGGTACTATTAAAATACATAAGCCAGGTTATCCCATAAGACCAATAGTAGATTTTAGAAATACCCCTACATATGAATTATCAAAACATTTAGCTTTAATATTATGCCCCATTAGAGATCGTTCAAATTCTAGACTAACTAACTCATACGAGATGAAAAATAAACTAAATGACATACAACTAGATAATGATGAAAGGTTGATTACTGAATCTTTGTTCATCGAATCTACACCCAACACATGCAATAGGAATGAATCATCACTCATACCTGAAATATGGAAAATAATACTACCAATCAAATCAAGTGAAAAACAATGGAACTATATAAATGAATTTAGGAAGTCGTGTGATTACCTTGATATGATTATGAGCAATGAATTGTGCTCGAAACGTCATCAGTAAATATTACTGTATAACACTGTGAGACTCTATCAAAATAAAAATTTACCCATAATGGAATTACACTGTACCACAGTGCCCAAGTTTTATACTTATATCAATACTGCGTGATGGATATAGACATTTGAGTTTTGCTAAAAGTAAATTAATCGAATGAAATGAAATGGAAACATGAACTATTATTAATTAATTGTTCATAAATATAAAAAATAGTCGAAACAGGCTTGTGTTAACAATCGACATTATATTATTATTATTATTGTTCCCTTTGGTTCCTAGTGGAACATAGGGCTTCAACTGCACGTCTCCACTTGCTTCTGTCTTGTGCTGTACTTTTCACTTGCGTCCATGTTATTCCATACTGTTTCATCTCCTCCTCACACGATCTCCTCCATGTCACCCTTGGACGTCCCACTCGCCGCTTCCCTTTCGGGTTCCACTCGAGGGCCTGACGCGTGATGTCACCCAGCGGCCTCCTCAGTGAGTGTCCAATCCATCTCCACTTCCTCCTGCATATTTGTTGGGCGATTGTTTCCTGTTTCGTTTGTTCCCATATCTTCTTGTTTGTGATTCTTTCCGGCCATCTAATCTTCAGTATGGAGCGAAGACAGTTGTTGATAAAGGTCTGCAACAAGCTGTTGGAAATATTCTTGGTGACCCGCCAAGTTTCTGATCCGTAAAGCAAAACTGACTTGACGTTTGTATTGAGAATCCGAATTTTGTTGTTGATGCTGAGTGACGAAGATTTCCAGATTGGTTTCAGGTTGATGAATGTGTTTCTTGCCTTCCCGATTCTCGATTTGACATCCTCGTCCGTTCCTCCTGTGGTTGAGACAATGCTCCCTAGATAAGTGAAAGAAGTAACCTCTTTCAAATCCCTCCCATTGATGGTGATTGGCTCTGGATGTTGCTGCTGCTGCTGTTGTTGTTGGTTGGTTATTTTCATAACCTCCGTCTTGTCTATGTTCACCTGGAGTCCTGTCTTTGCTGCTTCTTCGACCAGTTTGTCGGTTTTCGCTTGTAAGTCTTCGATTTTGTGTGACATCAAACATAAATCATCCGCAAAATCCAGGTCTTCTAGGTTCTTCACGTCGGTCCAGGATATCCCTGTCTTCTCGTTTCCCACTGTCTGACGCATAATCCAGTCCACCACAATTAGGAATATCATTGGTGATAATAAGCACCCTTGTCTGACTCCTGTGTTTACTCCAAACGCTTCGCTGAGTTTTCCGTTGTGGATCACTTGACATGTGCCGTTGTCGTACAGTTGTTGAATAAGGTTGATGAATATTTACGGTACGCCGTAGTACTCGAGTAGTTTCCAAATTACTTCGCGGTCAACGCTGTCGAAGGCCTTCTCAAAGTCTATGAAGTTGAGGTAGGGGTTTGATTGCCATTCCATGCTTTGTTCGATGATAATGCGTAGAGTTGCAATTTGGTCAGAACATGATTTGCCTTTCCTGAATCCAGCTTGTTCTGGTCGGAGTTCTGTATCCAGTGCGTTCTTGATTCTCTCCAGGGTGATGCGACTCAGGACTTTACTTGGCGTCGACAGGAGCATGATTCCTCGCCAGTTCTTGCAGAGTCCTAGGTCGCCCTTCTTTGGTAGTTTCACCAGGTAACCTTTCCTCCAGTCAGTAGGCACCTTTCCGTCTTTCCAGATCTTTTGCAATAATGGAGTCAGCATATCTGCCGTCGTTTCTGGGTCCGCTTTCAGTGCTTCCGGGGGTATTCCATCTGAACCAGCTGCTTTTCCAGCTTTCAGAGGCTTGATGGCATTCAAGACTTTAGTTTTCGTTGGAGGATTGGTGTCAACTTGCAGTTGTGTACGTGCTGTTGTTGGTATTTCTGGACGGGTTGTAGGTGGTGGTCGGTTCAAGAGTCCTTTGAAGTGGTCCGCCCATTGTTTAATCTGTCTTCCTTCTTTGGTAATTGGGTTCTCTTGTCCGTCTTTTATAGGTTTCACTTGTGTTGATCTCTTCCCGGATAGAGACTTGGTTATCTGGTATAGTGTCCTCAGGTCCCTTTTGCCTGCTGCCTTCTCAGCTTCAGTAGCCAGGTTGTCGTAGAATTGTCTTTTATCCTTCCTGGCACTCTTCTTCACTTCTTTGTCCAGTGCTGTGTAAGTTGAGCTCAGCGTCTCCTTCTCTTGTCCATCTTTGCATTGAATCATTTTCTCTTTCACCATTCACCTCTCCTCTATTAGCTTCCAGGTGTCCGTTGAGAGCCATCCCTTGTCTTGTTTCTTCTTTCTTCCTAAAACCGTTGAGCACGTTTCGTTGAAAATTACCTTCAGAGAGTTCCAATGGTCTTCCACGGATGATTCCTCAGTGGTGCCAGGTAGTCTTTCTTGCTTTGCTCTGATAGTTACAGTGAAAATGTCCCTTGTGGTTGTGTCCTTCAGTTTTTGCGTGTTAAACTTGCATTGTGGGCTATCACCAGCTATCCTCGAGGCTTTCAGCCTCACCTTGAAAGTCCCTTGTACTAGATAGTGGTCTGAACCCACATCTGCTCCTCCCCTCAATCTTGTGCCCAGTAGGCTCCGTCTCCACTTCCTTGAGATTGAAATGAAGTCTCTCTGGATTTTGGTGTGTCCATCTGGTGAAATCCATGTTGCCTTGTGTATATCCCTGTGTTTGAACTTACTGCCACCAATCACCAAATCATTGAAGGCGCAGAAGTCTGAGAAGAGTTCACCATTTTCGTTCATTTCACCGAGGGCCTCACGACCCATGGTGAGTTCTCTTCCTGTATTGTCTCCTCCCAGTTTCGCATTCATGTCTTCCATCAGGATTTTGATATCGCTCTTTGGGACGTTGTCCATTACCGTTTGTAGTTGACTGTAGAAATCCTCCTTCTTCTCATGTTCTGAGGCGTTTGTAGGCGCGTAGCGCTGAATGATTGTAACCTTTTTCCCTTTTCAGTTGAACCTGGCTGTCATTATCCTGGAGGAGATTGGTTCCCACTGCATGAGAGCATTAGCCGCTGTTGGTGACATCATGATGGCTACTCCCTCGGTGTGCTCGTGATTGTCCTCTGGGTGACCGGAGTAGATTATTGTCTCTCCAGTTGGCAGTTGGCTCCTTCCACATCCATTCTATATGCTCTCGCAGATTCCCAACACTTTTATTTCACATCTCCTCATTTCTGCGGCTACCTGAGCAGCCTTCCCAGCTTCGTACATTGTACGAACATTCCACGTCCCCATCCTTATTTTTGCTTTCATCGAAAGAAGGCACATCGGCTGACTGGCTTCCCGAAGGCTTTCACCAGCCCGCGTCATTGCACTTCCCCGATTCCAGCGAGAAATAAGGTCACTATTTGTAATTTTAGAATTTTGAATATGTTTGTGCGTTGAAGTTTTAGTAGCAATTTGGTTAAGTTTTGGGGGTGGAGTTGCTAGCACCACGCCCCAACCCTCCCTCTTTATCCGGGCTTGGGACCGGCTAGAATACTAGTGACCTAGTAATCTAGGCGAGGTTAACAATCGACATAATAAAGGCAAAAAGCAGTTCAACTTTCTGTATTAGTAGGTCAACGCATTATAACGAATAGCTCCGGCGGAATTTTCATTATTTTTTAACTATTGACCTAAATAATGTATCAGATAAAAGCGTACAACTCCTGAATAAACCTCTCTCTACTTTAATGAATGTATAGTCCCACCTATCTGTTTCCACGAAAATTCATATAAAAAGGGGTTCTAATTTTGCACATACACATCAGTAACAATTCAATATGAGTCTAATGTTGAACAGAACGGAGTTCTACACTCCTCTGGATACATTAATAGACTGCATGATGGTCGAGCAAGCATATCCGAATGCCAGTCAATTTCTATGTGACGTGTCAAAAACTATGGGAATATTTTTAGCTTATATTTTCCCATTCGTTGGGTTATTTGATTTAATCATGAATATGATTGTAGCTGTTGTATTCCTCTATTTAATGGATAAAAATAACCGAAAATTCACACTTTTCGGGTTACTGGCTTTATCAGATATCGGAATAGTAATTAGCGTTGGTTGGTTGTGGTTGTTTCCAGCCTTTGGACTGCCATATGCATCCTCAGAAAGGATTTATTATTTCACTGTGACAAGGTCAAGCATAAGTTGTAAGCTGTCGAATTACTTTCAAGCACTCTTCTGCATCCTACGTGGAAATTTTTTCTTACTCATGGCTATCGATCGGTGTATTTCAATCTATAAACCACTACTGTACAAAAGGTTTTCCAAATCCCCTGCATGGATCCCTGTACTTACTATCGTCTTGGTTACCATCCTAATGACTTTGCCCATTGTGTTAGGTACTGATTTTGTGCAGATTTCCAGTCTTACAGCATGTTGGTTTACACATGATAATGATTTATTGGTGTTCTATAAAAGTTTATGCTCTGACACATGTTTTGCGCAACTCGCTTTGGTGATTATGATTGATGGTTTATTTTTACTGAAAGTGATTAAATGGTCACATGGCCGTCAACAGTTGGTGGGTAAACTGTCGCCGGAGAGGAAAAACATTTCATCAACAATTACTCTGCTTGTCTTACATATTACAGTACTGTTGTTTGCACCGCCCTATGCGATTTCTCTACTTCTCACAAATACAATAGATGGTCACACAACTGATGTTCCAGAAGAATTTGTCCGTGTAATATCGCTCACTATGAATATTGGATGGATTTTGATATTTCTCCAGTCCTCATTGAATATATTCTTGTATACTCTACTTATTCGGAGGTTTCGTCAAGTCGTATTGAAGAAGTTAAAATGTTGTGTGTGTAAATCGACTGATGCTTTTGAAAGTTCCACCCGTAACGAAGGCAAGAGTTCACATTCTCAAGGTATATAACTAAGAATAATGTAACCTTATTATGAGTGTCAATATAATTATGTGCATTTATTTATTTTAATGAATTTCTTATTGAGAACCTTTATTCCCATAAAAAGATCTTTGAATAATCCTTCATCGAGACATTAACGAAAACATAGCACGCAGCTCAGTGAAGAGGCTATTCTTGGCGAATTCATTTAACAGTCGCACTCGATGAAAATGTTTTTTTCATGAATCGGAAATCGTCTCTCTTTATTTGGCAATAAGAAGAAGACCTCAGAGAACATTAAGAAGGTCAGCCTATAGGAAACCCATTTCGTGCACCCAACTGAAGAGTTTCTACAGCTGGATGCCTATTGAACGGAAAAGAAATTTAAGTACATCCCTTGCCAGTCAGATGGTTGCACAGATGTCAATAGGTTTCCAATTCCCCTTCACATTTTCCCATTCCCGTCATTTGCACATAAATAAATCAGTGTGAAGTGTTTACACAACTCAAATAAGAATCACTGCGAAAATCAATTAAATTATTCGAATGACTGTTGAGCTACTCATTAGTAGTATACTTACATCGGAAAATGAAAAACAGTTTTATATGAGACAATACGAAACGCACACATTTCACTGTGCATAAAGCTCCGAAAAATGTGATATACGTATATATATTTAAATACATTATTTTTGATCCACTAGCTATTTCACTGGCCATGTTTATACGTATTAATCAAACCTTTTCTTCGTTATCTCAATCTTCGCTTCTACTGTGATCAATTTCACACTACTTCAGTTATGTGCGTCATTTGTTCCCCTTTTAATAACTTCCCACACACTAATGAATCTTTCAGGTGGTGAGTATCACGTGAAACTCAATTTATTTTATTCTACCACACTTATTATTCAGTAGTTTCTAACTAATTAATGCGAAGTTATCGTGAAGAAACTTATAAATAAATTGATTCACAGTAGTTCCACGACACACATATGTTTCAGTCAAATGCACAATGTGACTATCAATATCGGCAATATGAGGCGCATACACTCTCTTTTTAACCATTTCAGAGTGAAATATGCACTAGTCCATTAGTTGAATTGAACAAAGATTCGCATTATGGGATTACCAGCACAAAAGTCATGCAACAAGCAAGCATGAAACCTAATTCTCAAAATATGTGAGCATAAACGAAGTCAAGTCATCCCATTAAATCTCTTCAAAGGAGATATTTAGTAGCATCCACGAGCACTGATGTAGAATTGCGACGGAAAAAGAAAGCTGCATGCAATTTCTTTCTCAATCTGTGACGCAAATTATGATAACTTCTGAACATGGTATCCATTCTAAATTGCAGAAAGAGGGGAGCGCTTCAATCCTCTATTTGCTAATTTATTCAGTTATATCAACTTAACAGTGACTGTGTCTATGCGTAGAAATATTCTGCTAACTAGTATCTCCAAATGGAAGAAGATTGTTTATCGGATGTTTCTTAGGTTGCCTTGATATTTCTCCATCAGTTGTTTCGGTACTCACATTCTCATATCCATTCTAACAGATTTCTAATCTAATTGATATTAGTTCATATACTGCGAGATGGTTCTCTTCTCACGTTTCAAAATTGCCATAGTTGAAAGTGGTTTATGTTCATTATATTGATTCTTCGAGTTACTTGATTTATGTTCACACATTTTCATTTTGGATTTCGGGCATCTTAACTAATTCAGGCTGTAAGTAACACTTGAAAATAATTCTCTTCTTTTTTTGTATCAAGAATGACTGTATTTGAATATAGTAGTTATTTTGGAAATTTTCTTTCAAGCAACCGACTTTAAACTGACAGTTTGTAGATGTAAATGAACTTGTGTGTGTTCTCTTATAGTATAAATGTATATCAGTCAAATCGCTGGTTTAGATTTCCGGTATTTCGAATAAGTCATCCTCCTTCTGTTGTTCATTCATGAACATGTGAAATTATTGTTGACAGGGCATTGTCAATATCACTAAATGTTCTCTCATATACTACATTTACAGTGGCAGTATACCGTTTACTTGTGCTGAATTGTATGCACCTCGTTTCTGTCAACAATGAGTCTTGGAATATTTCTAGGATTGATATTTGTTTTATAGGTAACTCCAACTGCCTTCTGTCACTAATACGCGAATTATGTTTAACCGGAATGAATCGTTTCCTTCTGTTATCCAACAACGTCTAGCTCTCTTAAGTAATGGAAATCCTGGAAAATTAATGACAGAAACACCAATAAGGAATCGTCCTCTAGCCAATTTACAAGTGCTAACAAAAACATTATTTATGAGCTTGCCGTTGAAAAAAGTGACTGACAAACAACAAATCGAAATATACATAAGCGTATGTGAGAGTGATAAGAGGAATTTGCGAAAAACATATTTCAAAATCTGCATCACGATTCTGAAACTGTTCATATGAAGTTCTGATTAATGTTTAAATATTTTGCTTATTCTAGTTACTGGAGGTTAGTTACTGACTGTCTCATGTATTATTTAACACTAATTTAGACAGTATTATATATCTATTGCATAACAACGAAATCATAATAGTGGTTCTTATAATTTTTTCAACACAACACTTGCTCAACTTATCGAACACTGATTTCACAATTTTCATACTGATACAAAATTCAACACAAATCGTCTCGTTGTTTTATATAATACCCGTAAATTTTTATTTTTACATTACCGCCATATAAACTTACTCAGGTTGTAAGTATCTTTAAAATTATTTCTGTTCTCTTCTATATCAGGAGAGACTCTGTATTTTCGGTCTTTTATCGAATCTCATAGTTTTGCCAATTTTAATTTAGTTTACCCTATTTTTCAAATTGATATTTTAGAAATGCAACTGAAATGCAACCTGAAAAAAAACTGAACCTGTGGTTTCTCTCAGTGTGCGAATTTACGCCAGTCGAATTGCTCTCAAAAACCTGTGGTTTTTATAATGTTTCATCCACTCGACACTGATGAATATATGAAATTACAGTTGGCATAGTTGGAAAATCATCTTCAATCAAGCAGTAAATTACATTATAGATTATTATCAGAATAATGGCTGACAGATATAATAACTTCCCATATTCTGAAGACGGTGAAATGGGTAAACTAAGGTATAACATAGATAATTAGTAGTTCTTTCTAGTATATTTTCACAGAATATATTTTTCGTTATTGTGAATATTTAATGCAAGCTCTTATTCCTCTACAAATCTTGTATGCCTTCCAGTTACCCCAGGTTTGTTATTTATTGTCTCAGAAGTTATTTATAACACTGATTTATAGGATGATGTCAATGTATCTCTCAACACTGGAATCATTCATATATAATTCTCCTGATTCTAATTCTATCACACAACCACTAATCAAGTCATCAGTCCTTGATCCCGTCATTTTCATGGAGATGCAGAGTGTAAATCATTGAATTTATCCTCATGATGGTAAGTGAAGGATGACGCATTTATACTGGCACGTTATATAAGTGATGGACATTCAGATAACGCGATTTATTCCAACAGTTCAATGGAACTCAACAACTAGGATATTATCGTGTAAGCTAATGTTCATTATTGAACACAAACGATCGTTAGCTGAGCGCATACTTACATATGCATTGCCTTCAGCTCTGAGAATACAGAGAGCTACGAACATGTGAGGTGTCTATATCTCTCTATTGGTACCCAGAGGTTAGAGTCAAACATTGCTATTTCTTGGCTGGTTAAAAGGTACATGTCATGACTGAAATCAATTGATAAAAGTGGATTAGATAGATTTTCACGTTCTCGACAGACCAATCTGTATAACTGTGGCCAAGGTTGGACGTTTTCTTGAGTCCAGTAGTTGAAAGTTTCCATCAAAATCTACCAATTGTACTAATATTTCCTCGAAGCTCTTCTTAATACGGAATACTTATTAGGATCTCAGAAACAATCCATTTCAATTGCTGAATCCTGATTTTATTGCACAATTCAATCGCATCACCTTTGGCCAGTTTAACTTCTTCAGCTATACATCTGTAGTGCTTTCATTGTTTTTCAAAATTTGATATCTTTGATTCCGGTTGTTGAATGCTCGTTATCTGAAACTCTCTGCATTATTTCAGAAAACATAAGTATGTTAACATTTTTAACTCTGATGTTTTAAACAGCAATTTATGAAGTGATACACATATCGAAACGGCCGCGATGCAAATAATAAATAGTAACTGCGATAAAACTAGATACTGCCTTATTTGAACTTATTTTGCAAAAGATGGACATGATATTCTCTCACAAAAATGATACTGGGTAGAAGAGAAGATGTCCGACAAATTTTGAGCTTCCATCCAGAAAGTAGTTTATCTCAACCCGCATTTGTGAATCCAGGCTGTCATGGTTTGCACACCATGTATCTGAATTCGCCTTTGTTTTATCTTTAAATTTCATTATCGATGTGCATTAGTGTTTAGGTGATGCTACCATCTTTCTTAGCCAGTAAATTTGTTTTTACTATCTAAGTGGTACAAATTTCAATGAAATGTTTATCAACGATTTCTGTTATTCACTTCATTCACCTCTCAACATTTTGTAGTTAGTCATGCGGGGAATGTAGTTAATGTACTAGCCAATGCGATGAGTCGGCATTCGATTTTGATTAATAAATGGTTTCCATAATGAAATTAGTGTCACCTACACACAAGTTATTTGTTATATAGTTTACACATTGTCTTATCACCTCTGGATATTGAAAGTGACTACCTGTTACACTACGCTGGGCATTAATGACTTTCAGTGGACTACGGGTATTGTAAAAAATATTTTTATTTTTTAGTGAAAGCATGTATGTAAAATCTTTTTCTGCAATATATCAATTAATTTTTAACTGAACACGTATTATAATTTGAACAGCTAAGAACGTATTATCATGTAACATATTAATATCTTGAAAATAATTCAATGATGAGCAGTCCTGCAATGTACATCTGTGCGAAAATCTATTATTATGAAATTCTACTTAACATAAAGGTGAGGAAGATCCTTATGTTGATTTTTTGACTTATTTGTTCCTTTAACGTTCCCAGTGGAAGCTTGAAGTATCAGTAGCATTGGTGTTTATTTTTACGGCATGAAGATGTTAGCCGCATGCCCGTCCTTCCCTCCTGACCAGTCTCATTACTGCCTTAGCGAGGTAAAGAAGTTCGTCTGTGGTCGCGAATCGAACCTCGGATCACATGTGTGGTTGTTGAGTATTTCACCACTGAGTCACCGACGCCTTTTTCTTCCTTCGAGACGTATATTTCCAATTTATTTCACTCTCACTGACCTAACAATGGACATCATTTGTTCCCTCTCTCTCTTGGCTCTTCTATAACCTCCATTTCGTCGCTTGGCAAAATAAAGAGATCTTTATCCTCAATTTTTTCAGCAATTCAAACATTCGCCTTCCTGCAGATGCAAAATGAACAACTTTACGGATCAGATTCCGTGTGAATTTCACTTGTTTGGATATACGTCCTCCACTGTTTGTTGGCCTTTTTGGTCGAACGTTCTTAGTCTTCTTCAATCTTTTCTGTCTGCCAACACACAGGGGATTTTACGCATCGTCACCAAAATCATGCAGTCTAGTGTAGCGAAAGACTTAGTCCTGACGGTGAATATAATAATTTAAGTCGTATTTAATCAATGAAACAGCATTACGGCTACTATACATGATGAATTACTATCATTTGGGAATTGGTAAAATGCTAATAAGCAATATGACTCGTATATTCTCTAAACATTACGACATTCAATATCTTAGTCACACCAACTGATCCCTTCAATACATTTGATTACTTTCTAGTGAATGTTATACATGATATCTACTTCTTCATCTAGATGAACGAAGATGCTAGCAAACAGTGACTTATTCTAAATTTCTCAATCTGTGAAGGAACTGATGTTTTACTTCCTATGAAATCTATGCTGCTGGGTATTTTTCATCCACCTTAATTACGTTGTCTACCGGTTTCCTTAATACAAAACATCATTTCAGTTAAGCTGTGTAAGTCAATGCTGGGTATTTCGATTTCTATTCTCCGCCTTTCTCAGATTCCAAAATAAGAATAATTAAGGTGTTGAATAATGTCCATGTAGCTCATTGAAAGATGCTCAGAATATTATTAACTTTAAGAAATATATTCGCCTATTTCAAACTAAGCAGAAAATACTGTACATGTAATTAAGCCAGTTTGCAGAGTGAACAAAGTTCCTCGCTTATATGCTACGTTTGACTCATTTTGACTTCACCAGTGTTCTATTGTTGTACTTGTATATTCACATTGGATGCACACTGCATGTTATTATTAAGGATAATTTCTAGGATGCTGTAATGAAATTCCAACTTTCTATTTCCATTAGACAATGACGACAAGCACATGCACAGTATTTAACGTTCAGACAGACCAGAAAATATTACGTCTGCACTAAACACTGCTGTTACTCCTCCATGTAATCAGCCGACTGTTC
Source organism: Trichobilharzia szidati (assembly GCA_944472155.2). Classification (NCBI taxonomy): domain Eukaryota; kingdom Metazoa; phylum Platyhelminthes; class Trematoda; order Strigeidida; family Schistosomatidae; genus Trichobilharzia; species Trichobilharzia szidati. Next base: position 120,956,430 of record OX235273.1, on the reverse strand, counting down.
ATTTTCTCCCCAAAAATGTTTTTGACATCTTTCGAACTTTGTTAAGATTTTGTAAACGTTCACTTGTGACTTTTATGTTTGCGTAAAAACTGAAGTAAATTGTCAGATATGATTTTATTTTTCCGCATTTCACACAAATCAATGATGCACTATCCTATTACAGTAAAGTCGGAACTTCCAAAGACAAGTGAGTGACGTGTGAAGTGATTGCTTTCTCCACACGTTAATGTGAAGTGAGAATTCTGTATGGCCGTAACAAAATAATAATAATACTAAACAATGAACGTAATAAGATATCCTCAAACTAACAGTAGCTTGCTACAGGCAGGTTGATATTTGTGGTTGTAACTACTTAGCGGACACTAGATAAGTCATACTATCAATCAATTTAAATTATGTAGCAAATTCAGAAATGCTGTCAAGAAAGTGACAAGATGATACTGAGTATTTGAAAAGGTTCTTCGATGACTACTTCTTAGATTGTAATCAATTATTATTTACGTTTATCAGTAATCATTGCTTCTTGTGTGTACGCATTTGTGTCACAGCACTCTACAAAATATCAGCCACGCTTTGCTTTCTGCGGAAAACCATTATCATCGCGTCAACATGCATATCCACAATTTTCAACTGATGGATGATATTGGAAGTGATGCATCAAATAAAAGTTATTTATAACAGTAAATCGTGTTGTAATAGATCAAGCAGTCCAGAGTAGGCAAAGACTGAAATCTGTCGTCACTATGGACACATAATGAGGCATGGATGTAATTATTGCAAGTGATTCTATGAATCTTACTGCTGAGTTTAGTTATTTAACATTCAGTTTGTGTGGTCAGTTTTTCGAATTTGCATGGTGCATGAACACATCACATTTTAAAAGTGAAATCCATTTTTGGAGAAACAAAGTCAGTGAAAGCATTTAATTTATTTCTTCGCAAACATGTAGTTATAATTGTTCCTGAGGGTTGGAATGGTAAGTTCTGTCCCAAAATATGTTTGTCTTAATTCACTTATGCTGTAACATAAATAAAGACATCCAACTTCTCATATATATATATATATATATATATACAAGAAATGTGTCATTGATATTTGATAATGTTTAATGCGTTGAAACTGCTTCACTCCTTATTACTATAATAATTGCTTCATTTTGGATTTATCACACAGTAAATTATATCGTTTCACTGTGGAATTACTTAATACGGAATCACGTACCACTTGTGATTAACAAACTGTACACATGAAATGAAACAGTGTAACTTACAGTAACATTTCGGAGAGAAATACGCGAATAGTTCCACATATTCTCCATGCGGATTATGTGCTGACAACACCAAATTAGTACTTTGCACAAACATTTTGCCAGAAAAAAGCGATAACACCCTTCACCTCAACAAACAATAACATGACCTTGCGGATGGTTTAGGTAACATTTCCCGAATGTATCTTCATTTTGTATTATCCGGATTTTCACGAGAATGAAGTGATTCGTCTGAAAACTGATATCTTAGCTGTTATGAGGTAAAATTGGATAGAACTCGAAATTTACTATCCAAAAATCCTACTGTTAATATAAAAGTTGAAATATATTTTTTCCAACAATTCTTAACTAACTTATTGTAAAATGTCCAGTATAATCATATCAACAAATGCGACAGTTTAAAAAGGATAATTCCTTATTTACATCTAATGAAAAGTAAATTTTAAACTTGATAATATGAGCACCTTATATGATGCAATTCAACTCAAAAAAACTGAATCCGAGTGATTCTCGGTCGATTGAGTGTATGAGTAAAATCGAATCTACTGGTGCATTATTCGGTATCACTAAGATAGATTAACAAGTCATGTTATTCTGCATAAAGCCAAGCCTGAAGTATAATCAAAGGAGTTTATGAGCTGTCTATGTAGTTGGCATGACTATCAGGCACATTATGGATTGAATGACAACACCAAGAATACACATCTCATAAGAATTCTAGGCAGACAAATTATCCACTGATCCACAGCGCCTCACTTTTATTGATTAGAAATCGTTCGATAAAAATTTCAAGACAGAGAATTGAGTGTATATATAGATATGTATACATATCAATCCATGATGGTGGTTTCCATCTGAAGGATGATATTAGATAGGCAAAGACAAAATGACGGCGAAAGATGTGAATATTCTACTCTAATCGGGTAATGTTGAACAGTCAAGTGAGGATAGACAAAATTCATGTGAGCATCTGATTGTGAGTTATGGTCTTTAACATAGTGCCCCAAAATCGATCGTTAGACAGCGTTGAATCACTGTCAGCTTCAATAAATCAAACATTACTGCATATAATTATGATGTACTGAGCCATAGTCTCTTTTATTTCCAGAAATAACTTGTCGCGTTGGACTCAATGGAGACTGATATGGTAGGTTGATTATCAAGTTGACAGCGTTAGATTCATTTTGTCACATGAGTATCACCAGGTTAAACTAGCAGGTAACTTAGTCAGCACTTATTGTTTTGACACGTGAAGGAGGAAGAGAATAACTTTGAGTACTTGTCGGCTGACCACATAGTCGGTGACAATCATTGTGGAATATAGAATGTAAATCTTCTTAGTTCCCTCACTATTTTCTTCATCTACTTGTCACAAAATTTTAGATGGAATTCAGAGAATAAGTTTGCAATAAGTAAATGAAGTGTAAAATTGCAACGAATCTGTTTGAAAACGATGCTAGTGAATTGTATTTCCCCGATGTAAACTATCCGAATGAAAAACTTGGTCGAAGTGTATTCACCACTGGATGAGCTAAGCGTCGATTGGATCATTGATTTCCTCCCTCATCACCAAATTTTCATCCGTGTCCCCTTAATTATGTCACGACCAGAATATAATCAGTTTTATATATGACAAAAGTAGCTTTGAGAAATATTAGCGAGCATCAACTTTCAGTGAGCCATGATCGCAATGAATTTCACAGTTAGGCGTCACTGTATAACTTTTGTTTTCTGCCTATATTATAATTATACTCTATACGAACTTTAGCTTGTGAGTAGAAGTGCATTGATGAATTTGGTTTCATGCTTGCTACCGCTCATCAACAAGATATACCTCAAGCTCCAGGCAGTTCATTCGTCAAACAAAATTTTCGCTCACTATTAGCGTTAAATGTGATTGCTTCTTCTCGTACTTAATGTGCCATCCTGATCATGTCATTAACACCGTGGGAGAATGCTGCAGTGCTCACTTCACTAATCATCTGATAGGACATCAACAATCATTGATATAAGCGATGCTACTGGGAAACGTTCCCAGTAGAATAATCTTTGTTTAACCAGTTTGTCTGAATTTATGAATTATGAAATCCATTTCTGTATAATTATCAACCCAGTCATGTATATCACGTATATCCTCTTACTTTCCCAAATATTCGCTTGTGTTTTCCAGATGGCCGAGATGAATTCTGTTGAGACCACAAAAACAATTAATATTCTTCTCCTAACTTTATTGATAATTCATCGTCATTAAATTTTCAATGTTCACCTAACTTCCGACTTTCATGTCCAATAACGGTTGTTCACTAAACTTCTGCAAACATTTTCAATTTTCATTTAAAGAATAAATTTTGTTTGTTTTAATTATGCCTAAGTAAAATAAACGTCATTCAAAATTCTTGATAAAAATTTTTATTGGTTACAACTAAAGCGGTGACACTGAGAAGTGATATTGATTGACGACATTAGCTGTGACGAAATAAGTGAAACTGATTGGATAAGTGAGAATTAACTTAACAACGTATCAGTTATTTTGAGTTTATCATAAAGCATGAAATAACCGTTCTCTCACTTTTCTACACGGAGGAATTCACAGAGACAATTTTTTTGAGTGTGAAATCACTCATTGGTTTCTTCAGTGTGTATCTCATCCATCTCCATTTTCTTCGGCATCTTATTCAGCAATAGATCCTGGGTTGATTCGTATCCATCAGTCAATAAGAATACTCTTGCTAATGGTGGATCAAATGTCTTTCTGCAAGAATCAGACAAGGCAGGCATGTTAAACGCAAACGGTTGAAGGCTTAGACACCACTACACCGAATAACTATGTATTTAATAAAACAAAACTGCAGTCTGAAAACAACATATTCTTAACACCATCACACAACAGAAAATAGAATCAAAATCAAAGTAAAACAATAAGGACTAAGTGGAGTGCAGAAATGCGAGTGAGAGATCAACGATAAACATTTCAGGGGGAAATGGTGTTAGTTCATAAGATGGCTAAAATATTCAATTAATTATGATTGTCTTTAATAGATAATTTGCGTTTAAAAGATATGAAGTCTTATAATCCTGCCAATAATTCCTTGTTCTCAACTTGTTCTAACTATTTGAAGGATCTGTTTGCATAGAAAATAACAAGATTTATGATGTATTTAGCATGGAGTATTAACTTCTATTACACTGACATTCATTGCAGTACTATTCCGTACAGGTAACAACGAAGCGCGCTTCACATCTACACATGCCTGCCAAGTTGATTCCACGGGACAACCTGGCAATTCACTTCATAATTCAGGTAGTATGGGTATCCTGATTCACCTGACCAGGCGTCGTTATGTAAATAGGCTCACTGCAAATCATGCTAAATATATATTCAGTATATTCAAAGCATGCTCAAACTAACTACAGGCAACACTTAAAAGACTCCATCATTGTAGTCTGTCGATGATGTAATCTACTCAGTGATTAACTAAGACGTAATAGTCTATCACTTGTCGGATACTTTGTTACACCACAGAGGATGTATTGGTTCCTTTCGAAATTTACACTTCTGCCTCTGATATCCTCTTATACATTCTCCTTCGCCAGAGTATCAGGAGTTATCATGCCTAAGTGCGAATGAGAAGAGGATGTAGTGAGTCAAATTTGGCGAAACTATTTATACTGATAACCATAAGTAGTCTGCAACGAATAATTAATAATTCTCCTAATTTTTGTGGTTATACCTTCTATGCAGAACGAACGCCCGAGATTGGAAGTCATAGCTCTCTTCTTTTCCTCGTAATAACCAGTAAGAATCAGCTCGCTTAGTTTCCCACTGATAGCTTAATTCATGGAAGCTCTTAACTTTACAGTTAAAAGTTCGAATGAATGAATGAGGCACCAAATCGTTCAAATGTAGCGTTGGGATAAATCTGACTGCCAAACTTATTCTGAATACAACCAGAAGTATTTGAAGGTTCATGTAGAGCACTTTAAAACATAATAGAGAACATTTCAGTTGTCCACCATTCAAATAAAATCCTCTGAGGTAGTTTTCAAGACATCTAGTCTGTACAAAAGCTAAATTTAGCGATGATCTGACTTTATTCAAAAAAGTGACACTTTCGTTCTTTGGAGCAAGTTGTTCGGAAAAATCTACACAGTTCGTCAGTTACATGAAATCCTCTTGAATATGTTGTTATGAGGTTAGAGCTTTAGAGTTTTAATTTCTAAATCATTGAATATGCAAATACGCTGGTACCTGTATAACTCTTTGCAATAGCCTGGTCTGTACAAATTCACTCCGTAAAATACTCATAATAAGCAAAATAATGATGCACATTACGAATGCCAATATCCCACCATTCTCTCTTTATTTAATGAAAGGACATCTGGAATCCCAATCACTTCTATAACTGTGTTAACAGTTTGTGTTTTCAGTCAGTCAATCAGTCCTGTTAGTTTGTGGAGCTGGAGCTAACGCTGAACATGGAGGACACAAAGATGAAGATCCTTTATTTAAATGACTTAATTATATCAACGAAGTGCTTCGGTGGCACAGCGGTAGAAGGTTTGCAGACCAATCATGTGCTCCTGAGTCCTATTCCCGGCCACAGACCTTCCGAAGCCAGTAATCAGACCAGTAAACCGGAAAGGTTGGGCGTGAAGCTAGCAAATCACATCTGTAAAAATAAACACCACTCCTAACGAAACTTCAAGTCTCTAGCCTGAAGCCCTGTGTTCCGCTGGGAAAGTAAAAAATAAAGAAACAAAAAACGGCAAAAAATGACGATGAATTGCCATACAAAAAATGTAATTGTGAACAACCGAGTATGAATAAATGAATATTTACGTGGGGCCTCTGTTATCATGATGCTTCATAAAGCTCTCAACAAACTCTTCTCAAATGAATTTGCCTATTTGTTGTCTTTACCAGTCGAAATATTGTTCTATGGAATTTTAATCTATTTATCAGTTATTTTCTCATTTCTGTTGCAGATGTCTTGTAGTCAACTGATATGGTTGGCTGATAATCATTTCAATGCTCACAACTTCAATGTTGACATATAAATTCCGTGACATCTGGTAGGATGGTTGGTTAATTGATGCCCATACTATTTTAGCATTTCAACGAGGAAGTGAATAACTTACAGTGACTAATAGCCGATCGAAAACCAGATGGTGAAAATTGCAGAACAAATAAAATGAACAATTTAGTGCATTCACAGACGCCCCAGTGGTTTCTCTGTCCATCTGCACAGAAAATCAGTCAAACTTGAAATTTAACAAATTTTAGAATGTCAGAAAAATACGAAAGGAATCAAAATTCACTGAATTTTAACTACGGAACATTGCAAAATATATTTCTTTTTGATTGGATGCAGGATTTCATCAAGGGCTAACATCAGCTAGAGAACCACTGAAAAACCTGAGAGTACTGGATAGCTGTTTTATTCTAGTTTTGAACTCTACAACGGTACACACCCACTGGGGTCCGAACTCAGGAGGCACTTGTTACAAAGCGAGCTCGTAGACCATTGAGCCACTGGGAACCAATCCAATTGCTCATGAATTCCAAATTCTGCTGACTTTAATTTCTTAACATTTACTGTGAGAATAAAATACTTGCTGTTGGTGATTAATAACATAGGATTGAACAGCATGCTGGAAAGAGACAATCATTATTTCAACCGTCTTATGACGGCAGCTACAGTGACATATTGGGAATTGGAAGTACCTGGAAATTGATGTAACTGAAATAATTTCCATCACTTCATTGATCACTCTCTTTCAGATGGCAACCAGTCAAACTGCTGGACACTTTCGCGTCTTTCACTCACAGGTTCATAGCCATGTGATCAAATAAACAGTCAAAAATCATCCTGTCTGTTCGTTCCCTGTGCGAGAGAACGCATGTACATGTGAACCGATGGATGCAATTCGAGCCAATATAAAAGGCAACTTTTTAAACCTTGAGGTGTTTCAGTAGGCACCTCCTTCTGTAAACAGTGACAAATTTGACAGTTATAGAAATCCACTACAGCATTGTGTTCATTCTCTACTCCATTTATCCTAACACTTCATCACTTTTGAGTTTCAGTTTTAGGAAGACTGGTTTCTGCTCCACTATGTATGACTTCGAATTCATAATCGGTGCTTCTAGAAAATCCTTATAATTATTTCTGCATGTACTAACAAACTTTCAAAAAGGTGATTGCTTCATACTACACCATTTATTATTGGCCCTCACATTCTGGGTCAACATATGATGCGTGTGAATAGTTTGTAAATTGACATTATATAAATCAATCTCGTTTGTAGCAAAGTTGAAAGTGACTAACGAAATGAAATGGAGTATTCTAACCTTTCTCAATTTCTTGATTCTCCTCTGTTCAAAATAATCCAGGTGTAGTTACAAGCAGGAAAATTATATCTTCATTTATTTAGAGCCCTATATGTTAACGAAGATAAAAAATAAAAGATGACAACAGTATGAGGAAAAAGGCTTTCTGCTCTATTCATTCAGTTACTCCAGTGTATACAGGGTAGCAGAATAGTCGCCAGTAAGTTGTACTGAGAAAACCAATGCTTTTCATAAAATGCTGTCAACGTTTCAATCGACCACTATCTTCAGCAATCGGACTAAGTTACCTTATCAGATAACAAAAAATACTACAGTTATAATACTACAGTTATCGAAGTTTAATACTTGAGATAAGTTCAAACAGAAAAGTTAAAAGATGAAAATCTAAAACAGCAGAGAGAAAAAACAAGATTTGTCTTGTCTCACTCAAAAAGTGTCTTTCTGTCAAGATATTCAAAATCGTTTGTATGCTCAGTCTTTTCTGCTACAGTCTATACGCGTTTTTCAAAATTCAATAGTAAAACAGTCACTTATTTCAACCTTTGTGTGTTAAAACATGTCACACACACACGTATCTTTGTCATTACTATTTACAGCAGTTCACAATCGTATTTACATTTTCACTATTGTCTTGCAAATTAATATGTCGTTAAGTAAATTTAGTTGTTCTCAACAGAATGGAAAATCCATCTTTCATTTTAACGCACACAAATGGTTCAAATAGTAAGTGTTACTTAGAAAGGTTGAAAGAAAATCCAAAATTTATATTTGAAATACTAATGAACAATAATCTTCAGTTGTGCAACAAGATTACTGTGATTATTTTTGCAATAATGTACACTAAATAATTAAGGCAGTAACGTTTCTCTGTAACAGTAATAAGGTATTCACTCGTCGAAACAGAAATACGACCTATTAATCAATAAATAAATGATGAGTAGGTGATGACGAGAAGTGAATCCGAAGTGAGGATAGTGAATTCTGTCACACTACACAGTGATTTGTAATGCTCTGGTTCGCACGAACTTCGCAGAAGTCGTTCACTCTATCAAGTAAGGGGAAGCTTCTGGTGACATCGATGTCGTCACTAGTCACAAACCGATGTAGTGTTAAAATGGAATGGGGATGGAGGTTAACTGTTTGTGAAACATTTGTGCTACGATCTATCAATAGATAAGTAGCTACAATTTTTCATTTCCAACCTCAGTCAATGCACCATTAGCTGTGCTTTCGGCACTGTCAATATATGACATAGGAATTACAAGTAAGCATGATGTATTCGAAATGCTTCTCATGAGACTTATTGAAGCAGTAATGATTCAAGTGGAACTTTTCGGAAAATGTGATGCTTAGCAGATAGCAAAAACGAAACAGTGAAGTAGGACAATTTAACTCCTGAGTATCAGAAAATCATGCCTCATTATTTATTGTGCAGCTAATAAATATATTTTATGGTTAATAAAAGCATCTTGAACAAGCCATCTAAATGCATCCTTTTCAGCCTCTGTTTCTGTCATTACTATGTCAGTATCACAAGACTTGCTGCATAAGGAGAGCCTCTGTATAATAAAATGTAAAGCTATTGACTGTCAGAGATATACTTTGAAACGTCTCACGGTGTAAAAAATGCATTAAGTGTTGCATATTTGCAAAGATGGCACGCAGACGAATACCGAATAATAAAGAATATGCTTTGAGTACATTCGAATACTTGTCGTCATTAGGTCATGAAGATGTGATGGTTAGTGTGGTCAATAACAAATAATATGACAAAAAGACTTTCAGGTGATCAGAAGATTCAAACAGAAATATCGTGTTTTTAATATCCGAAATCCAAAAATTACATTTGAAATTCAACAGAGTCTCGCACGAAAGAGTAACTGGCTTTCCTTATTCTGAAGCTTAGGTGATCAAGCAAACTACTCCGTATTAGGACGTAATAGTGAGACTATAGACTATGGTGCTATTTCCGCCAATTTTCGTGCATTCAAAATCTGCTTTCTCAATAGAGGCAATTAAAACTGACTGGTAAAATACACTTCTCAGTCAGTCTTCGAATACTTGCAATCTCCTGATGTGTGCAATATCTCGCCCTATAACATACTACCAGTAAGCCGGAAAGATGTCTCATATAAATGCGACAATTTTCAAATATTTCAGAATATTTGGGTAGCATGAATTCATCTTAACAGCTGAAAGATATGACAGTTTTACTGTACTAGATTAATTTTAACATGAGGAAGCTGCAATTTCACTCATTAATAAAACTGCCTAACTGGTTTGCATTTTGTAACAGACAATTGTCCTATCCGCGCTAGTCACGGCCACTTCATCATACACAAAGGTAATCATTATTATTGCAAGTAATCTTCAAGAAAATACCAAGAGTTCATTAAATATATAAAGTGCTATATTTAACATATTTTGGATATGATGAGTGATTATTCTTATTGTTGTACTATATATGTGTTCATCATTGCTATTTGTTTGTATTTATTGCTTCTTCGTTGTTCTCAGTTTACTGAAGCTAAGAGTGTAGCCACCAAGATCAACTCATTGTAGCATTACCAGCCTCCTACAGTATATCTGTCCAAAACATCCTTGAAAAAGGCAAAGTCACAAAACACTCAAAAGACAGCAAACAGACGATTATTTGTTATTTTTAATTATGTGTAATTCTGTCCTACAAAAACCCCAGTTATGCAATCAGGCTTATTTTCTAATATGAAATTAGTGCTGCAGAACAAAATTAGTCAACAAAAGTTCAGTTGTAACCAGTAGTTGAGAATCAAGTAGAATATTCTCAACAAGGTGGGATCAAAACTCCATTCATGGGAACCACACATTGACGCCTCTTCCAAACAGTCCATGATTAGAAACACCTTGATTCATTCAAACACAATTACATGGTATAACCACAAATATATAATGTACAAGCAACCACAAGGAGAAGCAGCGAAATTAAAAAATACACAGATACAGAGACAAATAGTGAGGATCGAATCAATATATGATATGCAGTTGTCAGAACAATGATATGCAGTCTTGGAGACAAAGGGATGAAAACTTCGAATTTAAGTGAAACATCGAAATTAGCCTAATTATTTTGACTAGATTATTCAGGAGGGATTTTCTAAGCAATTTTTCCGTTAGAATACGTGCACTTTCTTTATGGGGTGGGTAACTTCACCCTAAACCTCTCCTCCTTTCCGAGACTACGACCTGATAGTATTCTACATTTAAAAGACAGAATGCAATAAGCCCTTCCCGAACACCGCTGTGTGATCACTGTATTCCCCATTTCGTCGTCTGGTTCACTGTTATTCAGTGAATGCTAATTACAATTAAAAGTAAAATTTGAGTTAGTCGAAATTAGGTGAGTACCATGTCTATATCACGAAACACAGACACATAGCTACGCACTCAAGATTGTTTCGATTTTTAAGAAACTCTGCTTGAAGTTGACAATATTCTGTTTACAAGTACTTACAGATATTTGTTATCAACAGGGACGTCACTAACTAATGAACAATACTCTTCAGTTGCGCAACAAGATTACTGTGATGCGAAGAGGAGATGATGAAAGCATGTGGACAGACGTGGTGATGAGCCAGGTGATTAATACTTTGGCAAAGAAACGAACGGAATGAAGATATACGGTTGTAGCCATGTGTTCCTCTAGGAATTAAAGGAGACAATAATAATAATCATGATAGTAATAAAAATGATTATAACAGTAATCATGAAAATGATAATTATCTTTAAGTGATTTCCACTCTGGCTGCAATCAGAAACTCCAGAATGTAGTCAACATCCTTGGCTGTAAGGTGATTTTGCTGTCGAGATTCACTGTTAATACTAACAATGTTTAAGATGTTCGTACACCACAAGTTGACGAGTTCCATTGGCACACGACACATGTTTCAGTAAGTTATTATTATTATAATTATTTTCAAATACTTACCGAGTTAGTAATTAGTCAATATTCAGGGATTCATAATCACTGTCTGCTAGCTTCGTTAGACGAGACAGACAGCTGGCTTTAATCGAAAGCAACAAGTATGCAAAATGTAAGTAGGAGTTATTCCTACTGGTTAGATACACTTGTGGTATTTTTGCCAAGAGAAGATGAAGAATGCCAGTTAGGATCAATCAAATTACTGAAAATGATGAATGGCATTTAATTAGTTTGGAAGTGGAGCTGATGGGCCATCAAATACATAAATATATTGACATCTGGATCATGTGGCTTGATGTGAGCAACCAAATCTCTGTCATATGTCATGGTATCCTTTATTAATGTGTAAGACGGAGAAAACGGTACTTACTTACCTCTCCATTCTGGTCATAACGAGGCTTTGGCAAGGTATCGTTGTTAATGTCTTCACTTTTTGTCTCGAAATGATGAAATGGAGGAAATACGACAAAGGTACTGTATTATCAATCCCGTGGCACCTCTTCCCTAGATAGGCATTCACCTTTCCAGAAATCCCAATCACGTCAGTAAAATGTGGACTAGCTCTATCCACCAAGGCGTCATTATTCATGCAGTTTACCAGAAAAGCATTTTCTTCCGGTCTTACAACTTGCTGCATAATCTTCAATATCCCCCAATCTAACTCCACATTATCTGAGTAGTTTTCCTTCTAATGGTGATGATGATGCTGCTGAGAATAAAAATGGACAATTTGTATACCCCGAAAACGTCACTCACTCACCTGCATGCCTAATAAATTCTGTAATAGTGGTCTTTGAACGTAAGCAGCACCGCTTATATACCTCTCTCTAGCTTTCCCCCCGACACACACACGTTTGCCTCATTTTTTCGTTTGTATTAGTTAGTTAGGTTTGCATGTATGTGATCTGATATGTGACGGTAGTGGTGCGCAAATAAAACATCCATTACCAACATTTTACTTATTCAAGTATCGTATCTCACCTGTGTGTGATCCACAACGAAAAACTCAGCTAAGCGTTTGGAGTAAACACAGGAGTCAGACAAGGGTGCTTATTATAACTGGATTATGCGTCAGACAGTGGGAAACGAAAAGACAGGGATATCCTGGACCGACGTGAAGAACCTAGAAGACCTGGATTTTGCGGATGATTTATGTTTGATGTCACACAAAATCGAAGAATTACAAGCGAAAACCGACAAACTGGTCGAAGAAGCAGCAAAGACAGGACAACTTTAGGTGAACATAGACAAGACGGAGGTTATGAAAATAACCAACCAACAACAACAGCAGCAGCAGCAACATCCAGAGCCAATCACCATCAATGGGAGGGATTTGAAGGAGGTTACTTCTTTCACTTATCTACGGAGCATTGCCTCAACTACAGGAGGAACGGACGAGGATGTCAAATCGAGAATCAGGAAGGCCAGAAACACATTAATCCACCTGAAGCCAATCTGGAAATCTTCGTCACTCAACATCAACAACAAAATTCGGATTTTCAATACAAACGTCAAGTCAGTTCTTCTATACGGACCAGAAACTTGGCGGGTCACAAAGAATATTTCCAACAGCCTGTTGCAGACCTTTATCAACAACTGTCTTCGTTCTATACTCAAGATCAGATAGATGGCCGGAAAGAATCACCAACAAGAAACTATGGGAACAAGCAAAACAAGAACCAATCGCTCAACAAATATGCAGGAGAAAGTGGAGATGGATTGGACACTCGCTGAGGCGGCCTCTGGGTGACATCGCGCGTCAGGCCTTCGAGTGGAACCCGAAAGTGAAGCGACGAGTGAGATTTCCAAGGGTGACATGGAGGAGATCGTGTGAAGAGAAGCTGAAGCAGTATGGATTAACATGGATGCAGGTGTAAAAAACAGAAGACAGAAACAAGTGAAGACGTGCACTTGAATCCCTATGTTCCACTAGGAACCCAAAGGGAACAATAATAATAATATAATCTCATCTGTGTCACATTTAAATTTTCACACCACACCCTCAACTCCCCTTGTTGGTTAGTTTTAATTTTAAGCGAAATATAATTTAAATTCTCCATCACATTTCACTCATTCATTCATCAATTCATTCACTCGTGACAAGTATTACATTAGTGGTTTCACCTGTAGTAGTATTAGTAGTATGTAGCCGAAATTTTGTTCTGATATCTCTTTTGTTTTGTTTTCAGTAATCGTCTTGTCATCATTATCATGATCATCAGCATCAGCCTAGGTGAATCTTTATCACCATCAGATATTGCTAATCATAAATTGTGACAAGTACAATCTACAAATAGCAGTGCATACATTGATAGTGGTGAGTGCCTTAAACATGTCTGTCTGATATGTTCTATTTCTCATAATTTGTTTTCGGTTTTACATTTTCGACCTCATGTTAACTGAATCGTTGTCATTAAATTTCGTAACATTTCACTGACGAGATATATTTTACTCCTCAATCACCAGTAGAATGCATCACACTGCACTACACTACATTAACACACTCACCCCACCCCATCCTATATTTAGTTTGTAAATTAATTTTTACCTTGTTGCTTTTCATATTTGACCTCGATCTTGTCAACTGAACTGTAATCATACTTATTAGGGAGAAGGATAGACAAGATGATGATGATTATGATATCAAAGTGATAATAACTGAGTTATCACCACCCTCGCTCCCTTCCTACCAAGTTGGGTAGTGGTTGGGTGCATTTATATTTTCCTAGTACTCTCAGTAAGAGTAGTCGCTTGAGGGATCGAATTTCACTGAATTGTCAACTACGAAATACTGCTAAATATATTTTTATTTTCTTATCATCTACTGTGACAATGAAATGCGTGCTATGAAAACTCATCGGTAGTTTAAATTATTCACATTCTTTGGTTATTAACTGTGAAGTTGGTCATTAATACCATGTGACTGAACGACAACCTGGAAAGAGACAATAATTATTTTAACCGTCCAATGACTGCAGCTATAATGATATGCAGGCAACTGGAATTACCTTGAACTTCATTCAACCTTAATAATTTTCATATCATTTATCTCTTCATTATAATAAAGGTTTTGTATTTCCCAAAGAATGAAAAACAAAACGATATTGTTTTTACTCACGTTTCGCTATTTAATGCTAATAACTTTATCAAAGTATTATTAAACCGGCGCTCGACTGCGTCTTCTATCAGTAGCTGAAGCGGTGGCAATTAATTCCAGAAGACCATCTCTTTGCATACAGAAGAAGTATGTTCAACCACTATGTTGACCTTGGCATACAATAAAGCCAACAAATCCTTCATTAACACTATAAATTCCTTTCACAATTTTCTTTTCTTTTCTTCTTCTTCCATTCCTCTGTTTCATTGACAATCGTTCATTTTCGACTTTTATGATTTCATGACCTTTCTTATGATTTTATTACCTTAGGTTAAGTAGTGCTTTTCTAACTTGCTATCGTATTTACAAAATCCTGTTCATTCCACTTCATTATATTCATTATTATTTGACAATCATTCACCAGTAGTGCTTGTAATTTTACACCATATCATCGTTATTATTTTACAATCTTTCTTCCTGTCGTTATTTTCAACCTTGAACTCATGTCTAGTCCGCCCCATTCGTTGGTCTATTTTCATATTGTCTCACACACCCTGATTACACACACTCTCGAAACATGTATTTTTATACACACATCAATAAATTAAATTGCTTCATCTGATTTTGTCTCATGTACTCATTGACCATGCATATTAAAAAACTATCTGACTATTGTTCCATCCTATCTTGTACTTGCTCAACAACACACTTTCTGAAATGATTCTAATTTGCCTTTACTGGCTATTGTATGCTTAAATTAATGGATTTATAATTGTAGAGCTTGAAAAAGTATTTATTGTTCTGAATAAATTATGGGAATATTCAATTTAATTTACAAAATCTCATCATATATATAACAATGAGTTAAGAGGTGAGAAAATAGACGTAGGTTAAGTTAAAGGGACATATTGAAAGTCAAAATAACAAATAAGATCAATAAACCAAATAACAAAGGTAATAGTACATCTGTTATGGTATCAAAATAAAGTTTACTAACTTGATCATCGTTCATCAGTCTGGGTGCATTTTTCGTTGTCCAGTTAGCCAATTGGTGAAGATAACAAAACCATGTGTAGATTGTTGGATTTGATCAGTTTGTGAAATTATAAAATCAATGTGTGTTTACACAGTGAACTTGCATATCACATTCCTGTTGATTTTGTCACTTCATGGAGGAGGGAGATGTTGTAACCAGGTCAGATTCTGCTTTAGTCCGTCATTCCTATTCAGGCAATTTGGATTCCTCTTGATATGAAGTGCTTCTGATATTAGACGTTCCTTGTGATTTCTGAAATTTTTCTGGATGATGATTTCAATATTGTCAAAATCAATTTTGTGGCCTGATTCTCTAGCGTGTAGATTTATGGCTGATGATTTTTCAAGCTTTTGTAGTTCAACAGGATTTCTCGGTGGTCAAACAGATGCTCTACGGTATTCATTTCTTCTGATTTTGATTTCGCAAAATGTTTGTCCGATGTATATCGCATCACATTCCAAGCATTTTATTTTATAGACACAATCAGATAATCTGTAGGGATTTGGTCTTTTACATGGACAAGAATTTTTCGTAATGTGTCTGATGTTTTGAAGAAAACACTGATGTCGAGCTTACTGAGTACTCTTCTGATATCGTCTGACGTCTCTACTCTCTATGAAATGACGACTGTTGAGGTCCATATTTTTCGGAATGCGTTTTCGGCCATACTTAATGTCTGTGTTGATTTTGTTGATGAAGTTCCATGGGTAGTTGTTTTGCTTGAGAGTTTCAGTAATGTTTGATATTTCTTCTTCATTTTCTGTCTCATCTGTTATCAGAGAGTGTGCTCGTCCAAGAAGACTTGAAACAACTGAAATCTTTGCGCTGATGTGGTGTGATGATTTGAAGTCTAAATATTTATTGGAGTGGGTTTTCTTCCTGAATATGGATATACTAAAATGTCCGTTTTCTCTTCTCTTAACTAGGCAGTCTAGAAATGGTAGTTCAACGATGTCTGATTCTGCTTCCGAAGTAAACTGGATTCTGGGAGATACACAGTTTATTTTCCCTAGGAATGAATTGTGTTGATCTAGTTTTAGTACTACAAAAGTATCATCTACATATCTTAACCATATTTTAGGAGTGAGTATGCTTGAAAAGATGTTATTTTCGAATCTATTCATGAAAAGGTTGGCGACTATTGGGGAGACTGCTGAACCCATGGCAACATCATTTGTCTATCTATATAAACTCCCTTCAAATGTAAAATAAGAACTTTCCAGACAGAATTTAAAGCTCTTAATTATTTCACTGGTGTCCAGTGGACATCTTTGTGATAGCGCTGTAACTGGTTCTAGTAGACTGGAAATGATATCAAGACTTTCGGTAATAGGGATACTAGGATATAATGAGTTAATATCATAGCTTACCATAATGTCTTCTTTATCAATTTCTTGGTGTTGTATTTGGAATTTGAAATTATATGAATCTTTTACAATATTTTGTAGTGGTTGTAGTATCGAGAGTAAGTATTTAGATAGTTTGTATGTCGGTGAGTTAGTAAAATCTATTACTGGTCTCAATGGAACAGTGGGTTTATGTATATTTGGTTGACCGTAGAATCTTGAAGGTACATATGAGTCTGGTTTTAGTTTAAACCACAGAGAATTTCCAATTTCAGTTTCATCTCTTGAAGGAGTCTGTTTGTACTTAGTTTCATTTTGTTTAATTCGGCGGATTTCTTCTTCTCTTCAATAAGTAACTCAACTCCATTTATCCTGTCATTTCATTACTTTCGAGTGTCAGTTTAAGGAAGACTGGCCTCTGCTCCACTATGTCTGACATCGAATACATATTCAGTCCTTCTAAATCGTTCTTCAGCTTATTTCTCTATGTACTTCGACACTTACGAAAGACTTTTATTGCTTCATACTTTGCCATTTATCAGTGGCACTTACATTGTCGATCAACGTCCAATGCGTGTGAATAGTTAGTAAATTGATATTGAAATCTTTCTCGATTGTAGCGAGGTTGAAATTGACCAACGAAATGCAATGGGGTGGCATAACCTTCCTCAATTTCTTGTTTCGCCATCTGTTGAAAATAATCTGGTTGTAGTTATCAACAGGAAAACTATATCTTTATTTAACGAGACGCGTAAGTGTTAACGAAGGCACAGAATAAACGAAATGTTCTACTCCGAAATGCAGCGCACTTCATTAAAATCTGGTAAAGGTTTTAATCGACCACTCCTTTAGAGCAATCGGACTGAGTCAACTTATCAGAAAACAAAAATACTACAGTTATAAATAGAAGTTACAACTTATCGAAGTTAAATACTTTAGATAAGTAAAAAAGACAGAAAAGTTAAAAGATGAAAATCTAAAAGAGCAGAAATAAAAAAGAAAATCTGTCATGTCTCATTCAAAGTTGTTTTTCTGCCCACAATATGCTTGATAAATTTTTTTCATTTAATATCAAAAAAATCACACATTTCAAATTCTGCTTGTTAAAATGTGTCCTACATACACACACACGCATCGTTTTCATTACTATTTACAGTAGTTCAAAATTGTATCTCCATTTTCACTATCGCCTTGCAAATCAATAATCACTGTAAGATTTTCTAAGCGATATTTGGTGATTGCAAAATGAATAGACCAATTCTACGTTGGAAAAATAAGAAAAAAATACCACCTAATTTCGTCTCCTCAATGTGGATATGACAGTCTGACTGCTGCTATGGAACCAGCTATCTTAGGCAAACAATTAGGCAGATTCACCTCCGTATTTCCGAATATCCTCCAATATGGTTATGCAAGGAACAAACGATATCCATTCATAGCCCTTTTTTAACACATAGACCGTGAATCTAAAGTTTATGGTAAAACAGCATTTAAATTTATTTTGCTTTAAAAAGAGTCCATCTTGCACAAACAGCTGAAGTCATAGCAGAGCATCGGAAATGCTCAAACTTGTTTGCTCAGAAGAAATTCGTACCTTATCTTGGCCATCGTTAGATGTATGTACACCCCCTCCTCCTAAACCTTTTGAGAATTATAATAGTCCAAATCATTTTATTTTTACATAATAATCTGTTACGTCATCAGCTTGAACACTCGCCTACACTTCAGTTACACTTCATTTCTCCATAATAACGCATTATGCATTTCACTTGTTGTAACCGTTTTTATCTTCTAATTGTGTGTAACAACTCTCTGTTTTCATAATCAACATCTTGACGTGTTGACATATTTATGTATATTTATATATCAAAATAGAGCCAGAGATTAATGTCTTATTGAAAAGTAAATAATTCTTCCCCTAATCATTTTGCCTTCTAAATATCTTAATGAGGATTTTTTCCACAACATGTCATTCACAGTGTATTCTGATATTTAACAGGGTTAAATTAGTTATTTATTAACAGATTTCTAGAAACTCCATACACTTGATCAATAGTTGCTTCCTTTGCTTTATTGTCTTTCATCTTCTTCAAAACAGCGTTTTATGAACTAAGTAGTAGTTTTACCTTCACTCACAAGTACAGAATCAGCTTCCATGCGTAATCCTCACACAATTGCGTTGCCTGGTCACAAGTTATAATGTCGGATGACTTTCCCACTAGGTTTTTGTTGCTTTCATAAGTAACACTCTTCGGTTCATTTGAATAAGCAGTCAATTTGATTACTCGACCAAGTAGAGTAATATTACAGTAATATATTACAAAATACAATCTGCTCTCTCATTATGTAGTTTTCAGGTGTGTTTTGTCGAAGAAACCTCACGTCTGATACTTAAGTTGCCATTCTGGAAGATCCTATTTTCCTAAATTTTCAATAATATACACCTAGTAATGCCACTGAAATATCAAATGACTAGCAAACTACTTATGAGTAGTATGAAATGTACTGAGAATTCACACTCCACATACACATTTCGGAATGCGTGCATTGTTCAACGTTATTTTGATTTTATGCATTAACAAACAGATGAAAATACTTCATATGAAAAAGTGAAGACGTTCAGTGAAGAGACTCTTTTTGGCACACTCATTCAAATAGTTGTACGATCGCATTTATATACAAATATTTTAGTGTGTGCGCGCAAGATGTTTGTCAAGTTTAGATAATTAATTAGTTGATACAATAATGATCTAATATAGAAGAGAGGTTAATTGGACAGCAACTAAAGTAAGATTGAGTTATTAAGTTTGATGACGTTATATACTTGACATTTCCTACCTCCATACCCTGATTACCTGAAAGCGAGAAAGATTATATTTTCTAGTCGGAGGTGTTCATTGGTGCATCATCTTTCGTAAGTGTGCAAAATTGACGATTTTTCTGACATTTGAGAGACAAACACCAGCTGAAGAAATAAAAGACATTTATGAGTATATTCCTGCACATAATTGGCTTTACGTTTCACTATGTCGAGTCATAATGCAGCTCACATAGATTATCTTGATGTGCTTTTAGTTTTGGATTCTATTAAGGATGATATTATAAAGACATTACATTTACCAAAACTCCATTTGAATCATTATTTCTTCTATATATCCTATAAGACGCATTTCGTATAGATCATGCTAACCTTTGACTTCAATCAGAACTAATGTGGTTGACTATAACATGGATTGAATAGTACCGATGTTCAATGCATCTCACAATTTTGTTTAGAAACATTTGAGCTACTTATCCATTGATAGCAGTATAAGGGTTTCGCACACACGTTTTCTTCAAGTTTCGTTTCTTATTATGCTTATTAAAATTTTGTTCAGCTGAGACTAATGGAGACTACTCTGTCATCGGCAGATTTCCGTTAACGGATAATCTCAAAGACTTCTGTGGTTTTACAACGTGCATTTACCCTTTCTGATGGGTTAGTGTACATCAGCTCAACTGAAATTATTTTATGGTGTTACAGTAGTCATTATCTTGTTTCTGGATTAACCTTTCGTCATTACTTACTCATTATATATTCGCTGAGGAATGGCTCATTTTTTCGTTTCATCGAATGAATACGTTAGCATAAACGAGATTAACAGCTGCTTACCAACTGAATTCCATTCCTTTGTTTACAATGTAACTTTTCTAGCCGTATCTGTTAGTGATCATACACTACAAAAATAATTACTGTAATCAAATTATGGGATTAGTCAAACACTAGTGCCCTCCTTTAGTTAACAAATTTCTTTAAATAGTTACACGCACTGCATTATCAATTTCAAGTAGAATCTTTCAAAAGATCAAAAGATCTCCAGGGAGTAGGTTTGTGTGTATTCCTCTTGTTATGAACATGGTGTGATTGGTAAAATGTTTGGAAAATCGCTCCCGGGCGGTCTTTAATCACAACATTTATATTAATTTAAACGTTCAAACCAACGCTGCATTTATTACACGTATTTTCTTTAGACCGTATATATCTTCAGTTTGACTTTTAATATCCGCCGTTGCCCTTGTTTAATCGCCTATTCTATTAATTCTCTCCCTGTTTAATCTCTTTCTTGAATGCTTCCCTTTGTGGCTGTGGCTACATTGACAATGTGTTGTTTAACGAAATAATGTTTGTTTGAGTGAATGAAGATCATTCTGACACTAGACTGTGGAAATTGTCAGTGTAATTCTTGTGGACAAAGAATTTGAACCCACTTCATGAAGAATATTCTCCTCAGTCTTACAGTCGAACTTTGTTTAACTAATTTTGTCTTACAGTACTTGTTTTGTATATGGAATTAATAATAATTTGCTTTATTCCAAAACAGTACTTGTGATACAGAATGGAATTCTCAGCACTTTAACTACAGTGTGCATCCAGGTAGTACATTATCAATGCATAAAATTCTACACAGATTAAGCAAATCTCAGTTCATTGTGACAACAACATATTGGCATGTCAGTAGCAAAGCCAAAGTTGAACAGTGTCTCAAGGTGTTAGAAAAGTAGGTGCTATCATATGTACTGGCGTATCCGGTAGAAAGAAACAAACCAGCACATAACAGAAAAAAGGAGAGAAGAGGAAAAGAAAGAAAGAAAACGTTGTACCTATAAATGACATGAGACATGACATGACAATGCAGAATAACAGAAAATAGTAGGATGGTAAGATGGTTTATTCTATATGCAATGTCTGTAAATAAACGACAATAAAATGTAAAATAATACTTCTGATCGTATTTCTTCAACCCTCTATCCACGAGTAAGCAACGGTAGCTATTGTTGTCTCTCGCCAAATGCAGACCAGTTCACATAAACAAACATTCATTGTTCACTAACAGGGAGAATCAACTTAGATTCCAGCCACCATCAATCGTGTTTTGCTGTATTTGTAAAGTTTTGTGACTTTGCTTGTCTCAAACAATTTTCAATCAGCTATATGAAAGGACGCTGAGACTGAATTCCTGAAACCCGACCACAACGTGTCGGTCATAGGAACTATAACAACAATGAAAGGGATATAAGTCCGTTGGTGTCAGGTATGGTCTAAACCTCTAGAAATACACATAAACAACCATTGTTTGAGAATATTCATTTTTGGATTTTGAATCTACCTGGCGATAGTTTCCTCATTTCAAGTTATTTGGGGTTGAATGGGTCGTAGAATAAATCGACATGGTAGATTGACAATTAATAGCTGCAGTGTTGACAAATAAATCCCTTAATGCGTATTACGACAGTTGAGTGGTTCACCATTTTCACATTATTTTAGCCCTTATGGAGGTGAGTGAATAATCTTGAATGCTTCACGCTTCAGCGCAAAGGAGTTGGAAATATGTTTCAAACACACTGCGTGAACATTTTAGATCATTTTTGAATGTTTTAGTAATTTGCCCCCATATCGCGACAAATCGTTGACATTAAAATCATCCCTGGTTATATACCGTTGAAAAATACCAACGAACTAATATGAGGTAACTTTGTCAATTTCTTCTTTCTATTCAGTTCAAAATGATCTAGTGCCACTCACCCATGTCATTATTCAATTGAACCTTTGAGTGTTCGAGAAGATACAGCATAAAAAAAATAATGGATAAGTAAAAAGTGAGAGCAGTTTTGCAACAAACTCTCCACGCAATACATTCAGTCATTACACTGTTATGCAGAGTAACAAAATATGTACCAGTAAGTGATACAGACAGAATCAATGATTTTGTATAACGCTTTTAAAGTTTCAATCGACCACTACCTCGAGTAATCTGACTGTGTCAGCTTATCAGACAACAAAACTACTAGAGTTCTCAATAAAAGCTACCGCTTATCGTAGTTAACCACCCTAGGTAAAAAAACAGAAAAGCTAAAAAATGCAAATCTAAAACAACAGACAGAAAAAGCAAAACTGGTCTTGTTTCGTACAAAACATCTCTTTATATCACCATATTCAAATTCGGTTTTCTTCACAATCTCCTTTGATGTTCTCTTTTAAGGTTTTTCGAAATTCAATAGCGAGAGCATCGCACATTTTATCTTCTGTGTATCATTCTCACTTATATTTACGACAGTTCACTGTTGCTTCTTTTCAATGTCTCTTTGCAAGTCATTATTCTCAGTCGAATATTGTAAACTATATTTCGTTAACTACGAGAGAATATTCTCCCATCACTTTAAAACATATAAATTTTTCAACTGAAAGTCTCCTTTGAGAAAAGTCAAGAGAAAGAGAGAACTTTGTATCTGGAGCTCGACTGAATATCGCTCGAAAGAATAACTGGTTTTTTGTATTCGGCAAATAAGGGGTCATCCAAAATATTCCAGGATAACAAATATTCGCAAATGTACAGATGACATAAATATTTTCATCGCATTTCACACAACTGAAACTTTTTTTGTGGTACACACTGTCAAGAACATAATAGTAAATGTACATTTATCAGTCAATCTTCAAATGCTTGCAATACCATAATGTGGGCATTCTCTCTCCGTAACCTACTGCTGATAGACTGTAACGACATCTCATCTGAATGCAGCATTCCGTAAATATTTGAGAATATTTTTCATTATTCGTTGGCATCAACAAACAGAAATGCATATGTATATTGCATCAAACGCAAATGTTCTTAAATTCCATCATCAATATTTTTCTCGATTACAGTATACTACTCATTAGTAGTTCAAAATTCATTCGAAAAATTGAATGGATTTTCTCAGTAACTCGTACATAACTTGCAGCAACTTGAAAGCTTCTAGAGTACCCACTGGAGTATTGAATGTTCAGTCTCATAGCAAGGTTCAATACAGAACAAAACGGCTGGCTAATACACGGTTAGATTTCAGACACGTGGTGGTTAACAGGCTTAAATATACACTGATTGTGAAGGTTTCGGAAACACTTTATACACATGTATTTATGTGAAGATGACAGGAATGAGAAAGTGTGAAGAGGAGTTGAAAGACTTTTGCCTTTTGTGGAGAGATTTGAATATGATGGAAGAGAACCAAGTTCGTTGGAGACGCGAAACTGAATAAATGGAATGAATAATGCTAACAATAACGATTTCAATGATAGGAATCGGAACCACATGAATACTGGATAGAAGGCTTATTGCTTCCTAAACAGTTAACATTTTACATGAAATGTGTATGTAATGATTATTACTATTATTGAATTATTAGACTTCATTTGATCACAACGTTCCAATGATCTGCATACTTGAATTAGCTGGTCTTACGCAGTGCGAGAGCTTTCAAACTACTCGAATCACTTGATACTATTTTTGATGAGTGACCGAACGTTAAGAAAGTTGAAATATCTTGCTGACACTTGGACTACTCAATAATCGAGGAAATGCTTACAACCTCACACGTTCATGAGAAGGACTCTAAACACAATTGTTGAAAGTAATAAGCACCACAAAAGTACAATATCTACTGTCTGATGTATTCACAGAAATGAGAACTTAGATCGAATAGGTTGAATCAATGGATAACGTAGACATATGCTGATCCAAAACTTGATTTTCGAGCATTTGCTTTACCTAGTTAGAGTTAGCAGAATAATGTGAAATACAGGTAATTTCAACACTTTGTGTATGAACAAAATTACGTTGAAACAGGCAAAGCAGGTTAATGAAGCAGGACCTAATAAATTCATCAAATTTCAGTAGAACTCATCAGCCAAATAATCTACGTACAGAAATAAACATGTCGCTAGAATTACATCGGAAGATATAAAACTCATAAGCAAATAAACCATATTGAATCCATCGAGCAAAACGACAGGTGTGAGTGTCTTTCAAGTCACCTTCAGGCAGATGAGTGGAAGTATGTTTGACTGATTAAAATCAAGTTAAATTTGATTACATTTCAAATACATCATTTAAGTAAACAGTCAGTTAGGACTTGAATATATGAGGTATTGCCAACTAAATAACGTTGATACAAATAGTTTTGGTAATAGTAATAATAATAATATGACGAGTCAAAACAATGGCACTGATAGACGACAGTTTCCAATGAGTCAGAAGCGCCATTAAAAGGTAGAATGAGATTATAATGACCATGATAAAAATAAATAAATACAACAAAGTTACTAACATTCTTCCTGTAACAGAGACTGTGGTTAGAAACCCTAATTGCAAAAAACATTCGCAATTGCAAGCATCGTCTTCATTGCATGTCTGCTGACAACAGGGAATGACTTGAGAGGGTGATTATAATGTCTGTAGTCTACAAGAAGCTTTGTTATCATAATTTGTACCACTGTGACTTAAGCTTTTTCAAACACTTTGAGATATGCCCAATCATCTTGAAACCCAGTCATTTCACTGTATTACCTCTCTATTTCATTCAACAAAGACATCAAAGTTGATGTACCGTCTTTGAAGTCCCTATAACTGGCGGACGGTCATTCTCAGATTGATTAAACATGCCCATTGTTAATCTCAGAAGACTGATTCAATGAACAAAGAATGTCCTGTTCGATAACTTTATCATCATGTTCTACATCTACATATCTATAATAATGTAAGAATGATTGTTATTGAAAACAGTAGGGTTTTTGTTAAGGTAAAATCGAATCATTGTCATCAGAATTCAAAAAGTTATTTTCACATAGATTGCTAATGGATCAAAGTTCAAAATATACGTGTATGTGGTATTATGTATAATTTTAATACTAAACCGAATAACAACTTTACAAAGTAACTGATTAGCAATGGCAACGAATGTATGGTAATCAAAATCTTATGAATGATGTTTATATTAAATTCTAATCCTATTCATCATAAGCGTTAAATGGATGAATGATCATGCCAAAGATGGAGGTAGAGTAAAAAATGGTGTCAGTGTGTGAGTTAACAACAAAAGGTTAGTTAATGTAAATATAGTGATGAGGGGGGTAAGAATTGTTTCTTCTACACACAGAGCACTGGTTGTTTCAAGCAAATGAAAATAGTCACTGCTGTTTGGAGAATTCATCACCTAGATGCTTTCGGCAATTTATTTGGTAGCCGATGCATGGTTAGGGAAGGCTTCTTCAATGCCACCTTTGTTGCCGGAATGGACCAAGTTGTTTGATGTCGAACCGATAATGGTTTCTACTACACCTTTATTTAGCCACACTGATGGGCGTTCATGAGCACCTCAGCTACTGCTCTGACCCACTGTGGAGTGCGCAATTTCATGAATTACTTAATAATTTAGCCATTTTTGATATGACTCTCCATCTTGTACATATGAATTCTCCTACCCCTCGTTATTACAGTTGCATCACCTAATTTTTTAATTTCTTAGAGTAATTGTCAGCTTACACACTGGTACATACGCAACGCTGGTAACCTTACACCCCAAACGTTTATGATTATTTATGAGCAATATTTTATTCTCGAAATGTAAACCAACTGATATTACTAAATCAAAATGTGACATTTACAAGAAACGTATCTCATATGTAATAACATGTTACCACATACGTATATTTTTGACTGTGTTATATTACCAGTCTAATTGCAAAGAACTTCCGGTATTCGTATGTCAAAGATTTCATTTAACGTTTAAAAATACCATTTTCAATAAAAATCATTGTTTTATTGTTATGAATGGATTCAACTACAGAACCCGATGATGAAGTTATCTCAAAGAATATTCTTTGCCTGGTAATCAAGGTTTCCTAGATTGTTGAAGTCCACATGGCGCTGACAAGGAACACGAGTTTACCAGTATAATAAGTTTTCCAGACAGCTATATCAAGTCTCCATTAAACTACTTCTTGAAGGTCAACGCGTTTAAATGTGAACCCGTTATATTGAGACTCCTTTGAAACTGTCAGATTAGTTTTACTGACGATGTTTTCTTTAGAGTATTTAATCGTAAACTACTCCGAATATTCATTCTTAGATAAAACATACTACAGGGTCGTCATTTCACATTCATTTGTTCTGTCTGAATGAATTCTGGCGTGGTCTTCTGAACAGTTTTTCGAATAAGTTCGTTTTACGTTGAATTGGAACTAAACTTACAAAATGCATGTACTTTCCCCTACATGAAGACTTCGTAAACATAAATCATTCCATTGTGTCACCAGTCCTTTCAAAAGTGAAACATCTGGAAATGTAGTAGTACAAAAATACTCGTGTCCTATTCCGAAGTAGAGAATAGGAAAGTATTAGTTAAATTTTACCAATTCGATTTTCCGTTTCTAGGCTTGTTAAGAATCTGGAGACAGTGGTCTTAAAGGGTTTCCCATTGCAACACAGCTAACTTTACAGAACAGGTGCCCGTCAAAATGATTAGTTCACCTCATAAAAAATCGCTGAAGACTCTTATGATTTACAAAAGATGTTGCAATAGGAATGAATCATCACTCATACCTGAGATATGGAAAATAATACTACCAATCAAATCAAGTGAAAATCAAGTGAAAAACATCGGAACTATATAAATGAATTTAAGAAGTCGTGTGATTAACTTGATATGATTATGAGCAATAAATTGTGCTCGAAACGTCATCAGTAAATATTACTGTATAACACTGTGAGACTCTATCAAAATAAAATTTACCCATAATGGAATTACACTGTACCACAGTGCCCAAGTTTTATTCTTATATCAATGTATTCCAGAAGCTTCACAAGTTATCGCGAGTTCACAATGAATATTATGTAAAGTAAGTGAGATTCGCTCATCGTCGTAAGAGCCTTGAGGTTCAAATGAAATTATGCCTCAATTGATGCAATTCAGCATTGAAAATATCTAAGAATCAGGGGAATTAAGCGCAGTTACTCCGTATTATACTTTTTGACTTGAATGAATTGATCAATTAGTAGGTAATTTAGCATAAACTGCGAAAATATCACAAAGGTAAATGATGTTCGATAGCCAGTACTGGTTTATAGAATATCATTAAACCTATTTAACAGAAGGTACTCGATGGAGCCCACCACGCGAAAATGATGGAAGCTTTGAGGTAAGACGAATATATTTAAATGTCAAAATGATACTGACAGCATGTTATTAGTTGTTCAGTTGCCTATCAAGCGTTTCTGATATTCTGAAGAATTTTAGAAGCGCATTTCAAGGATAATAGAGAGGAATTCATGTATTTAGGTTGAGTTTTACATCTTCAACAGTGACCGTTTATATATAATTTGGGATTTCTTAGTCCACTGTGGTGTCAGATGACAGTGCTTACCTGAAGTCAATATTTATATATGAAGCTATTGGAGAGAGAGAGAGGAAAGATAACCTCATTCTGTTTTATCACCTGTAATGCTCTAGAATTCGTGACGGATTAGTGGAAGAATTCAGATAGACAGTCAGCCGATGTATATGCTTTCGAAGGAAGCAAAAGTAAAGTAAGTGACACAGGATGTCAACTATATAATAAGAATAGAACTTGTGCATTGTGTTTGAGTATAATTCCATTATGATTATAATGAGCAATAAATTGTGCTCGAAACGTTATCAGTAAATAGTACTGTATAAGACTGTCAGACTTTATCAAAGTACATTTTACACACAATGGAATCAAAAAAGATTACTGAAGCGAAGTAAATTCTATTTCGAGAAGACATGAAGTTGGCTGTACACAACGGATTTATGTCCTTATTATGTTTGACTCTGAAATGGCTACTAAGTGTTATGTCCTACAAAGCATTAATCCATTCCTTTCCCACAGGATCAAAAGTTATCACTTGAAACGGCTGGTGGTTTTCACTAAAAGCAAACTGACTAAATCACACCAGCTGCATCTCCTTGTCGTTCAAAGGGTTCAAATAATCATGAGTAAACCTAGTTTCAAGAGATTGAATACGTTTGGTCGATTACCGGTAGCTTCACTGAATCGTCTTTCACTTTCTTCATTGTAAGAGTGTTTCACATGAAATGCTTCGCTTTTCTGACAGTTACTCAGTGGTACACATTATTCTTCTCTGAAGAATTGCTTTGACCAATGTATTGCTCATTCGGAAGAACTATTGTAAAATTGCCTCTCACCTATTTCATGAGATTTTCGTCACTTTAACTTTCGGTTGCCAACATTCAATGGTTCATTTGAACGAAGCGTTTTTTGCTTACTTAAATACCTGAAAAGACGAGATAATATTATTAATAAGAAAACCAGTCTGTTCTCTGCTCATGCAGCTGCCAAGTGTGTTGTCCTGTGTATTTAATTTTCATATGAGACTGTAGAACTACTACTTCACTAGCCACTCCAGAAGCTCTTAAGATTCCACCATTTCAACAATACATGCTTAACAATCTCATTTAAATAATAAATCACTCTAAAACTACTCGTAACTAGTATAAATATGTACTGTGATTTCAGACTGCATAATTTCCATAGACATCTAGGAATATGTGCATTAGTTTACGTTTTTATTATATGCCAGATTATGGTCAAACATGAACCAGCCTGAAGAGGAGGGCAGAAAACATAAAAAAGTGGGGTATTGTTATTGAAGCCCTATGTTTCACTCGGAACACAAATGAATATCAATAATATAAATAACGATAATAATAATAAATAAGAATTCAAATTACTCTTCAGCTAAATCCATTCTCTCTGCATACACAAATCAGAACAGAGAACAGGGAATCATTCTCAACAATTTCGTATTTTAACCATTGGAAGCATGTGATCTTCATCGTTGGTTTGCCGCTATCACTGACCTGAATTAATTTTGATGATGAGGATATTTGTACCCATGTGGATAAAATTCCATATTTAGTTCCGACTATAGATTTTGCAAAAAATCCTCGCTTGATATAGATGCAGCTTCATGGTGTTGTGTCATTTGCAGGTTCGGAATGCAACCATTATAGTTGCATGTGACACATCCAATGAAACTTGCAATCTATTGGTATCTGTGCATTTGTATTTTTCTCAACTCTTGTCAACCGTGGGGAAATGACATCATTGGAAGAATGTAGAATAACTGTGCATCGAATATATTATAAGATGAAATAAGTTGAAATATTATGTATATAAATTTAAATACAATGAATCTCTCTCTGGCCATATTTTTAGGCTTTTGAATGTGAATTCCACAGGGTATTTAGTTTCTCGACATGATGTTCATGATTCGATAGCTTTACGCTGTCAAATCATATCACAGTCTAGTTCAAAGTTATTCGATTACAACATGCCGAAGCAACATAATCTATACCACGAAGACTATCTGAAGAATAGCTGCAGAATAAAAATGAAGTATCACTGAAAATTGTTTTCGTAAAAGGTATGAACTTCATGACAAGAGCGTATTTATCTTTGATCATGAATTCTAGACCACAGCTGGCCACTAGATTTAATCTTTGATTTGTGAAGTTTATGAAATGATTGATAATACCTAGGCTCTGCATGTGTATTGCTGACAAAAATTCAAAGTTTCTCGCATAAATGCACTTTACCGGATAAATTGTTATGATGAGGATATTTTTATCTTTGTGAATGTAAGACAATATTCAGTATCGAAAACAGTTTTTTATATGAAATCCTCGGTTTACGTGGATAGAGGTTGGGGCATCGTTTAATTTTGAGTTTGCGAATGCAACCAATATAGTTGTATACGGCGCATCCGATAAAATTAGCAATCTGTTGGTTTTTATCCATTCCTGGTATCCATTCCTGTCAAACACAGAGCAATTGATTCCATTGAGAGAATGAAGAATGAAGTTGCATCGAACACATTAATGAAGCATTAAGATAAAATATGATGTATGGATACTTAATTTAAATAAATTTGTAATTAGCCACTCTTTCAGTCTTTCAAAATTGGACTACACAGAATCCGTAGATTCTTAACATGGCGCTCATTATTCGATAGCTTTATGCTGTCAAATTAAAAATCAGCGTCTAGTTCGAAGTTATTCCATTGCAGCAAGTTGAAGCAACACAATCCATATCGCGAATATTCTATGATGGGTAACGACAAATTGAAACTTCACAATCACTGGAAATTGTCATTGGAAGAGGTATGGATCTCCTGGCAAGAGCGTATTCATCTTCACACATGACTTGAAGACCATAGCTGGCCTCTAGATTTAACCTTAGTTTTCTAAGCATCGTGAAATCATCGGTTTTATCCTGGGCGCTGACGATATTTTTAAATTTCACCAACAAATGCACCCCAAGGAGATATTTCAACAAGGCATATTTTGTTTTATTTTCTGAATTTCAGCCACTGAACATGCATGACAGTTCTCCTCTCAGGTACACGGAATCAGAGTAGAAGTTTGATCTGAGCAATATATTCCGGCAACGACCGACAAATATTTCATTGTATTTGAGAGTAGTTAAAGAAAATACAAAGAGGACACAGACTTTGAGGACCCTATCTTGTTGTACTCGACATGAAATTAATCTCTAATCTAAGGCGCTCTATTAAAAAGAATATATTGTACAGCATCTGGATATAAGCTGACCTGACACTATTACGAACATGCACATCTAATAATTTTGAAAAAGTTACGTATCGAGTAAAACGAGATATGCTTTCGGCAAATGTCAGCAGAGAAAATATGGTTTTGCTGTTTTCATTCATAAGGAAATAAAAATTCTCTATTATAAAGACACCGAAATGTTGTCTATATCATTTGGCCTTTCAGTTTTTCCACTTTCATTTAAACAGTATTGATACGTGAATGTGTGATTAGTCATTTCTAAGTGTATCGTGTACTTCATCATTCTTCATATAAACTCGCTATCCGAATGAGTTAGAACTCCGTGAAGGACATAAATAAAATGGTTTTCAAATTCGCTTAGTGTAGGTTCATTTCGTTCATGTATTCGTAACCTGATCATATGGAAGGATTCGAAACCTGTAGAATATGAGTTGGTACATAATGCTGTTCATTGGAGTAACACCACAGCCTACTTGACAAATGGTCATAATTCTTGCAGAATTTAAATGTGAAAGGATTGTCGAAGAATTAAAAGGCAAGTTAGGAGAAATGCACAAAAACCAATAGGTTGCAAGCTTTATTGAACACAACATATATAACCGTATTGGTTGAATTTTAAAACTGCAGTTTGAATGATGTCGCCAACCTGTATCCATGTCGCCGTAGATTTCATGCGAAATTTTTCAGTGATACCGAATGCTGCATTATATCCACAAATGTACAAATTTCCCCATCATCACAATTAATTCAGGTAAGTGATATCGGCGAACCGACGATTAAAATCACGTACCTTCAATGGTACGAATAGGTATTTGTTGAGAATCATTTGCTCTTCTTCGATCTGAACTGTATATTCAGGAGGAATAGATGGAGCTGGAGAATAATTCGAATTCTGATTTACTATTATTCACTTTGGTTCCAAGTGGAACACAATGCTTCAATAACAGCACCATATTTTGTTAGATTTTCCACCGTCCTCTTCAACTGGGTATTGTAAAGCCTCTATTCACAGAACATATTTAAACTATTCACGAGTAGTTTCGTTGTGGTTTGGTATTGAAATGAGGCAGCTACACATGTATGAAATCGTGGAAAAATAGGATCTTCTACAGTGGTTAGTGAAAGACTAAATATGTAATTTCATAAGGAAATTGAATATAAAGGACAGACACTTGGTAGCTACATGACCAGATGACACATTGGTTTTCTTATTATTAATAGTATTTCATCTTTTCAGGTATTCGCATAAGTAAAATAACGCTTCGTTCAAATGAACCACTGAATGTTACCAATCGAAAGTTAAAGTGACGAAAATCTCATGGAATAGGTGAGAGGCAATTTTACAATAGTTCTTCCGAATAAGCAATACATTGGTCAAAGCAATTCTTCAGAGAAGAACAATGTGTACCACTGAGTGACTGTCAGAAAAGCGAAGCATTTCATATGAAACACTCTTATGACGAAGGTGAACGACAGCTGCGTAAGATCCCTTAATTCAAGTATGCAGATCTGTAGGACGTTGCGGTCAAATGGAGTATATTTATCCGATAATAATAATAAACACTATATAAAAATTTCACTTTAAATTATAGGTGATTAGCAATGAATAAACCTTCTATTCAATATCTTTGTTGTTCCGATCCCTTTCACTCCAATCGTTATTGTTATCATAGTTCAGTATATTCATTCAATGATAAGTCTCCAACGAAGTTGGTTCTCTCCCATCACATTCACATCTCTCCACGACCACCAACAGGTTTCAATTCCCCTACGCATTACCTCATTCCTGTCAGTTTCACATAAATACATCTGTATGAAGTGTTTCCAGAACTTTCACTCTGAGTGTCTATTTGGGCTTGTTAACCTCCACGTAACTGACGTCTAACCAAGGAATTCATTTTAACAGTAAAATCAATCTTGTCTCATAACATATCACTACCAGGCGTTTTTGTTTTGTATTGAATTAACTGTGGGACTGTACATCTCATACTTCAGCAGGCACTCTAGAAGCTCTCAAGTAGCTAAACTTCAAATTCGAGTTACTCTGCGAATCCAATAAATTATTGGAATGAATGCTGAACTTCTCATAATGGGTATGCTTAATTCAATAAATGAATAAATAGATGATGAGATTTCAAAATTATTTCACATGAGACAATATGTAGTCACATTTCTATTTATTGATGTGCAAGGAAGACGGAAAATTACTTGAATAGGACAACAAGATACATTGTGCGAGCGTTACGAATAGTGATGACATTGGAGAAAACGTTGGTATTTGTTGCGGCACATCTGAAAAGTTGACTTCACATAAATAAGCATGGATAGTACAATGAAACTTGCGATATAATCACTCAAAAAATGCGAAGATTTGTATTTCTTCATGTGTTGAGCTTCTGACAGTGAATTGAGTGAAGCGAATTTGGAAGAGTATGAGAAGTTATCGGGTCATTTGAAATTCTTTCAGAGAACGAAGAATACTTCAGATATGCTGATTCCAGACAGTCATGTACTAGAACATGTTCACGATGCATCCATAATTTTCTTACACAGAGATTAGGCTGAGATTTCTGCCTAAGTACATCCAGCTGACGTGAGAAGTTATTTATTGAAAATCACATTTAAATGTGATACGATTTGCTGTTGAGCATTATTTTTAGGTGAAGATCCTGCATGAAAAGCAAATAAGTATTTTGCAAGATAAATCGTTGAAAGTTCTGTTCTATGTGACAACACATGGTTCAGAATCAAACCATAATTATTATACATAACAGAGAATTGGGACATAATTGGTTTCTCAGAAAGTACTTAGAATGCAGTTTTATAATCTCAATATGATTTCATACACTGAAGTGAGAAATGCTGCATTCACGTTCATGCTTTTGTGACAAATTCAAGATAAGCATTCGAAAGAGCTTGAAGATCATTTTGTATTAAGTGGTATTCATCTCTATAGCATCTTTACAAATATGCACAAAGTAATTATTTTCCTAACATTCAATAGTGTGAAGCATGCTGATGAAATGAGAGACATAACGAATTATATTACTGGCAATCATTAGCTTTACACTTTATTATATAGAGGCACTGCATGGTCACCCAGTCTTATTTCTGTGACATAATTATGTCGGCAAAAGAAACTGACTGACGAAATGAGAAAGCTCATTCAAGTTGACTTACTAGAAAATTAATCCAATGTGCAGAGTCACAGTAAATAATGAAGAAAAATCTAGAGATGCTTAAGAGTCAGCTTTTTATTCCGCTGTTTTATGTTTGCATTTTAATCTTACTGATATTGTTGAAGCATCACAATGTTCTTGGATTAGTGCGAATCAGGTCAGTTGGAAACATTTTGTGGTGTGGTAGAAGTCATTATTTTGATTTTGGATGAACTTTACTTCACCACCTACTCATTATCCGTCTACTGATAAATGGCTCTTTTTCGTTCAGACGAGGTAATAAATTAGTACACGTGATATGCGTTTGCTTTCCCGCTAAATGCTATTCATTCTTTTACAGTGAAACCTTCGTGATTAAATCGCTCAGTGTACCATTTCAGAGAAAATCATTTTGTTAACCTTGCTAGGCAATTGGAGAGTATCAATCTTTTGCTAATGTCCCCTCTGTTGTTGGCGAATTTCTTGAAATACTTGTCGGCAGAATATAGTCAACTTCAAGCAGACTGCATCTTATATCGAAAAGATCTTCGTTGTATGCCTGTTTGTGTGTTTCTTCTTATGTGCACATAAAATTTACCTGATTTCGATTTAATCAAAATATTTTCGTAATTTTATTTAGCAGTCATCGAATACCAGTGTACCAGAAAACAACACGGAGAAAACAGTGGTCATAGATTCGTATTCGATAGAACTGCAACTGTAGTATTGTTCATCGTGAGTGCATATTACTAGCTCATAAAATAGGGAAGATTTAGCCCACCCAACAAAGATAGTGCATTCATGTGACGACAATTTCGCCTGTAGAATTTGCTTGAACATTCTCATCATAATACTGAAACTTTTTTAATATTTCAACTAGCTTTGTCGTGGTTATCAGTTTTTCTTTTAGACTGTGTATCATTATTTTGACATTTTCATATCACATACTAACTGCATCCTTTTCAGTTGTCTTCATCTCTTCTTAATATCTAAATCTAGTTAATTCCCTTTGTGGTTGTGGTGTCATATTGCCGACTAGACGACATGATTTTGTTTCAGTGAATCAAGGTGCTTCTGGTTATCTCCTGTAACGGGAGCGTTATTGTGTGATTGTGGTGAACGGAATGGTTGATCGTGACTTGGAGGGATTTAAAAACTTCATTTTATGTACTTCTTTTATATTTAGACTAGATTGTATAGCTGCCTAGCGGCACTGTTAAGTTTGAGTTTTTGAACGCTATCACACACAGTTACTAATAAGAATCACTCGTGTTTTCGCCATTTCCAGAGCGTTTTGTAGTTGTGCATTTCTCAAGGATGTTTTCGACCGCTATACAATTAGATGCTTGTTTCGTTTGTTTGGTGGCTATAGTCTAAGATTCGCGAAATTCAGGTCAGCGGAAGAACAATATACAGAAACTATTTCGAATAACGAGTGTATACAATACGGGAATAGAAACAATCCATCACTGCGTGCAAAACTCGACAAATATCTGAGTTTATGTATGTAATGAACTCACCGTTAGTTTGTTTAAGGCTCTTTACAATAATCGTGAGTTTTTCATCAGATTTGTTTGTATGAGCACGGCTCACTTTGACAGGACAGTTGTCTGTTACGAAGAGACAAACCCACTGGCCAGTTTTAGAAATGACTGGAATTCCAGACGTCGTATGTTATGATAAGTCGAACCACCAAAAAGACGAGATGCTACCTCAAATATTCTGAAATATTTGCGGAATGTTGAATCTAGATGAGATGCCCTTACAGTCTATCAGCAGTAGGTTGAGAATTGAGTATGACCACATTATGGGACTGCAAGCATTTGAAGACCGACTGTTAAATGTACATTTACTGTTTACATTCTCCGAAACAAGTTTCGGACTTATGAAATTTGATGGGCATAGTAACGTTGTCTATATTTTCACGAATATGTCTTATCCTGGAGTATTTTGGTTGACTCCCTTTTTTCCGTGAACAGAAAGCCAGTTAATCTTTTGAGTGATATTCAGTTGAACTGCAAAAAATGTTTTTCAAAGAAGCCCTTCAGTTGAAACATTTATGTGTGTTAAAATGATTGAAGAATATTCTATTATCTTGTAGTTAACAATATTCGACTGAGAATATTGATTTGCAAGGAGATATTGGAAAGAAGCAACAGCGAACTGCTAAAAGTATTAATGAGAGTGATACGTGTGTGTGACATTTTAATGCACAGAAGATGAAATATGCAATTTTTTTGCTATTGAATTTATAAAGCATTGCTAAAGAGCATTAAAAGTGATCACGCATAAAAACGACTTTGAATATGTTGATATGAAGAGATTTTTCGAATGAAACAAGAAAAATTGTGCTTTTTCTGTCTGTTGGTTTAGATTTTCATTTTTCAGCCTTTATGTTTTTACTTATCTAGGGTATTTATCTACGATAAGAAGTAGCTTTTATTCAGAACTGTAGTAGTCTTGTTATCTGATAAGTTGACTTAGTCCGATTACTCAAGCTAGCAGTCAATTGAATCTTTAAAACTCTCATACAAAATGCATTGATTTTTGCAGTACAACTTTCTGCTACATATTCTGTTACTCTACACAACACAATTATGACTGGATGAATTGGACAGAGAGTCTGTTGCAGAAGTGTTTCCATCTTTTATATAAAAGTTATATTGTTTATGCTGTATCTTCGTCAACATTCAAGGGTCCATTTCAATAACGATAAGTTTTTCTAGCTTTTAGGTGATGCCTAGATGATTCTGAACATATGCGAAACAACAAGTTGAGCAGGCCGATATTAATTTATATTACTTCGTTGATCATTTTTAACTGCATACAACCAAGTATGATTTTGTTGTCAATATTTTATAGTGGTCAAATTAGGAACCACTTAAATATTCTTAAATTAACTAATATGTCCACGCAGTGTGTTTTGCACTTATTTCCAACTCCCTTGTTGTGAAACGTCAATTATTCAAAGTTATTCACTCATCTCTATAAGTGCGAAAATAATGGGAAAATGGCGACCTACACTACTTTCTCAATATACGGAAATGATGTGTCAACACTGCAGCTAACGTTAGCGAATCAATTATCAACTTGTCACGTCAATTTATTCTAGGATCTGTTTAACCAGAAATAACTAGAAATGGGGAAACTATTGACAAGTATACTCAAACTCTATACATGAATATTCTCAGACAATGGTGGTGTACATGTTTTTCCTAGAGGTCTAGACCATACGTGACACTGACGAAATTCTATAACTTTCATTGTTGATGTCATTTCCATGACCGACACGTTGTGGTCGGATTTCAGGAATTCAGTCTCAGTGTCCTTTTATGTAACCTGCTGAAAATTTCCTGAGACCTGTAAAGTCACATAACGCTTCAAATACAGCGAAATACGATTGCTCGTGACTGGAATTTGTGTGTAGATTCTTAGTGTTAGCGAATAATGAATGTTTATTAATTTGAACTGGTCTATATTTGATGAGAAACAACAATGGCTACTGTTGCTAAATCGTCTACAGAGGACTGGATAAATACTATCAGAAGTATTATTGTACATTTTATTGATGTTTATTCACAGACTCTGCTGATAGAATAAATGGTCTTATTATTCTACCATTTCTATCTTGTTCCACGTTGGTTTCTGTGCATAGTATTCTGCGTGTCCGGTGTAGTCTTCTGAAATCAGCGCTTAGCTCAGTGTCTTTGCGATCTGGAAAATTGACATAGTTCTATGTAGACCAAATAAATATCTAGGTATGAAACAAGTTCTACAGAACAAAACTAGTTAACCAAAATTTAACCATGGGAATCACGTGATAACCAACTAGAATATGCTCAACAAGGTGGAATCAAAATTGTGTTCACAAGATTCACACATTCATCGACTGACTCCTACGCCTTTCATTGCTGCATTCATTTTCTAATTGAATGTATATGATATTCAGCTTAGTATTTTATACATGTAAATTATTGGATAAACCTGACTTCGATGCTTCCTATGATTATTTCCATGATCTCACTGTGATATAGAAGGAACAACAAAGTGTGCAGGATATGGCGACGTCTTTTATTGCTCTTTATCTTATCTACTGCATAAATCCTACAGTAATTCTAATATGAACGCTTAGTATGTACTCCAACCAAAAGTGCGAAAGGAAATAACATCAGGCTACTATGTTACATGCGTGCAAACTAAGTTCACTTTTAACAGTTTGAAAAAATTTGGGTATTGGATATATGATATTCATTATAATAAAGGTGTTTTGTATTTCCCAATGAATAAAAAAAACAATATCGTTTTATTTTTAATTCATTGAGAAATACAAAATAATTTGTCATTATCAGGCTAATAAATAGCACAGTAGTGTGAGATATAAATAATTTTGCTGGAGTATAGATACAGAAATGAAGGGAATAAAGGGTACATACAGCACTGTAGTAATGAGTGCAAGAATTAGTCAGAGAGTTACTTTCAAAAGTGTCTTCACAATTCACAAGTAGCTTATATCATTAAATTCGTAATATTTATTTTGCATTCACACGCCCAGCGGTCGAACATTCAAGAGGATTTATGACTGTTCACCTGACCACGTGTCTACGAATTCGCGACAGAAAGGCGTGAATGCATTCAGGAGCTTGGCGGTTGCAGCCTGACAGATAGTTGTCAGGAAAGAGATGTCTCAAAATTATTTCAGTTAAATGTAGTTAAATTTACTTCCAGGTTTCTGCATGTCGCTGGATCAGAAGTTAGACGGTTAAATTAACTATGGTTCCTTTGTATCATGCTACTTATTGCTGTGACATTAATTGCCACCTTCACAATAAACAATTTAGGCGTGTGAATATATCAGACTACTGATGGGTCTTTCTATGGCACACATTTTTTATTCTCATGGTAAGTATTAGGAAAACAGGAATATTTGGGAATATTTCGTAATTCATTATTAGGCGGAATGTTATTCTTCATATTTTATGCCATTTTAAAATCTGCAGAGTTTCTAGTTCGCTTGACAATTTAAGGCGGATGAGCAGAGAAATAATGAGACATCAACTAATAAAATGAAACCATCGTATAGTTGGTACTAGAATTACTGCCACCTCGTTTGCAACCAGCTATTAAGCATCGGAAGTTATTCACTTCCTTATTGAAGTGTCAAAATAATGTGACATTCGACAACCGCCTACAATTTCTAATAAAGGTTAATAACTTTATATATCAACAGTGAAGTTGTGACTATTGAGGTGATTAGCAACTAACCACATCAGTTAATTACAAGACATCTACAACGAAAAGAGAAATATTATTTTGAAATCAGACTTAAATACCATAGAAGAATATTTCGACAGATAAAAGGGATATACATTTGACAAGAATGTATTGATCACACTGTGAAATATGCACGCATACAATAAAATATTTGCACAGAAATGTGATCGTGCAAAAATGTGAAGGAATCTGCAGAAAAGAGTCTCTTCGCTGAACGTCGTCTCTTTTCATATGAAGTAATTTCATCTGTTTGTTATTGCATGAAATCAAAATAAAGTTGAAAAATATACACATGCCGAAATGTGTATATAGAGTCTGAATCTTCAGTACATTTCATACTACTCATAAGTAGTTTGCCTGTCATTCAATATTTCAATGGCATTACTAGTTGTATATTATTGAAAATTTAGGAAAACAGGAGCCTCCAGATGATCAAGTAAAGTATAAAATGTGGAGTTTCACCTCAAAATTCAGTACAGAAAAACGTGTAACTGAGAACTTCATGGTGAGAGAACAGATTGTATTTTC
Organism: Trichobilharzia szidati; assembly: GCA_944472155.2. NCBI lineage: Eukaryota > Metazoa > Platyhelminthes > Trematoda > Strigeidida > Schistosomatidae > Trichobilharzia > Trichobilharzia szidati. Next base: position 120,915,987 of record OX235273.1, on the reverse strand, counting down.
TTGGTAATATTACTATAACTTGGTTAGATATGTTGAGCAAGCAAATTAACCCTTTATTCAAATGAACCGATGAGTGTTACTTATGGAAGCCAAGTGCGAAAAACTCCCAGTGGGCAAAGTGGAAAGCTATTTGACAATATTACTTTTGACCAGACAAAGCAATTGTTATAGGCTAATGCAGGGAAGCTAATTCTGTACGCCTAAGTATAGGTAAAAAAGACTATTCAGTTCATAAAAACTCTGTAATGAAAATAGTGAAAGACAAGGAAGTGAAGGAAGCAACAATTGATCAAATGTATGGAGTTTCCAGAAATTGTGCAATAAATAAATAGTTCAACCCTGTGAAATATCAGAATACATTGTGAATGACATATTATGGAAAAAATTCCTCATTTAGAAGGCAAAAGGATTCAGGGAGGAAATATTTTATTTTCAACTAGATCCTCATCTCTGGCTCCACTCTGATATATATATGTATATATACATGTATATATACCAACATTTTAAGATGGTGACTATAAACACAGAGGATTGTTATACACAATGAAAGCATAGAAACAGTTACAACAAGTGAATTGAATAACGTATTATTGTGGAGAAAATGAAGATTATCCGAAGTGTAAACGAGTGTTCAAGTTGATTACGTAACAGATCGGAATGAAGCGATTTGGACAGTGATAACACATGATTAGAAATGAAGAAGTCAGAAAAATAATTTGGACAATAATAATTTTAAAAAGCTTTAGGAGGTAGGGGACGAATTTGTCCGGTTTCTCAACACGTGTAATGATGGTCAAGTTAAGGAAAGTGGTTGTACGAATTTCTTCTGAGCGAACAAATTCGACGTCTTCAGGTAGATTCGTATCACTTCAGCTGTATGTGGAAGATGGACTCTTTTTAAAGCAAAATAACGATTAGTAGGATTCCGATAAATAACTGTAAATGCTCTTTTACGATAAAATCTATATTCACTATCTATGTGTGTTAAAACAGAGCTCTGAATGGATCTTGTCTGTCACTTGCTCAACCATGTTGGATGATTTTCGGAAATACGGCGATGAATCTGCCTAATTGTTTGCCAAATGCAGCTGACTCCACAGCAGCAGTCAAACTGGGAGATACACATAAAGGAGGCGACATTATGTGGTATTTTCGTCTTATTTCTCGAACGTAGAATAGGAGTCTATTTTATTCGCAATCACAAAATATCGTTTACTAAATCTTACAGTCAATATTGATTTGCAAGGCGATAGTGAAAATGCAGATACAAATGTGAATTGAGAATGATACGTGTGTGTGTGACACATTTTGACAGAAACTAAACTATGTGATTTTGTCACTATTGTATCTCGAAAAACACTTATCAAGGGCACTATAGGACCCTGGGCATTGAAACAATTTTGAATATCATGAAAGAAAAACACATTTTGAGTGAGACATGACAAATTTTGTTTTATTCTTCTGCTGTTCTAGATTTTCGTCTTTTAACTTTTCTGTTTTTACTTATCTATAGAAGTAAACTTCGATAACTGTAGTATTATAACTCTAGTATTCTTCTTATCTGTTAAGATGACTTAGTCCGATTACTCAAGATAGTGGTCGATTGAAACTTTGACAGCGTTTTAAGAAATGCATTGATTTTCTCAGTATATTTTACTGATATATATGCTTCTATACTACACAGCATTCTGTTGACTGAATAAATTGGACAGAGAGTTTTTTCTAAAAAACTATTTTTACTTTTTACAAAATCATTTTTCATTTATTTTTTAACTGCGACAACATTTAGGTGTCCTGTTAAATAGTGAAATAGTTTTCCTATTGATAACTACAAACAGATTATCTTGAACAGAAGAGAAACAAGAAATTGAGGAAGATTATACTACCCGATTTCATTTTGTTGGTCACTTTCAACTTCGCTACAACTGAGACTAATTTTAATGTCAATTTACTAACTACTCACACGCATTGGATATTGATCGGGAATGTAAGGGCCATTAATAAACGGTGTAGTATGAAGCAATCAACTTTTTGTGGGATTTTGTCAGTAAATGCAGAAATAATTATAAGAATGTACTAGAAGCGCTGATTATGAATTCGAAGTCATACATAGTGGAGGAGAAACCAGTCCTCTTAAAACTGAGAATCAGAAGTAATGAAGAATGATCGCAAAGCTGTAGTGGATTTTCATAACTGTCAAATCAGTCACTGTCGGCTATTAGTCCTCATTGAAATGCTGAAATATGGTTGGCATCATTTAACCCACCATCCTACAAGACGTCGCGGAATTTATATTTCAATATTGAAGTTGTGAGCATTGAAATGAATATCAGACAACCGTATCAGTTGGCTACAAGACATATGCTACAGAAATGAGAAAACTACTGGTAAATAGCTTGAAACTCCATAGAACAACATTTCGACTGGTGAAGACAACAAAAAGGCAAATTCATTTAAGAAGAATTAGTTGAGCACTCTGTGAATCATAATGGTAACAGAGGGCACACGTAAATATTCATTTATTCATACTCGGTTGTTCACAATCACATGTTTTCAGTGGCAATTCATCGTTGTTTTTTGCTGTATTTTTGTTTATTTTATTAATTTACTTTCCCAGCGGAACACAGGGCTTCAAGTCAGAGACTGGAAGTTTCGGTAGCAGTGTTGTTTATTTTTACGGGTGGGGTTTGACAGCTTCACGCCCACCCTTTCGTTTTTACTAGTCTCATTACTTGCTTATGGATGTAATGGAGTTCGCCTGCCGGGAACAGGACACAGAAGCACATGCGTGGTCGTCAACCATTCTACCGCTGTGCCACTGAAGCACTTCGTCGACATAATTCAGTCGATTAAATGAAGAAACTTTATCTTTGTGTCCTAAAAGTTCAGCACTAGCTTCAGCTCCACAAACGTATAGGACTAGTTGACTGACTGAAAACACAAACTATTAACACAGTTATAGAAGTGATTGGGATTCTAGATGTCCTTTCATTAAATAAAGAGAGAAGGGTGGGATATTGGCATTCGCAATATGCATCATTATTTCGCTTATTACGAGTATTTTAGGATGTGAATATGTACAGACTAGGCTATTGCAAAGAGTAAGACAATTACCAGCGTGTTTGCGTATTCAATGATTTAGAAATTAAAGCTCAAAAGGTCTAACCCCATAACAACACATTCAAGAGGATTTCATGTAACTGACGAATGGTGTAGATTTTTCCGAACAATTTGCTCCGAAGAATGAAAGTGTCACTTTGTTGAACAAAATGAGGTCATCGGTAAATTTAGCTTTTGTACAGATTAAATGTCTTGACAACTACCTCAGAGGATTTTATTTGAATGATAGAAAAATGAAATGTCCTCTATTATATTCTGATGTGCTCTACATGAACCTTCAAATACTTGGGGTAGTATTCAGAATAAGTTTGTCAGTCAGATTTATCCCAACTTCACGTTTGAATGACTTTGCGCCTCATTCATTCATTCGATCTTGTAACTGTGAAGTTATGAGCTTCCATGATTTTAGCTGTCAGTGGGACACTAAGCCAACTGATTCTTACTAGTAATAACAAGGAAAAGAAGAGATCTATGACTTCCAATCTCGGGCGTTCATTCTGCACAGAAGTCATAACCACTAAAATCAACTGGAATAATACTTGTTCGTTGTTGACCACTTATGGTTATCAGTATGAAGAGTTTCTCTAAATTTAACTCACTGCATCCTCTTCTCATTCGTACTTAGGCCTGATTACTCCTGATACTCTGACGAATAAGAATGGATAAGAGGATATCATAGGTTAAAGTGTAAATTGTTAAGCGACCAATACATCCTTCGCGGTGTAACAAAGTATCCGACAAGTGATGGAGTATCTCCTCTTAGTCATTCACTGAGTAGATTACATCATCGACCGACTGCAATGATGGCGTCTTTTAAATGTTGCCTGTAGTTGGTTTGAGCATGCTTCGAATATATTGACTGTATATTTAGCATGATTTGCAGCGAGTTTATTTACATGACGACGTCTGATCAGGTGAATCAGGACATCTACACTATCTGAATTATGAAGTGAAGTGCCAGGTTGTTCCTTGGAATCAACTTGGAAGACATATGAAGATATGAAGCGCGCTTCGTTGTTACCTGTTTTGAAGAGTGCTGCAATGAATGTCAATATAATACATGTTAATACTTCATGCTAAATACATCATAAATCTTGTTATTTTCTATTCAAACAGATCCTTCAAATAGTTTGAACAAGTTGAGAACAAGGAAATATTTGCAGGACTATAAGATCTCATGTCTTTCAGACACAAATAATCTATTAAAGACTATGATAATTAAGTGAGCGTTTCAGTCATCTTATCAACCAACAGAATTTTACCCTGGACTGCATATTATTGTTCTCACACTCACATTTCTGCTCTTTACTTGATCTTTATTATTTTTCTTTAATTTATCCGTAATTTTATAACTTCTAATCGTCGTTGTCTGATGGTATTAAATGTATGTCGTTTTCGACTGAGATTTTGTTTTAGTAAAGGCTAGTTACTCGATGTAATGACGTCTTAGCCTTGAACTATCTGCGTTAAAGATATCTGCCTTGTCTGCTTGTCTGCAGAAAGACGTTTGATCCACTATTAGCAGGTGTATTCTTAATAACTGATATAAAAGTTCATCAGCAACTGATTTCACTCTGTACATGAGACGGCACCGCCAAAAAGCATTAGCAGCGAGCAATCCTGGAAACGAATCGACCCAGGATCCATTGCGCAATAAGGAACCTAAGAAAATAAAGATGGATGAGATACACACTGAAGAGACCAATGAGTGATTTCACACCTAATAAAAATTGTCTCCGTGAATTCCTTCGTGTAGAAAAGTGAGAAAACGGTTATTTCATGCCTAATGATAAACTGATACGTTGTTAAGTTAATTCTAATTTATCCAATCACTTTCACTTATTTCGTCCCAGCAATTGTCGTCAATTAATATCACTTCTCAGTGTCACTGGTTTAGTTCTAACCAATGAAGAATTCCATCAAGATTTGTAAATGATGTTTATTTTACTTAGGCACAATTAAAACAAACAAAATTTAATCTTTAAATGAAAATTCAAAATGTCCCCAGAAGTTGAGTGAACAATGGTTATTGGATATGACAGTCGGAAGTTAGTATTAGGGTTAAACATTAAAAATTTAATGACGATGAATCATCAACACAGTTAGGGAAAGATTATTAATCGTTTTTGTAGTCTCAACAGAATTCGATGTAAGTATTCAACCCCGCCACCTGGAAAACACAAGCGAATATTTGGTAAAGTAAGAGGATATACGTGATATGCATGACTGGGTTGATAATTATACAGAAATGAACTGCCTGAAGCTTGAGGTGTATCTTGTTAATGAGCATTAAACCAAATTCATTAATACACTTCTACTCATAAACTAAAGTTCATATCGAATATAATTACAATATTATCAGAAAACAAAAGTATGCAGTGATTCCTAACTGTGAAATTCGTTGCCATCATGGACAATGATGCTCATTAATATTTGTGATAGCTAGTTTTGTCATGTCATATATAAAACTGATTATATTCAAGTCGTGATATAATTGAGGGAACACGGAAGGAAATTTAGTGATGAGGGATTAAATCAATGATCAAATTGATGCTTAGCTCATCCAGTGGTGAATACACTGCGACCAAGGTTTTCATTTGAATTGTTTACATTTGGGAAATACAATTCCATAACATCATTGTCAAACAGATTCGTTGCAATTTCAGACTTCTTCTTTTACTTCTTTTAAACCTAATTCTCTGAATTCCATCTAAAATTTTGTGACATTTAGATGAAGAAAATAGTGAGAAAACTAAGAAGATTCATTTTCTAGATTCCACAATGATTGTCACTGACTATGTGGTCAGCCGACAAATACTCAAAGTTATTCTCTTCCTCCTTCACGTGTCAAAACAATAAGCGCTGACTAAGTTACCAGCTAGTTATACCTGGTGATACTCATGTGACAAAATGAATCTAACGCTGTCACCTTGATAATCAACCTACCATATCAGTTACCATTGAGTCCAATGCGACAAGTTATCTCTGGAAATGAAAGAGACTATGGCTCAGTACATCATAATTATATGCAATAATGTTTGACTAATTGAAGCTGACAGTGATTCAACGATCGATTTTGGGGCACTATGTTAAAGACCATAACTCACAACCAGATGCTCACATGATTTTTGTCTATCCTCACTTGACTGTTAAACATTACCCGATTAGAGTAGAATATTCACATCTTTCGCCGTCATTTTGTCTTCGCCTATCTAATATCATCCTTCAGATGGAAACCACCATCATGGATTGATATGTATACATATCTATATATACACTCAATTCTCTGTCTTGAAATTTTTATCTAACGATTCCTAATCAATAAAAGTGAGGCGCTGTGGATCAGTGGATAATTTGTCTGCCTAGAATTCTTATGAGATGTGTATTCTTGGTGTTGTCGTTCAACCCATATTGTGCCTGATAGTGATGCCAACTACATAGACAGCTCATAAACTCCTTTGATTATACTTCAGGCTTGGCTTTATGCAGAATAACATGACTTGTTAATCTATCTTAGTGATACCGAATAATGCACCAGTAGATTCGATTTTACTCATACAGTGAATCGACCGAGAATCACTCGGATTCAGTTTTTTTGAGTTGAATTGCATCATGTAAGGTGCTCATATTATCAAGTTTAAAATTTACTCTTTTCATTAGATGTAAATAAGGAATTATCCTTTTTAAACTGTTGCATTTGTTGATATGATTATACTGGACATTTTACAATAAGTTAGTTAAGAATTGTTGGAAAAAATATATTTCAACTTTTATATTAACAGTAGGATTTTTGGATAGTAAATTTCGAGTTCTATTCAATTTTACCTCATAACAGCTTAGATATCAGTATTCAGACGAATCACTTCATTCTCATGAAAATCCGGATAATACAAAATGAAGATACATTCGGGAAATGTTACCTTAACCATCCGCAAGGTCATGTTATTGTTTGTTGAGTTGACGGGTGTAATCGCTTTTTTCTGGCATAATGTTTGTGCAAAGTACTAATTTGGTGTTGTCAGCACATAATCCGCATGGAGAATATGTGGAGCTATTCGCATATTTCTCTTCAAAATGCTACTTTAAGTTACACTGTTTCATTTCATGTGTACAGTTTGTTAATCACAAGTGGTACGTGATTCCGTATTAGGTAATTCCACAGTGAAACGATATAATTTACTGTGTGATAAATCCAAAATGAATCAATTATTATAGTAATAAGGAGTGAAGCAGTTTCAACGCATTACACATTGTCAAATAGCAATGACACATTTCTTGTATATATATATATATATGAGAAGTTGGATGTCTTTATTTATGTTACAGCATAAGTGAACTAACATGAACATATTTTGGGAGAGAACTTACCATTACCAACCTCAGGAACAATTATAACTACATGTTTGCGAAGAAATAAATTAAATAAATGCATTTACTGACTTTGTTTCTCCAAAATGGATTTCACTTTTAAATTGGGATGTGTTCATGCGAAATGCCTTGAAAAACTGACCACACAAACTGAATGTTAAATAACTAAACTCAACAGTAAGATTCATAGAATCACTTGCCGTGATTACATCTATGCCTCATAATGTGTAGATAGATTTCAGTCTTTGCCTACTCTGGACTGCTTGACATATTACAACACGATTTACTGTTATAAATAACTTTTATTTGATGCATCACTTCCAATATCATCCGTCAGTTTGAAATTGTGGACATGCATGTTTATGCGAAGACCATTATCTCCCACAGAAACCAAAGCGTGACTGATATTTTGTAGAGTGCTGTGACACAAATGCGTACACACAAGAAGCAATTATTACTGATAAACGTTAATAATAATTTATTATAATCCAAAAGCCACTTTTGGAAGAACCTTTTCACATACTCAATTTTGGCACTTTCTTGAGCTCATTCCTGAATTTGCTACATAATATTCATTGATTGGTACGATGACTTATCTAGCGCTGATTAAGTAGGTATAACTACAAATATCAACCTGCCTGTAGCATGCTACTTTTAGTTTGATGACATCGTATTACGTTCATTATTTAGTATGATTGCCACTATTTTGTTACTGCCATACAGAATTCTCACTTCACAATGGAAACAAATGAAGTTTGGTTTCACTCTTCTCTCAGTGACATTAATGTGTAGATGAAACGTTGTCATGTGAAGAAAGCAATCACTCACTTGTCTTTGGAAGTTCCGACTTTACTGTAATAGGATAGTGCATCATTGATTTGTGTGAAATGCGGAGAAATAAAATCATATCTGACAATTTACTTCAATTTCTACGCAGACATAAAAGTCACAAGTGAACTTTTACAAAGTCTTAACAAAGTTCGAGAAATGTCAAAGACCTTTTTGGGGAGAAGATGAACATTCGGCTGACTACATGGAGGAGTAACAGCAGTGTTTAGTGCAGACGTAATATTTTCTTGTCTGTCTGAACGTTAAATACTGTGAAAGTGCTTGTCTTCATTGTCTAATGGAAACAGAAAGTTGGAATTTCATTACAACATCCTAGAAATTATCCGAAATAATAACATGCAGTATGCATCCAATGTGAATATACAAGTACAACAATAGAACACTGGTGAAGTCGAATATGTCATACGTAGCATATAAGCGAGGAACGTTGTTCACTCTGCAAACTGGCTTAATTACATGTACAGTATTTTCTGCTTAGTTTGAAATAAGCGAATATATTTCTTACAGTTAATAATATTCTGAGCGTCTTTCAATGAGCTACATGGACATTGATAAACACCTTAATTTTCCTTATTTTGAAATCTGAGGAAGACGGAGAATAGGAATCAAAGTACACAGCGCTGACTTACACTGCTTAACTGAAATGATGTTTTGTATTAACAAAACCGGTAGACGACGTTATTCAGGTGGATGAAAAATACGCAGCAGCATCAATTTCATAGGAAATAAAGCATCAGTTCCTTCACAGATTGAGAAATATAGAATAAGTCACTGTTTGCTAGCATCTTCGTTCATCATGATGAAGAAGTAGATATCATGTATAACATTCACTAGAAAGTAATCCAATGTTTTGAAGGGATCAGTTGGTGTGATTAAGATATTGAATGTCGTAATGTTTAGAGAATGTACGAGTCATATTGCTTATTAGCATTTTACCAATTCCTAAATAATAGTAATTCATCATGTATAGTTGCCGTAATACTGTTTCATTGATTAAATACGACTTAAATTCTTACATTCACCATCAAGACTGAGTCTTGCGCTACACTAGACTGCATGATTTTGATGACAATACGTAAAATCCCGTGTGTGTTGGCAGACAGAAAAGACTGAAGAAGACTGATAACGTTCGACCAAAAAAGCCAACAAACAGTGGAGGCTGTATATCCAAACAAGTGAAATTCACACGGAATTTGATCCGTAAGTTTATTGATTTTGCACCTGCAGGAAGGTGAATGCTTGAATTGCTGAAAAAGGTGTGGATAAAGATCTCTTTATTTTCCAAGCGACGAAATGGAAGAAGAGCCAAGAGAAAGAGGGAACAAATAATGTCCATTGTTAAGTCAGTGAGAATGAAATAAATTGGAAATATACGTCTCGAAGGAAAGGGAAGGCGTCAGTGGCTCACAGAGAGAATAACCACCAACCACCACACATGTGATTCAAGGTTCGATCCCAGAAGAACTACTTTACCTCGCTGAGGCAATAATGACACTGGTCAAGAGGTAAGATTGGGCATGCAGCTAAAATCCTCATGCCGTAAAAATAAACACTACTGCTACTGAAACTTCAAGATTCCATTGGGAACGTTAAATGAATAAATAAATAAAAAAATCACCATTAGTACCTTCACTTTCACGGTAATTAGAATTTCATCAAATGTCATGGAAGTATTCAAGGCATTTACCCACACATGTACATTTCGAGACTGCTACTCATTCAATTAGTTTCAAGATACTAATATGTTACATAATAATACATTCTAAGCTGTCGAAATTAAGATAAGCGTTCAGTTAAAAAATTAATTGATATAGTACAGAAAGAGATCCTACATACATATTTTCTCTAAAAATTAAAAAACATATGTTTTACATTGTCTCTAGTCCATTGAGAGTCAATAATACCCGGCGCAGTGTAAATGATAACCACCTTCTAATTCCAGAGGTGATAAGATAACGCGTGAAATATATGAAAAATAAAGCGTGTTTACTGAAAAATGAGGCGGAAATTCATCCATTGGGCAACATTTATTTGATCGTGAAAATGTTTTTATGAGTCAAATTCGAATGTCAACTCATGGCATTGACTAGTACATAAACTGCATCCTGAGCATGACTGGTTTCAAAATGTTGAGAGGTGAGTGAATCGAATAAAAAAATTGTTGAAATAAGCCTCTTTGATAAATATTCCATTGAAATGTGTACCACTTAGTTAGTGAAAATAAATTTACTGGCTAAAAAAGATGGTAGCATAACCTACACACCAATGCACATCGATAATGAAATTTTAAGATAAAACAAAGGCGGATTCAAATACATGGTGTGCAAACCATGACAGCCTGGATTCACAAATCTGGGTTGAGATACACTACTTTCTGGATGGAAGCTCAAAATTTGTCGGACATCTTCTCTTCTACCCACTATCATCTTTGTGGAAGAATATCATGTCCATCCTTTGCAAAATAAGTTCAAATTAGACAGTATCTTGTTTTATCGCAGTTAATACTTATTATCTGTATCGTGGTTTTTTTGATATGTGTCGAATATGTGTATCAAATCATAAATTACTGTTTAAAACATCATGGTTTCAAAATGTTAACATACCTATATTATCTGAAATATTGCAAAGGCTTTCAGATGGTGAGTAGTCGACAACCGGAATCAAGATAACAAATTATGAAAAAAACAATGAAAGCACAACAGCTGTATATTTTAAGAAGTTAAACTGGACAGATTCGATGCTATCGAATTGTGCAACAAGATCTGGATCCAATAATTAAAATGGTTTGCTTAAGAGAACGTAATAATTATCCCGCAGAGAGAAAGAGCATTAGGGAAATATTAGTACTATTGGTAGATTTTGATGGAAACTTTCAACTACATAACTCAAGAAAAAGTCCAACCTTAGTCAAAATTATACAGGTGGGTCTATCGAGAACTTGTTAAGTCTTTTATTCTATTTGTCAAAATGAATTTCAGTCACAAGATAAATCACTAAAAGGGTTGATTTCCGAGAAACTTGCCAAAAATAGCTCTGTAATATCTCCTAAACTGGATACCAGTAGAGAGATTTAGACAACTCAAATGATCACGACACTCTATATTCAGAGAGTCAAAGGCACTTCGTTACTGAGTAGATGATTGGCTGGCGATCATTAGTATTTAATAAAAAAGATAAATCCCACTTACTCCACAGTTTACGCGAGAATATCCTTGCCGTTGAGTTATACTGAACTGTATGAATAAATGGCGTTGTTTGAATATCCATCACTTATAGAACGTGCCAGTGTAAATGCCTCATCCTTCTGACGACATTACTAACCATCATGGGGGTAAATTCAGAGATTTATATTCTGCATCACCATGAAAACGACGGGATCAGTGATGGATAATTTGATTAGTGGTTGCGTGAAAGAATTATGATGGGGAGAAACAGATATGAACCGCTCTATCACTGATATTATTACAGTGTTGAGAAATATATTTTCATCATCCTTTACATCAGTGTTATAAATAATTTATGTGATAATCAATAACTAACCTTTGGTAACTGAAAGGCATAAAAATTTGTAGGTGAATGAGAGCTTACCATTGAATGTTCGCGGTACCGCGAATTATTCTGTGAAAGTATATCTGGTAGAACTACTAATTACCTATGTTATACCTTGATTCACCCATTTCACTGTCTTCGGAATATTGGTAGTTATTATATCTGTCGATCGTTATTCGGATAACAATGTTTAATGTAATTTGCTGCTTGATTGGAGACGGTTTTCCAACTATGCCAACTATAGTGTTACACATTCTTCAGTGTATAGTGGATGAAATATTGAAAATACCAAAATTGTCTAAGAACGATTCGACTGAAGTAAATTCGCACACTGAGAGAAACCACAAGTTCAGTTGCATTTCTAAACTGTCAATTTGAAAAGAAGGTTAATTTAATAGAAATTTCCAAAACTATTATATTCGATGAAAGACTGAAAATACGGAGTCTCTCATGATATAGAAGAGAACATAAATAATTTAAAATGATACTTACAACCTGAGTAAGATAATATGGCGATAATGTAAAAATGAAAATGTACGGTAATTATATTGAATAACTAGACGACTTCCGTTGAATTCTGTATCAGCATGAAAATTATGAAATCAGTGTTAGATAACTTGACTAATCATTGTATTAAAAGAATTGTAGGATAATATGAACTACTAAAACGATTTCGTTGTTACGCAACAGATATGTAACATCTAAATTAGTGTTAAATAATACATGAGACAATCAATGACTAACCTCCAGTAACTAGAATACGCAAAATATTTCATGCTCACACACATTCACTGCATGAAATATCCAATAAACAAGTTATCATGGAATATACGCACTAATTCCTGAAATATACATATTGGTCGGCAGAATGTCCAAAGCATGGAAACCGTCATTAGTATGTTTACAATAACGAATGAGAAACAAAAGAGAGATTCAAGCGCCACCGTCGAAAAATAAAAACACTTTTCACATTAAACCAACGTTATTCTAATGAGGGGTTATGAGACAAAATGTGTCACAGAATAACACATTTATATTGCAATAATCCTGTTAATTAATGTCATACTAGATGTAAAATAATCTATCTTTTCAACTGTTTTAATCCACTGATAGTTCAACTTTGATAGAAATTGTACACGTTATCCTATTGAAAAGGTGATAAGTTTCTCATTCCATCCCAAAAATAATCTCAACGCAGTATAAACCACAGTAAGGGTTGATTTACCAAAAAGCAGCTACTACAGTTCACTCTAACGACTTCGGAAGCTAGGAATCACTGGACAGAAATAAAAACCTCAACTGTTTATGACCATCTGTATTCTGATTGTCAAACACAAATCCTGTCTAACTATTTCAAAAGCTGATGAATTTTCGCCTTCTAGATACAACGTATTGCGTCGCTATCCTACAGTTTAGAAGAGAATATTCATGAAATTTTGTTATAGAAGATCGTATAAATAAATGACGTGATTTTTATGCTCATTACGTGTATAATGTGTTAGTTTATATGCATCTTTCTTCTACCATTATCATTTGTCTCCATTGGATGGAATTCAGTGTTCAGCACAAAGGTTAGGACGCTTACTGATCGTTCACATAGTCCGAATTTCGATACCCGGCACACGCACACCTGATATCAATGGTCCGCCTGCTAAATTTGGCTACCGATATCGCAGCCTTAAAATTCAATATTTGTACGAAAATACGCTGTGGAATCAAGCTAAAATTTAATAGAAACATGTCTCATTTGAAGAGACTGAAAGCAATGACTGGCTTTCTTATGGTTTGACGCCTGTTAGTAGCTAAGAATCATTTTTATTTGATGGTTAAAGTTCAATCTGGTGGAGGATGTACTGTGTGGCTAATCATTGTTCGACTCAACTGAAAATGTGATAAATTTCAGTGCAACAGGGAGTGTACTAGCGTCATTTTGAAGATGGTAATAACCAAACTCTACTTTTGTTGTTGACTGAAATGGGGTGAAAGATTGCCTGTTGAATCAATACTTAAACTTCGATCATGAGCTGTCTTCAGTCGGCGAACCATTAAAAAATGAAGTCAGCTGAGGATCAAAATTGAATTCAACCGAATCCTGTGAAAACAAAAGTCACTCATTATTATTTTGTTTACCTCGATTATTCTTTCATTCATCCGTCTTCCATATATTTTCATTTTCACCAGTGTTGGTTGTAAGAATCCTCTTGTGGGTATTTTCCATTTTATATCTGTGAACTTTTTTAGACTATGAGGTTTGATTTGGGATTTGTGCATATGTGACTCAATGAATGACATTTTCATTTTGTAAATATATAAATTTACGTATGTGCATCTGTGGATTTATATGAAGGCATGTCACTGACAGCTGACATTCGTGAAAATATGCAAATCTGACCAACTATACAAAATCTCATTATTTATTTTTAGTGACAGATCCGTAAACACACACTGTTCTTCATATATAAAGTACTGATTCCAAATCGGTATGTTACTCACCTCTGAAAACTTAATTAAATATATCACTGAGAATAAATATCCAAATATTGATGTCTACAAAATAATTATATAGCTGGCATTCGTCCGGTGATTTTATCAGCATTTAAGAATTCATATTTATCTGTTTGTTTTATTTATTCCTTTACGTTCCCAGTGAAGCATAGTGCTTCAAGCTAGAGCTGTGAAGATTCAGCAGCAGTGATATTTTTTTACGTGATGGGGTCAGTGACCTCATGCCTCAGCCTTCTTTGTTTAACAATCCTATTGCTGGCTTAGCTTGATAACTGTGGGCGTTGGCGAAAGATCAGACCCTGACACAGGTATTAAAAGTCTCATCTCCACTTCACCCTGTTGTCTCTGGTCCTTTTTTTTGCTGTCAACATAACTGCCAATAGCTTCTCATCTCCTCGAACACACTCTATCTCCTCCAAATCATTATTGCGACTAAGTTCAACTCGTCATTACCTATTCGGGTTCCAATCAAGAGACGGACTGGCGTACGATGATATACAATGGTCTCTTCAGTGTGTTTCAAACTCACCTACATTTTCTTTAGACCGCTTTTTGAGCAATAAGTCTATGTTTGTTTCGTTCTCAGTATCTTTTTGCTGTCTCTTTCTGACTGTCCATCAGATCTTCCTTATGCAGATGGTGTATGCAGCTGTTGATAAAAGTCTCCCATAGTCTGTTGGAAATAGCTTTTGGGACACACCAGTTTTCTCATGATTCATATAAAATAGCTGACTTAACATTGATGTAGCGAATCCAAATTTTGTTGTTTATATTTAGAGGAGCGAGTTTCCAAACTGATTTTAGAGTAATTAATGTCTCCATTGCTTTCCATGCTGTCGCATGTTCTTAAAATAATGTATCCTGAGACGGAAGAAAGAAGTGAGTTCCCTCATATTATTCCATTGACAGGAGCTGTTACTTGTTGTTGGTCAGTTGTTTTTATCATCTCTGTCTTCTCTATGTTCACTTGAATTCCTGCCTTTGTCACTTATTCTGCCAGCATATTGAACTCAGTTCATTAGAGCTATGAAATACAACATTCATCATCACCATAACACTCCTTTTTACACTGGATACATTGCGTACAACGTTTAATTCCTGATAGACGATTATTTCACACTTCAATATGTTGAAATAATGGTCTTTATATCTGGAAGTAAAACCATCACATTAGAAAAACAGAATTTTTATTATCCTACCATCTAATGATATGATTCTGATATCATCACTGATAAACGACAATCATCGCCGTGTATCTTTTATAGAAATCATTGAATTTATTGTTAATCAAAAGTACTTACACCCTGAAAAAATTCGTTCATCGTTCGGAAATATCAAAAACAGCGGAATAAATAATTTATTGTCAAAAAATAATTAATTATATGGGGATCTTTTGGAATTTCTGAATTTATATGTAGAAACATTTGAATAATAAGATCGCACAATTGAAGACATATAACAAACAATTTATTAAGGAATATTCACACTCGTTCTACAGGCAGTGTATTGTCGGCAGAACATTTCAAGTCATTCGAACTGTAACTTTTCAGTTCATTCTACTGAATCAATACAAAACAGGAGACTGAAGCGCATCAGACCTCCCTTACATTTAAAATGACGTCACTTTCCGCAGTTGAAATATTCCGGGGAACTTTATTCGTTCGATATTAACGATGGAAAGAGGTTAACTCCAGCTTTCATTCGCATCAGACAACTTTATGATATCTGTGAAGGGAGCTGTTCAACTGTTGCAATCCACTGACAATTCAACTGTGGCTGAAATTCTACATGTCGGCCAATCTAAAGTTGATATGTTCTCCATTAAATTTCCCACAAATAATTTTAAACACGATATAAATGAGAGAAATTGTTGATCAAGCGAAAATCAGCCCCTGAAGACCTATATATGGATTTCATCAATTGCAAATCAGTAGATATTACAGAAAATTCAATCGTGCCCAATGTTGTCTATTCTGGTAGGCGAATGAAAATCTTGATAAGTTTTGCTAAGTTTAGCATCCTCGAATTATGAGAATGAA
Source organism: Trichobilharzia szidati (assembly GCA_944472155.2). NCBI lineage: Eukaryota > Metazoa > Platyhelminthes > Trematoda > Strigeidida > Schistosomatidae > Trichobilharzia > Trichobilharzia szidati. The sequence continues at coordinate 120,899,557 of OX235273.1, read as the reverse complement.
TGTCAGACCCTCTGGATCTACAGTGTACGCTAGAATATCCACGATGTTATATTAAACTGAACTGTATGAATAAATGAAAGTATTTAAATTTCCATCCCTTTGTTAATGTGAGAGCACAAATGCATCTTTCTTAAACAGACATCGCTAACCATCATGAAAAGTATTTCGGTGTTCTTGAATTCTTCATCATCATGAATATGCTTAAACCAATTATCAGTGTAACTCAGGGTGTGTCAGCATCACGTTAATAATATCAATAACTAGACTGTGGGTGGGGATGAAAGATACGTTTGTGGGGAAATTAAGAAGAGGTGAAATTTCAGCGATGGAATCAGTATTATTTCGTTATCCCCTCTAATTCTCCTATTCATTAGCCATCAACAAATTGTGAACGCTGCTTTTATTCTGATTTCGTTTAGCTGTATTTTGACCCATAACAGCAAATTCATTCAGTAAGTGATGCTAATGCATACGGCAAGGAAATGACATTCATGGATGTTACCTCTCGATTCGCCAATGTTCTTCTCACTCAATCTTTTTGCTTTATATACAAATACATCGAGGATAATAATAATGTACACGTGGGTTTTGGCACACACTACTTAAAGGAACTACTATTTAGATGCACTTTCAATGTCCAGTTCAACAATACTCTACTGAGATCTGACTTTTCTCTTGAAAGGATCGATATACAGGAAAACAACATGGAATGGTCAGTACATGAATTTGCATAGTTTAGTCGCATTGAGAAGACAAAGAAATCTGATCCACTCTTTATCCTCAAGAATAAGAAGGATATGTAACAGTGATACAGTCAACGGGGAACTGGACCGACTAAGGCTAGTTCTCATGGAAAATGAAAATCATCCAAGATTTATTGAGAAAAACATGTAGGTAAAGCAAACATCCGAAAGTACCCAGACGGTTGCAAAGAAACTGCTATTTATGAACGTTGAATTCAAAGGTGATACCGAAGCTGGGTTTCTAAAGAATCACTTATTCAGAACACTGATACAGACCTTTCTTGTGGCTGAGCTACAGATCAATTTCTACAGCTGACAAATAATCCATAGGTGTGTGAAGGACAAACTGCCAATTTGAGCTACTTCGATGTGTGTTGATAAATTCAATTTCTCTTGTGGAGGTAGTTGTATTGGTCACGCGAAGTGCATGCTCTTCAAATGCATGGTTAGGAAAAAGACAATGCACGACAGCTGATAGCTTAATTCTTAATTACTTGGTGAACTCAAGCCACACAGCTCCACCAGAATCGTCTTTCATGATTATCCACGATGTGAGTACAAATAGTACAAAGGGCGTCAGGTTTCAGCATTTGTGTGTGACAGAGGCTTTGTAGATTCGTCAATACAACCTCGAACTCTAAACACCGAGGAAGTTTGTCCAGTCTCTTATTCTACAGGAACTTTTAATTAGTCGTTTCCTGCACATTTCAATTTTAACTTTTTATGATTACTTTGCTTTTACTTTAGTAATCAACTAACTTTCACCACTCTCACATGTCACTTTTGTGCTTTTTCTCACCCTCCTGACACTGTAAAGTGGATATGCAAGTAGTTTTTTTCTCGCCTAATAACAATTTCAACCTTTTTCACGAGTTTGACCACGGACTGACACCAGAAAGTCCTGGATTCGTACCCCAGTAGGTGTGCTTCTCCGATGACTCCCGAACTAGTATGAAACAGCTATCCAGTACACCCTGGTTTTCAATGGTTCTTTAACTGATAATTGTCCGTGGTCAGACTCGTTGGAACAAATCTAATCCTCGCAAACCGACTCTTGAAAATTTCAACCTTATCAAATTTCTAACGCTTTCTTCCTTTGTACCGTTGGGTATTATGCAATTTGTGACTACTGTCTTTGCTTATGAAGTCAGTTCTGTGTAATTATATCAGTTTTGATAAATATTTATACGACTATAGGTCTGCGTTGAATTTATCCTTTCTCTATCACTTTTCTATTCTAGTCAACATAAGTTGGTTCTCAATAATTTCACGTCTTATTTAATTCTAAGTAAACGCAAACCACCCTGTGGTTATTTTTATTTAAATAAACTTTGTTTTGAGCTAAACTCACGTACTGATGAAATCACATTATGAACGAGAAATATTGCAAACGCAGGTAAAGAGTTGGCGATAGAAGAATGAATAATTTTACGATTTGTTTACAAACTGATTTCAAATACAGAACCAGTGAAATCTGTGGGTACTGGTCAACTTTCTCGTTCTCCAATAGAATACACTTTTGAGCACGCCTGCCTTCTAAAATGAAAAAAACTGTGTTTCATCATCAGTGAAGTGCTAAATCGTCTCAAAGTTGTACGAAGCATGATGTATTTTCAGTGACTCTCTAAATGAAGTAACTTTGTGACCAGTCTTTAAATCAACCGTATCTCTGCAAACTGAGATTTGAAAATTGTTGATTGAATGTTCATATCAAACAATTCATGTGATAATTTTTATGACTCTTCGAGGTATGTCTGTAAAATTTGTAAACTGTTGAATTTCAGCACCATATTAACCACTAATCACAACAATTAACATGAATATAAATAATGAATTGCATTCTGAATATAATTCAGTCAGTAATACAGTTTCATCATGTGAAACACATAATTGATAAATCATTAGGGAATATCCACACCTCTCCTGTGTACAAAGTTTCTGGCCAGCAGATCATTCAGAAACATACAAGCTTTCGCTAGTTGATTTATTCTGTGGAATAAATATCAAGCAGACGATTGAAAGACATTTCCTTCACAAAATCTTCTGAAACGGTTTCACGTCAGAAGAATTTTGCCTTTTTTGTCTACAGTTGCATTTTCTGCAGATAATATTTTATTTTTATTAACTTAAATTTTAGACATTGAGGTATAGTGGGAGGTGTGTTAGAATAGAAAATCCATTTTCATATGCCTCCTGTGATGCATTTTTTGTGAAGCAAGATGTACAGCTTATGCGTTAACATCCACGAAATGTTTACACTTGACTGGGCATATTTCGTGGTATGACATTTTGTAAAAGTTTTAGTTTTCATTATGTCACTATTCGTTGGAGAACATATATTGGTGATGAAACGACAGCCAGCGGTTGTACACCTATCGCCCACGTATATTCTCAGCAATTTTACCATGTTCTTGCATATTTATTTAACCGGAAATACCTTGTTATGGAAATTACAAAGTCAAATTGGAAATGGTACTAACTGTCGTCAACTGTAATGAAGTATGCATACGTGGAAATGTTTCTATAAGTTACGAATATTTAGTCGACAATACTGTTTGAAACAAAATCATTGTTATTATCATTATATTTACTATACTCATTTAGTACTTCGAATATTTTTGACTTTATATCGTAAATGTGGACAAATTTCTCTGGTTAATTTTGTTAAAATTTTTTAATCTTATTTATATTTTGAGTAAATCAGATGCAATATTGTGACAAATGCTGAGAATTCCATTTTGTATTATAAGCTCTGTTTTTGGAATGAAGTAGATTATTATTATTATTGTTAGTTGAATTAATTATTATCGGAGTATTTGATTCTATCAATTTGTGAATAGCTTTCATTATTATTGTCAATTTCCTTAGGTGTATTATTTGTGTCATGCAAGGCTTTCCATCAGCCAACAGATTGTTATTCCTAGTTAAAATTTCGCAAATTCATTATGTAGTGTCAGCTATGGGTTGTGAAAGGTCCATTTGAAAGAACAATTCATTAGCTTAAAAGATATTTTCAATGAAATCAGGACTTTTGTCTGTATATATACAGATCTCGGAAGTATGAATGAAGATCTGATAATTGCTTTCCAGTACTTAAGTTCGTGGAGATTTTCATAGATTGTGATGCACGTCAAGATATTATCTGTGAATTATACGCTGTGATTTCTGAGTGGTGTTTCTAATAGTTTACATATTAAACTTCGTTATTGAGCCAACACTGAACTATCTACGTTCTACTTCAAATCCGTATTCCCGTATACTGTTTCGTCTTGTTCATCACTTTAATTCCAACCATCAAATGCTATTCACTTAATCGTTGATATTCTGACCCTTCGCATAACACAATCAATCCGAATAAATGAATTCCAATGAGTATCACTAGAAATAAGATAACGTGTCACGATTTCTTAGATATTTTGTGTTTATGGCATATATATTTGTAGTTCATTCACTTTGTGAAGCACAATAGATTTTCTAATGACGTAATTAAATTTGCAGACACTCTGAACTCATTTAAAGACAGTTTTATCCTCAAGTGTCCTAATACAATGGTATGATCTTTCTAATGGGTAATCTACATTTACTTTGAAACAATGAATATAATGTAATTGAAGATTCCCACTTAAATAAGCGGCCAATTTGAAAAATCTTACACTTGTTCTCTGAAATGAGAAGTGACAAAACAAACAAACTCATGAATACATTTCACAAGGTAACAAAACACATGAAATTTTAAAGGGAACTGAACAATTCGATTTCAAGCTCCGCCTCTTCCACACTAACAAATCCATTAATGAAAGTCGGAAATTCATAAGCAAATAACAACTGAAGGCATATGAATTCTGCAACTGCCGATAGTGTAAAATGAAGGACGTTTATCTTGTTGTCCAATAAATCTTGGCTAATTGTTCATGGGAGCAAAAACACGAGTAGGAAATTGCACAGTTTGGAGAAATTAGTGTGATAATGATTTCTGTAGTCTCATGTAGTCCTAATCGATGTCAGTTAGTGATAACAGATGACGAGAGTTATACGCATGCTGTCAGTCACTCCATCCGTGGTGATGACATTGATGATAACAAAAATTTGTATTTCATCTAAGTAATGACTCTCGCATGAGCACTCGCTATTGGTAATATTACATTCAGTGTTTGTAGTCCTCCGTAAATGATGCTTGGCGCTTCTTTATTATTCAAGTTATCGAACTGAAAGTAGGTCGAATTAAACACAAAAATAACTTTTTTTCAAAAGATTGGGAAACCCAAGTAGCTATTCATGTTACTGTAACACTCCTTTTTTAAATTCCGTTAAATTTGGTTTTACTCGATCTTATTGTTCTGTTTATTTTTCTTATCACTTTGTCAACTCTGCATTTTGTGATAATTCAATTTGAAATACTCACCTACTTCGCCTGAATAAGAGAAGAATTTGTCATCAAGATATGAGGTGTCAGACCAATCTTCATTGATACTTATTTCAGAGGAGTAATTTGCAGGACTGAAGCTGAAATCCGTTCAGTATTTGCTTATTCAATACTACATAAGCTAATTTAATATAAAAGACTGTTCCGTAGTGTTGAAGAGTCAGTGAACATATTTTCGACCTGGTATGGCTATAAACAGTAGATTGTGTCCAAAAATGCCATCAGTAAATAATGCTGTATCACATTATGCTTTTATCGGATACATGCAGTCTATGATGGGATTATTATACTATAGCACCATGCCGCATTTCTATTCTCATTATATTAAATCAAGTTACAAACAGAATGACAACTTACTGTGAAAATATTTTTGTGAAATTTAAACCAGTGGACTATAGATCCTGACTCTCCTCTATCTGGTGATGTTTCAACATACAGATAGTATTATTAACCCTCAGTAAGCAGGTTCAGCCCATTAATGTCTTTCCTCTATTCACCCTGGTTAGTGACTTGAAGATATTTTCATGAATCATATTGAAATTGACATTAATTCTTTCAAGGGAAAGAGATCTTACTCAAGCTATAAACTTACCTGGAACTTTCAAAATAGAAATATGCATACACAAAGTAGTGCAGATAAATAACCGTTAAGAATATTAACTTGTGGTATAACTCCAGTTTCAAACTTGGTTTCCTTATTCCTACGTGCGTACGTATGCCTGAATACTTCTTCATATCTTGAGAGAAGTCAATTTCAAGAAACAAGTGCATGAAAATAATGTCTAACCACTTAAGTCTGTGTATATGAATTTAACGGTTTTTTTGTAATAGCCACTTAGCTAAACTGATTAGGTAAGCGCACTGTCAACTTCGTGATTATAATCTATTGTGAGCGGAGAACAGCATCTTAAACTCAATAAGGATTTGGATACTGGTGCACTTAGTGAGTGGATAATATGCATGATAAATGAAATACTAAGCAAGAACTCTAAGTTTGTGCACATTCTGTTGTTGAGAACAATTGAAAAAGTTGACATGAGAATTATTTAACCCCGTCTATGTGTTAATGAGTGCTTATTTAGCCACCATCGTTTCCATGGCTTTCACCTCATCCTCATCTTCATGGTCACAGTTATACCGTGAAATAATTGCACAATGTATTAGGAAATCAAACATTATTCTAGTCGCTGCGAGAAGATAGTTATTTTTCGCCTCTATCCTTACAAATACACACACCGTACTTCCATTTTACTGTCAGTGATTGACACCGTAGATGCAATAAGTGCTTGAGTTTCTTATTATTATTATAATCATCACCTTGATTATTATTCAGTAATGTATTCACTCAAAACTTAATTCCGTTAAGCATATCATATATTAAAGATGAAATTAGGGCCAGCATTGAGTCAATAAAAGTAGTTGGTGCTACAAAAAATACTAAATATGGATGGAAGTATTTAATGGATTGAATTTCATATGCTATTGATTTTGTATATAATAACCAGAGAAGGTAGTGAGAAGTATTCACGTTTATTGAGTTGAAAGTGATTTCACATCAAGCAAAGGTAGCCACATCCGAAAACATCACCAGACATAACCGGAAGTCCCTGGAAAAGTTGCTGGCACAAATATCTTTTTATGGTAAGAAAAGAATCTTACAGTCATTGAAATGAAAAGTAGCAGTGAAGCAAAATGTGACTCACAGTACTTCACTGAAACAACCAAAACAAACAATGGCGCATGTCAAGGAGATTAATAAAATTATCTCTCAACTGAGCAACATTATTTTTTGATCATTGCTGGAGACTTAGGCGATCAACTAATCGTTTAATGGTAGAATAAATTTCTTAGTAGATAAATTCCTGCCCTATAGACACCCCCACATAAATGTCATTCAGTAGTAAGCTAGCGGATAAAAGATACAATGAAGCTGCAGCAGAGTTGGGGATGGAAAGTTTCCATTATTAGTGTAAGTATTCTTCATTTTGTTCCATATCATTAATGCTCTTTTATCAGATCTCGCTTCATGTGTGACTTCCTTAAGCATTACTCGTTCATTTCGAAATAAGTGCTCAGCTCCTCAATAGAATTGACGTGTTATGTCTCAAACGATAAAATAAACCAAATCTGTTAGTTCCATGTTTCTGTCTTATTCTGAAACCAATCTAGCTTCATTGAAAAACCATATTCAATTGAATGTGAATATTTATTCAGACTGAGTTTGCATCATCCAGACCATTTAAAGCAAAGTTCTTCTTCTGTAAACTTCTTATGTACTAGAGTTAAGAATAAAAGTCAGAAGAACTGTGCATCAAGAAACTCTGGCAACAAACCAAACAAGAGCCGATTGCTCAATAAATATGTAAGAGAAAATCGAGATGGATGCGACATATATTGAGGAGGTCATCGAATGACATTGCGCCTAATGCAGGCAATCCCTTAGGTGAAATGTCAACAGAAAGAGACGAGAGGGTCATCCTATGGCTACTCAGTGAAGATCGTTCGGAGAGGAGGAGATGAGAGATTTTCGGTAATCGTTGACCGAGATGAAGTAGCCAGTAGAAAATAGAACAAAGTGAAGATGTGTTGCGCAAGCCCTTTCTTCCATTTGGAACGCAAAGGAGTAATAATTTATAATAATATTGCCAGTGTCGAGGTTTTCGACGACTTCTCGATGATTATGTGAATAACTCTAAGTAAACTGGGTTTTGACGAAATATTTCCTTCGATGATTCATTTGACATGTCGTGTATTAATAAATTTGAGACAGTGTTTCACACATCAAATACGATTTACTGATACCGACTATGATTTTAACTGATATACTTCTTACTCATTTTTACTAAAAGAGGGAATGATTTACATTACAAAAGAACAAAACAATTTAACAGAGAATTATGATGTAGAGCCATGTCAACCAACTAAAGAAATCGAGTATTACTGTCGGCAGTTATGCTCTGATATCGGGTAAAATCAGCTTAGAAGGCACCCATTTTAAAATTAACTCCACCACTTCCACAGGCTGGCCTATACTCGAATACCTAGACTATATCTGGTCATTTCTCTAACACCAAATGTAAAATATTCATTTACTTCATCACTAATAATACCATTCTCAAATTAGGTCTATATTTATTGAGAAAATAACTAAAGGTGAGTATTCAAAGTGAGCGTTTGTAAGTAGTTATTTATTGGAATTGTTTTCCAGCAGTAACGAATTTCAGATCTCAGTGTACTCAATAACGAAACATACTGAAATCTTCTAAAGTGTTAAAAACAATACGCCATTTTTATGAAATCTGTTTAAAAGTAAGGAGGAAATGCAGATTGTATGAAAATCAAAATAATTAAATGTCCCATTTGATTCATGATTTGTAACAGAAGAATAAGAAACGCCTCAATGACGGACGCGGTGTGGGCTATAATTAGCCTATCAAACGCTGCAGAGTACAACACGCCATAATGAAAATTACACGAGAATTTTATGTAGACGAGCAACAGTAGGTCGAAAATATTTTTCTGATTGGTAGCAAAATCACCAGAGGTCTGCGACTATGACATTGATTAAGAGCTACAGATCTCAATTCTAGTAGATTTGTGATAATTTTGAGATATATGTAGTTCTTTTGTGGACGCAAAGTTGAAACGTTCACTTCGCACAATGGGTAACCAATGCAAAGTTATATATAAGCAAAGCAGAGCGTACTTCACCAGTTTGCAAGTGGAATTCAATAGATCTAAATTGATCATCAAAGCGAAAAAATGAAGAGATTTGTCCCATTCAGCGAAGGAACTGCAAGACTGGATTCATCGGCCACACAGTTTATTAGAGGCAGCTATCACTACAGATGACAAACACCTCCTCATTCCCCGAATTTCTTTGATAACAATTTGTCAGAAATTGAAATGATCAGCTAATGCTGACATAATATCCAAAGAATCGAGGATCACCCATTCACGTTACAGTGAAAAATAACATCATTGATATTCTTAGCCGCTCACTAAATGAGTCATGTCACTCAGCTGATGAAACACCGTGCTAGAAATTCGGTGTTTTCTGATTCGCACCATACTGCTGTTATCATTTCTTGTTGCTTCATCACCACATATGCCACACTGTCTTGTGCAGCAGTCTTAAGCGAGTTGGTCCTTGGTTCGAATGTTTGCATGCTACGTTGACTTACTGAGTTTCAACATATGCTTGAGTACTCCTCTACAGAGCCGAACGGATATTCTCCTCAATGTTAATGCATGTTATATAACAGGACAGTGACTTAGGCTTTAATGTAAGTTGTCCAGTAAGTATATGTCCAGTAACTCTTATTATATTCTGACTATTTAAAAGGCTCTGTTGCCATCAGCTGATTCCACTGATTCCGTGAAATAGATGTTCAGCGTCATATATGTCAATACACATCATGCATATTGTCCGTAAAATTAATTTCAGCAGTACCTTTAAACTCATACATACAACAGGTTCGGGTCATGTGGTGAAGTACGCTGAAACCTTAGCTACAAAAAGACTCAAATCTGTTCGAAAATTATTCGTTATTACTTTGAATCTTACTTGTCAATGCAACTTTAGAACCGTGGTTCATTGATATTGATATTTTCACCCCGCTTATTATACTTATTACATTTTCTCACGCCTTATTTGTGAGTATCACCAGTTAATATTTCGACCTATACTTATGCAAAATTTCGACTCTGTATACTGTGTTATCCTTTTATATAAGAATGTCCGCAATGTGTTGTGCAAACGCATAACATGTCTGAGATAAATTACTTCTTATTCTTTTATCGGAAGCCTTAATATTCTGAATTCATATTTCCTTCATAAATATGATGGTTATCTGTCTATTGCATCATACATTTCAAGCGAATTATTTGGTTTGCGCGTTGAGTGAATCGTGGACTGGCGCTGGCTTCATGCCTATGAGCAAGATGTGAGAGTTGCAAACATTATCACGAAAATTGTTTTGAACAATTTCATTTTGATGTGTTATATCCCAGCTAGGCCTTGATCTACATTTGACTTTTCAATTTCCGAAGAAAGGAATAGTCTTATTATAGAAATGCATTGTTTAAAGTCAAGTGTGAAATATTACGAGAAATACGGAGAATTCTACGTCAAATTTTCAAGAAAACTATTTGAAAGCTCTTGTTTGATCGAATAGTCGTTGTGACATGAGCATAATAAAGACGATTTGCAGTCAAGGGAGGTAATTTTGATCTCATTGCATCCTCTGAGTTGGTTGATTTAATTGTGAGGCTTTTGATGTTTATTGGCACCAATCACCTTGCGATGCACAGGTTTTTAACTCTTTATTTCATCATCTGCACCTTAAAGTCCACCCAATAATCTACCATAATGCTTCAAGAATAGATTGTGTAAGGTATAACGATCAATTTTTTGCGTTAAGTTCACATAATATTTTACTGGTTCTAACGCAAACTAATTTATTACATATGTATCCACAAAATGCTACTACGAAATATCTGCCTTAACGTCTGAATATGAAAACTCACCTCTATCCTCTGATTTATTAAAACATTAACTCGCTTTGTTGAATAGAAAGTTTTGTCTGCAATGTAGTCAGTGATACTGATATACTATTCAGCTAGCAATAAATTGACAGGCTTCATCTAAGTGTTACTCATCCCAGAGGGAAAACCACTTGATTAGAGCATTAACAGTTTACTTGACTGGAAAATATTCTATAGTTACAGATAGTTTTCTTAGCTGTTTAATGTGATGCAGCAACTTTGCACATTTATCGTGATGAACTCAATCTCGCCGAATGAACCAATTCACTAGTACCAAGCCTGCAGAATGTTGCGACATTACCATGGACAATCAACCGAATTGAAGCGAAAACTTCAAAGCCTAGAAACAGCATGAGAAACGACCAAACACTGGGACCTAGGAGGTGAAATGGCTTCTTCTGTTTAAAGCATAGATAAGCATGGAGATATCGAATGTCCAAACCTTGTCTAAGGCTGAAGAAGGCATTCCGAATACAAGAGAAATCAGTAGGTGGGAGTCTATGACAGCAGGTTGAAGGGAAGTATATTCTTTAACCTACTTTCTGCAGAGTCACTATTCTGTCTCGGCCACTCAGGCAACAACCATGAACACACTGTAGGTATGGCTACCATGATGTTGACAACAGAACCGAATACACATATACAGTGGGAATAAATCTCCTCCAGCACGTAGACAGCAATACTCAACTTAGGAAAAAGGAAAGTTTGAATTATTCAGGGCTGATTAAATAAAAGGACAAAGGCACAGTGAAGAAAATGGCGAATTAATACAAACAAATGCAAAGAGTTTCGGAGAGGACTCCAGATGGAATGGCATCAACATCCTTAATGGTGATCATTTTTCACCCTTCAGAGTAGCTGCATGGCATCTGTCGCTGACAAAATTTTTATTCACTATATATATACAAATATTTTTATGTACATGTCATCTGCTACAATATGGAATAGTGGAGGGATGAATTTAGTGACAATTGGGAGAAATTGACGATTATTGTGAAACAACATGGAATATATGAATGGAAGACAAACTGAAGCAATACAGGCATGCTGGTAGATTTATTTCGTCTACATGTTCACATAGAGTTGCCGATAAGCAAACACATTACCAAATATTTTGCCATTAAAGCTGAAGACACAACGCATTTCATGTTCAACACTCAGAAACTTCAGTTCAAAGATATGAATGACAACTTCGCTGCAGCAATCAAATATAACTGTTGAAGATCATGAAGAATTTCTTCCACTAATCAGTCTTATAAATCACGACTAAAATGCCACGTTACATCACTGAACAGAACACACATTGACAGTCAGCGCTTCACTCCAACTATATCGACCTTCAAAGCCTTGACAGCGAATGAATTTCGTAGCTTTTTTACCAATGTGGGTACCAGAACATTGTAAACCCAGTGTGCAGTGACTCACAATAGAAAGTTCAGTGAAGCTTTTGAAGTGATGAAATGGCTATTAGGAGGCTTCTTTATATCACCGATGACCTTCCGGAGTGTGGTGGAATGCATAGTGTAATGGCTGTTTGAAGCAATACGACGAACATCTGTTGGACTTACACAACAACCTTAGAAGTTCTGAACTTAGTGTATGACAAATGTGTTTTGTTGACCATTTGGAATTAAAATCCAAGAATCTGACTTCCCCATCGCTCACCTAGGAAGTGTCACAAATAAAGAAGTCTATTATGGGATCACGGTTAAAAGAAACGTCCATCAGTAAGGTGAATTGTAGAAGAAGAACTATCAGCTAATTTTGATCACTTGTGTAAAGACATTCTTTCTGTGGGTTTAAGTGACTTGTTCTCGGCATAATCAAAAGCATTCCTCATCATAATAGTTCACCATTTCAGCAGATGGCCCCCTGAAAATCTGGCAAAACCACTCGAGTTCTATATGTATGCAGCGCAAATATGACCCAGATAATCTGAATGAAGTCATCTGAGGCTATCACGAAAGCGGTAGTAGATGTTTCTGATGGATAAATTGATTTCTTTCATTGAAGGATGAACGCGTTCCACAGATAACTTTGAAGACAAAATAATTTCTAGTACCAATATACCAAAGTTTGTAACTGACCTGGCTTAGTGACTGTAGAACAGGAAAATACCAGGAATTAGGAAGTAAATTTTGACTAAATAATCATGCAAGAAAGCATATCTATATTTGTTATCCCAACTATCAATTTGTATATACATTTCTGAATTTCGTTAAGGCCATCAGGTTATGTTTATTTGAAACGCAGCAAAGGGGAACATATATTTCGTGTAACATTATCCAACAGACTGTAATTTTCCTTCTAAGAATCACAAGTGATGTTTAGAGGTAACCTAGCTTATAGTAGTAAGAAAGCTTTTTTCAGGTTGAAATTCACCCAACAGAACTAATCGTTAGATGAAAAAATGTCTCCTGTTGTCTACGGAATGCACATAAATCTTGTCGGCAACCATGATCTGATGTGAAAAGACCTTTTACCTGATGCAGGATTTACAGAAGAACCGCAATACAGATGCGATGGAACATAGGTATGCGGAGATAGTATAAAACACTGAAATATGAAAATCAACTTATCACATTCAATCATCACAGCTGATCAACTGAAATAAATGTTTGATGAGCCAAAGGTCTGACTTCCTTGTGTCTTCCTTTGTGCAGCACCAACTACGTTTTCGCACTTCTGGTTTACTGTATCTTCGATGATATCAGGATGACACCGTTATGGTGACTATTTAAAAATTAATATAGCAAATGTGCGTGGATTCTTTAATGTGACGTGCTTTTCAAATAAATGACGAAACCACTTTCATAACACACGTCGAGTCTCGACAGTTGCTCCATTTTTTAATCGTCGCAAACTTTGTAAAATAAACAAACTAATTATCCACAAAACTTTTCGGCACCAGCTGACTATCATTCTGATAAACGTTGTAACTTCCATCTGTCGGTAGCACAGGTTGTACAATAGTTTGATTAAGGTTTCAAGTGCGAAACAAAAGTTGTGTATGCCACTTGAAAAAGCCAAGAATATTGATCGTTGACCTGAAATTGCTTTTCTGTGGATGATAAAAATATCAATATCAAGCCATCCAGTTCATTTGATAATTTAGAAAATTGGAAATGCATGTCCAGTAGGTTAGCTGTTTACTTACGGTGTTCTTTGAAGTATAAGTAAGAGATCAATATATACGCACATGTAAACAAAATATTAAGTGAATGTGAAATGAAATTTTTACAATGAAATATATTTATGCCTTTCTCATTGCCAATCCTAGCATTATCACTTAAGGTAGTTTTCGACACAGCAGTGAAATACGATCAAATTAAGACCGAAAACCTATGAGGTGTTCCCATAATGATGCTACATATATTTTCTACATGCTTCAGTTTATAATAAGATTCTTCTCATTAACTATTTTACATATTCATATCTTAATGCAACCAATACATTCTCGCCATCGGTTTAATACGACTACTGGAAGCTTTGAGTATTTTTACCATCTGCTGATTTCTGCAACGTTTCGAAAATCTGAATGTAATTCTAAATAATATACAACTATTGGAAAGTGCAAGAATGAGTCCCAAATGGAACTGATAAAAAGATTCTGTTCTTTTGAATAAGCGTATTAGGATAAACTGATCACGTTATTGACTAAAATACAAGGACTTGGAATGACTCTTTACTGATACCTATCAAAATACTGCTACTATACTGTGTCTTCCCTTTTGTGGAACAGTCCGGATTTCAGTCGCATTTCATCTCTCAAACAGTTACGAATCACCGATGTCGTGAACACTGTAAAGTGACTGACATTCTAGTCGACTGGCAAACTTTGAACTACTGTCGATTTCTCAATCTGATATGACTAAAGAGAACACGAACAATCAGACATCTGTGTATACTCATGAAATTGAGTTGATTGTTCAGACGTTGGTGAGAGCATAAGGTGTCGTCAGATGGATGGGTTTGGGTGTAACTTGATTTAGGAGAGACAAGTTGACCATCAACGGGTGAGATAAGGCATTGTTCGACTGAAGTGAAGCCGTCTGTTCCACTCGGTGTCAGGAGCATGTAAGTAGGGAGTAACAATAATAATAAAAAAGAAGACTGATCAACCAATGATTACAATTAAAGAACCATCTTTCTACTATTGTCGATGGTAATCTATGCATTTCTTGAAGTTCAAATTCTGTGAATGTTTAGATATGAAATTTTCGTCAACTTACCCAGAAAAGCTGCTCAGTGTTATGAAGTAATGATTCATGATTCAAATGAACAAAACAGTCCGAATTCAGGAATTTCGTTTATGAAGTTCACTCCACTTTGAGCTTCATATTGCCTACACCATGTTGTCTATGAGAAATAAGGGTAACACGTTTTTATTTTTATGCTTTAATGGTGTGTTATGAGTTTAAAATATGAACACAAAGAAATATTGTGGCCAAGACTCTTAATAAGAATATCGTGGTCCATTGGCTTCAACATGACACACATCAAATACCATAGAATACCATAGGATTATTCTAAAAGGCATATTTTGTTGATAAATTGAATTATCAGGTATTTC
>OX235273.1:120826507-120883771 GCA_944472155.2 Trichobilharzia szidati | reverse complement strand
CATCTGCAGTCACATACTGACACCGCTTTCAATGCAATAATCTTTGTTATAACTTTATTGCATCTGACTGTTTATATGTTGAGAGGTGAGCGCTTGCAGTATGTCGCGTAACTTAAAAATATTAGGCGGATGGGTACAGAATAATGAATGATTGACGTTCATATTTCCTTGTATTTTCATGTCTTTCTCAATCAGCATGACTTTGAAACCTAGTTGTTGATACTGAGTATTCTTTGTCACCCTTATTTCACCACAATTTACAATGCTCACTACTTTCTGATCTCTGCCAGAATGTATGCCAGAATCGTTCTGACTTATTTCCAATACGTCCGCCAATGCAGATTCTAGGTGATGAATACGTCATAAATATCAAAACAGTTCTATTCGCAAGTGTGTTACCATTTTCGCTACACTTATTGCGCGTATTCCATGTTAACTACCATGCACATTTATCAGTTAAATCCTTTGCACCTATCAGATATCCTCCTATTTGACATCCATACCACATTTTCTGAAGAATCCATCTAAATTTCTTCAGATTGCACTGAATTCCTTTCCACTACTTAATAAAAAACCCATATCTGAATGTAGCTAATGCATTCCTTCATTCAACGTGATACGGCTGCAGCTACACTTGACTATCCTTGTCATCTGCTGAACTACTGAGTGTTACGGAAATACGAATATATTGCTGAATCGTTTGAAAAATGCACGAGTTCATCAAACCAGAAAAGCAGTGAAGCAACTTGTCGTCTGAAGAACATTGTGAATCGACAAACTGATCACATTATCCGCTAGAATATATGAAATGAACATTCATTCGGATGGCTGAATATCATCCACATCAGGATTGCGCTAACTCCTCAAATCACTGATGGAGTTAACATTGTGGTGTGATTGACATTCTAGTCGATTATTGAAATTCGAACAACTTTTGAGTTTTAATTTTTTTTCTGACTAACGCATATATCAAGTAATCACATATTTCAATATACTTGTGAAATGTCTAGGATTGAGCATATTCTAGTCAGACTATTAGATTGTGACACTCCTTGCACTCTCCAGTTGGACTTGAATGAGAAGGGACGAGCTGAGCGTCAGAATATTATGTGTACGATTAAGTAAGTAAGATTAAGTAAAAGCGAATTTAAAAGTTATCGTCAGTCATCGTTTCATGTAGAAAGTACAGCAAGCAATGTGTTGACATATGGATGGACTGTTGGAACCAAATATTTCCTTGGGAATACAAAATGTAAATAAATATTATGGCACTACTGTGATCCAGATTCTTTGTGTTTCAGTGGGTATATATATGTATATCAGGAGTTTTGGTGTTGTAAAACACTGATGTATGTTTTGGGCAGTCAGCGTATATATATATGTTGAATAAATTAATTTCCATGAATACATACCTTGTCTAGCTGCAAGTCAAAAAGTGATCATTTGTCAACATCCTTATGCTGGAACGATTGTTAGCGATGATATTTCACCATGTGATGAAAGTAATTGAGTATTGAATAAAACGTGAATGCGGCAGCTGTTCTATATACTCACCCACAACCGCTGGAACGTGACCAGTATTCACGTAAAAAGTGAGAAAGAAAATCTTTAGTGTGTTAGTATAGTCACGAAACCCACCCCACTTGAAGCGTTTAAAGTGTCTTGAATTTTTATCAAATCGTGAATGAGAATAATGAGAATTATTTTGTCTTCTGTCACTTGAAGGGATATATTATAATGATGACACCTCATCAACAATTATCTGTGATTCCTTAATAAATAAAACCATGTGTAGGTGACTTGTAAAGGAATATTTTTGAATCAGGTCACTTCTCTCACTTATCGAGGTAGCGTTATTTTGATTATAGGCTAAACGGATCAGCGTGTCAAAACCAGAATCGCAAGAGCAAAATCTACCTCATCACGCTGTAGGCAATTTGAAAATCCGCATTACTCAGTATAAGCAACAAAATTCGAATTTTCAACACGGAGGTTTGGTCACGTCTACCATATGTATCAGAAACTTGCCATTTCATGAAAATAGTTTCTTCTAAATGGCAGAATTTATAGACAGCTGCCTCTGTTTAATAATGAAGATCAGATGTCTGATTAGCGACAATTAGTGACGTGGAACTCTTTTTGAATGAACGAATTGAAAACTCAATGCACATCAAATATGGCGAAGGAAAGACAGTTCGATAGGATATATGCTGAGGGCACCGTTGAGTGGTGTTGCACACTAGGACTTTGAGTGGGACATGACTCGCAGGCGACGAGTGAAGCATTCGATTGTGAAATAGAAGGGATCGTATGAAGGGGAAGAAACACCTTAAGGATAAAAGTAACGCCTGGTGGAGAAGACTACAGTACAAAAATATAAAAATTATGTATTGTTGACGTCTAACGTTCCACTCTGCAATAAAAGAGAAATTAATAATCTCTCCCATGGCTGACCGAAGAAACCTCTTTGTTCCCTTAATTCTTCTCTGGATTACAGGTTGCCCTTAGTTGCTGCTTGTAAAATAATCCTATAACTGCAACTTACGTCTGAGCTCTGCAAGTCATTTTGTACCAAAATGTGCCGAAAATGTTCTGCAATTTTCGCTTCAGATTAATTGATACAATGATACTCAAAGGAATAACGAATATATGTATCTCATCTCACCGTGGATATCCTTGTTGTTTGTATCGTTTTATTTTGAATCACATATTATGAGGCTGAATCCTCATCGCTTGGAAAATCAATAGACAGAACTCTTGTCGGTAGAGTGAAAACTGATAAATCTATCATAAGACGCCTGGAAATCATTAAAATATGTACAGTGTGAAATATGCTTCCCACGGGAAAAATTGAATTTGCCTGAATGCAGAACTCAGTCACCCCATAAACCAAATTCTCATGATAATTATTGTTAGAAGTCATGAATTAATCGAAGCACACATGTGACTGATAAAAGTGACAAGATTACGCAGGATTATGATTAGGAGATGAATTGAATTCAGATATATTATTTGTCATCTTAATATTTTTTTCTTGATTACAGCTTGATTCCACACCGTATTTTTGGTACATCATACGCCAAGCATATGAGCGTGACTTGAATTGGAAACAACAAGTTCTGCATCTGTGTGTGACATGAAGAAAGCTTGCATGTATATGTTTTGTCGGCTAGAAAAGGGAGCAAAGGACACGATGACATGAGGATGTTCTGCAGAAGCTCAATGCGACAACTGTCACTCAAAAGAAGAGCAGTAATATTACGACAATAATTTAGTGAATGTGTGTTCGAAACAGGCAAAATGATATGACTACCCGATTCATTTTTCTCCTAATTTATAATTACTGATAGTCACCCCATGTAAAACAGTCCTCCAACAGTAACTTACCTTTGAGATCTACAAGTTGATTTGCACCAAAATAAGGCAAAATTTATTTTATATTTCTTGCTTTAGGTGAATTTGTGCAGTGACATTAAGTAAAATTACTTATTGATATCTATCTTCCCATGGTGAATTTCCTTGTTATTTTTAATCTCGTTTATTTATGTCGCATTTTATGCAGCTAATTCCTGATTACTTGGAAAACCATTCGACAGAACTCTTATTGACAGAGTGAAAATTGATGAAACTCGACAAACTTTCATATGTTACCTGATAATCATTTGAACAGGTATACTGTGAAATACATATCTATATGGAAAAACTGAATTTGCCTGTGTCAAGAGTTCAGTCACTCTATTCAGGTGACTCAGATTAGATTTATTCTTTTATTCATAGATTAATCTGCGTCACTGTTGCGAGTTATGAAATTATCAAGATAAATTTGTACTCTTCATTAAGTTATTATAATTGGCGTTTATTTACTCACCTTCACATACTTGAATTATGCGAGAAAGTTTAAATTATATCATACGCCGTGGAATGAATACCTTAACTTTTATTTACATCTTCAGATGCTGCATCAGCTGAATGCTTCATCTGGTACCCAAATGATGAATAATACAAGGAATTGAGCTTTTCAATATGGCCGTCAAAACAATCTTTTCTGTTTAAAATTCGTTACTTTTATTCACATTAACTTGTTATGGATTTTTCTTGTGGTGGATTCTGTATTTATTGCCTAACTGCATCAAATGCTATCATATCGATTTTTTCTACAGAATCCGTTGCTCAAAGTACTCCTAATCTGTTGTAATTTCAATAACTACTCCAGATTTAACAACAAAGTGTTCACACAATGAGTTCTGTTCGGACACGCCACCTGGTCGATTTCTATGAATCAAGCCTAGGAAGGACTATCTCATCAACAACAGCTAATGACTGTCACATGCGTATGAGATGCACTGACGATACTGACATGATTTTCAATACTTTTCTGATCATAAAATTCGCTCTTAACCCTCAGTAATCCCTACCAAACATTAGATGTACTCTAGAAGTAGAATCTAAACAAACATTCTATTTCCAGTGTATATAACAACAAAGAACTGATAATGCCACACCGTGGATATCTATTCACATTGAGCTGATATTCAACAGACCATCAACTCGTGTCCAACACTTCTTCCACTGAATGAGGATGTAGATCCTCATCCATTTACTCTTCTGAAGAATTCGGTATACATGAACCGAGGAGTCTGGTGAAGTATAATCGTAACAAACTAAATTACAACAAATAATTGATTGTCAGTAATTCGAAAATGAATATAGAGCTGACAAAAGTGGCCAGTCAGTGGAATATAGAAGTATGCAATCAGCTCGATAGAAGAGTATCTTCTGAACCCAGAATACTGAGCTCCATTTCTCAAATCTTTCAAGGTCTTTGACAACACTTGATCTAATATCTGAAGTAAAGTCCGATCGAGATATCTGGACATGGCTGAAGCGTGTACGATCCAAATGTTTGTGTCAACGCTATGCATCCAAAGTAAAAACGTTCAATGTGACATATGTTTGAAGGTAAATGATGTCAATTCTCCATGAGTTATGAAAAACCTACAGAAGCGTGTGTTAATACATGAATGAATTGCCGGTTGAGGTCATAGAAAATAGACATTGAATTTTGAGCTTAAAATGATGTGAATGATTCAGAGGCAGATCTAGTAGCGGTTTGAAATCATTTAGAGAGTCATTTGAAATCAGAGACCAAAAGTGGTGCTTTCAATTGTGAAGATTACTTTTGTCGGTTGAGTGGTGAGTGCAGTTACATGCAGTTTTCTAATTGCATTCGAAAGTTTGGCAGTTTTAATTCCGGACGACTAAGAGTAATTTTACTATGGCGAATTATTTTTCAATCAAAACGACATATTATATTTCTAAATATTAAAACAGTTGAAACACTATGAATTATGTCTGCTCCACACAGCTGAGCTTGCAAGACACACTTGAATATTACTCAACGATTTATGTTAGGATTCTCTTAAGTGAATGATCACACTACTAGTTGAAATCGGATTTGATGAAATCAGCAGTCATTCAGGTTCAACAGGCGGTCTTTTACTGGTGGAGTGATTTGCGCTACTCATGGATAAGCTTTAAATCGATGACTGACTTTAACTGGGATTGGTTTCGCTTATTAAGACTCACATTCACATACTGAAATGAGTGAATATTATGAAAAAGTTGCTAATTTTATGTAATAAAAATTCCATTTCGTAGAGATAACCTTTTGATTTATTTATTTAAGGATTGACGAGCGCCACAGTTAATAATTGAATATCTTTGTTCAAATATTCCACAAATGGCACATACTGTAAGGAATTATGCCTAGAGATTGGTCCCTAGAGAAATCGAGTGAAAATCTAACGTTTGTGTTAAGAAATTTCCAAACATGGATAAACCTGCAACGGTATTAATCTCCACCATTGCAACTCATGAAATCTATATATCAGAATAACGTCTTAACAATTCACATGCAGTTCAAAAGTTCTTAGTGTGATTAATGTGTTAGTATAGTAACAAAGCCCATCCCCGATGTCAGGTTCACAGTGTCTTGAATTAATATCGCACTGTGAACGAAAATTATAAGCCGTTTCATTTGAACTATGTTTTCTGTTGTCACATGAAGGGAGATTTTATAAAAATGAGACCTAATGAACACTCATCTGTAATATTCATTTGGTTGGTATTTCAACTGTGAAACTTAGCTGATGTCGAAATGGAAGTCCATTCATTTTCCTGAGCCTGTTTATA
This sequence comes from Trichobilharzia szidati, assembly GCA_944472155.2. NCBI lineage: Eukaryota > Metazoa > Platyhelminthes > Trematoda > Strigeidida > Schistosomatidae > Trichobilharzia > Trichobilharzia szidati. Next base: position 120,877,579 of record OX235273.1, on the reverse strand, counting down.
CTTCAATGGAAAATTGTAAGTTCTGTCATCACGTTGGTGGATAGACTGTGCTATGTTGCCATGGGCCATCCCACGTTGGTTTACTCATTTGATTAAGCATGTGGGGCAAAATATCTTCGAATCATATCCAACAGTAAATACCTTAATCATGTTTAGCTATTAAAAAGCCATGTACCAACTCCTGCCTTACTGAATGTCATGGATTTTCCATATTATGATGAAATAAAAGCACCAGCCGTGCTCGGTATGCCAGTTGCATGGAACTGGGAATGTGGACGATTCATCTCAGTGATGTGATTCACTTTCTTACAATTTGTAAACGAGATTTTTGTTCATCTTTTTGGATACTCAGGTATCAAATCTTTCAAATATGAAACAGTTCCGTAAATAACAGTATTGTTTGACAAGTGACATGAAATGTGTCACATCGGGTTATTTCTCTCACAATTAATTCCACTGTATTGAAAATATATTCATTCTTCAAGTTTATTCGCATACTGGGATATTTTCATACTTGACTGCTTTGAAATCAATCGTGTAGTCATGAATAAAAGAAACATTTTCGATTAACTATTGGTGGAAATATGTCTCAGTCTGAAATTTTCTCAGGGCATAGAATAATTAAGATGGTTGTATAAATAACAATTCTTTGTCAGTTACGAATTTTAGGAAACCTTCACATGGCATCATGGAAACAAATAATCAAAGTAATAGTCAGACGGGTTCGAACCCCGGTGGGTGCGTCCTGATGAAGAGTCTCAAACTAGGACGAAACAGCTGTCCAGTACTCCCAGGGTTTCCAGTGGTTCTCTAGCTGATTCCAGCTCATGATGAAATCCTCCATACAATCAAACAAAAATCCCTACAAAACCAATACTTGAAAATGAACTATAAGACATTGACATAGAAAAAATATAGTTTTTAGTTCACACTATTACGCGACCTATTCAGAATATGTAAAATATGAACTCTGTTAGCCAGAGATCTGAAAAATACGTTCACTGATACTTCCTTCAAGAGTTAACGGGAAGTCAGTAAAGCGTAAATGAACAAAATATCTATTTTGATATTTCATTTCCAACTTCATTGAAATAAGCAACAGCTTTATTTCCATGTTAACTGAAATGCAAAATTAAAGCACTTTGCTCACCAGGATCTAGATATTTATGTGTTAAAAACTCTTTTTTTAATGCATATAACTTATACAAATAATAATTTGCAAACTACCACTTCCCGAGGAATGTATGATCAGCTTTTGGTTTTGTGTGCCATATGATACTGACTTTCCAGATTGAGATTCAATGCAAACACTCAGGTGAAACTCATTGATGTGATACATTCATTCATGATAAACAACAGCAGCACTGGAATACATATGAGAGGACAAACTGTCAAAATCCTACTTCTTGGGTGAACACATTACTTTCAGGGTACAATTCATCCTGGTTTCATTGGTTGGCTGAACGAAGGTGTATTAAACTCTGCATAAGTTGTCAAAAAGAACAAGCAATGTGGAAGTGGTTATGGTAGCTTTCGATAAGTCAAATAAAACGGTCACTATGATACTCCGATGATACACAATTGCCTATATACAAATTTTTAAAATTTATTCTCAAATTGTCTGAAATGAAACTTTGAACACATTACTCACCATTATCTTCTAAAAATTAAAACATTTATTTTCAAAGACATATTTTACATGCGATAATCAGCAAAATGTCATTTTCCAATAAATAGGCTGCCACGTTTGGCTTCTGAATTTCATATATACCATTTACCTTGATACGTAAGTCAAATGTCCAAGCGACATTCGACGCTGATGAAAACTAACAAAAGTTACAAACTTAGTTTGTCAAATTTTTACTTCTTTTATTAAGACGTGAAATTCAGAGGATATCTCTAGTGTTCTGTGAGTTCACATTTGCAGTTCTCAGTGGTCCTCATTAAGCTTGATGACACCTTCAAAACTTAATTCATGTGGAAATAGAACGAAGTTGTATCAGTATTCAGATATCATTGGTGGAATTTCATTCTGCATAATTTTGACCTTAAATTCCAAAGTTTATCTTATTATACATCCTATTTGCATTAGGAACATAACCACAATTATAAGAATACTTTAAATAACCTTAGCGTTCAGAAGATCAAGGCAAGATTTAATTGACTGTTTAGTTGTATGTGCCACAGCTTTCTTAGCAGACTTGCTCTGAATAGTTTTGTTGTGATTCATTTTGTCTTGGGGCTAAAGTTTTTCCAGGAAACTCAGGAAAGTTACAAAGCTGCAGTTTTTCGTAGTCACTATATTTTCAGTATTCTTTCCCTTCTTATCTCTTATCTTATATTTGTACTCATGAAAAGAAACATTTTTTAACCTTACAGATGTATTTTTAGAATTGGTAGGAGACATATTTTAATTTCTCAGAATACTACAACATCACATATGATAGTAACTTTTCAATAGGCCAGTGTTGGCGAACGCGAATACGTTATATTTTGTTCTAAGGGGAGACTGAGATGATGGAAATTAGCGAAATCCTCTCCGAAGCTATTTTGACATCAATCTAGAGAATAATATAAGTCGTTTATATTCCAAATATTGATGAATCTAATAAGCCATTCCATCAAATTTTCAAAAATTCACACTGTGAAAAGTGGTGAAAACGCTGTTATTTCATAATAATACTATGTCTTCTATATATTTTAGAAAAATAATCGACAAACAAATGCTGGAGTGTATGCCATCACAGAGGATTGCATAATAACGCTAACCGTCTGTGATAAATGGTCCAAAGAGCAACTATGCAAGATTAATTTGATTTTGTGGAGTCATTTTGGTCCAATAGGCGTTTTGTACTTCATGCTATGTAAACTATACGAGTACATCGACAACATTCCTCCTATAAATTCCTAGGAAAAATTGAGAAGGTTCCAATTCATGTGCACCTTAGCGACAAATTCATTCACACTGATGCTGTTTCTTCTAGATCACCTGAACATGAACAGAATAACTCAGCAGAATTTTACCCTCCAAATGAAATATCTACAAATAAGTCAACGTAGTTTGAGACACACTGATACTTTCACCAAGATGATAACTGATGATGTCACTTAGCAGATAAATAAAAGCCTTGAGCCCAAAACACCACTCAGTCTGTAACAAAATACTCAGAGTTGAACGAACAAACAACCACTGGATACCATCTTCTGGAATAACGCCTGCTATTTTTCACCATTATAATTAAGAACCAAACGATATAGTTTGTGAGTGTGCATGTCACTCTCCCTCTCTCTGTTTTCTCAATATAAGACCCTACTACATTTGAACAGTGCTCTCAGCTAAGTAGTAGCGAAGTGGGCCATCTAGTAATTGCTTAACTTTGGTAACAAATGACAAAGCAACGAGTGTGAAGTGACTAGAAATCTTAGTCAGCTGGCCGCCATTCAGAAAATGGGTGTTTTTGTTCTGAGAGCAGAACATCCTGTCAGTTCACAACAGTGATCACTATTTGATCAATCATTGAAATCCTTATAAAAGTCCTGGTCAAACCTCAAAATATAAATACGTTCAAGATATCTGAATGCATTTAGAGCCACTGGAAACAAGAGACTTCCCATGGTCCTATCATTGAGGCAGATAAGCATTTCAGGAAGCGTGATGAGTGAGATCAAGCTTAGCTGTTGTATTTCGTTTGCATAACACTTCGATGTGTTTTTATTTCTTTACGGCTATGAGTTGTTGGCGTAGTGCAATTTATTTTCCAGTCTAGAAAACTTGTGATATTCATAAATGCTAAAAAGATTTGAAACAATTAGAAAGATATCTATGGCACACAATGCTGTTCTGTGTACACTTACTAAGCTTGTAATACACTTGGAAGTTACTCAGCAATGTATATTAACATATTAGCTCATGGATGGTGACCAACAATAGTTGACAGTAAATTCAAATTTATGAAATCATCAGTAATTTTATGCCAGCAGCAGATATTGACATGTATACTATCTAACAGTGAATTGATATGAATGTCATCTCAGTTTACATGCGGATAAACACCTGTAAATAGTATTAATGCTCTGTTCATCAACTTGAATGGTTTTTGAACGCTTACCTATACATTCTGTGTATGGATGTTTTTATCATAAAAATTTGAGTACGTCAGATTATGAGGCTTCACTTTCAAAAAAAATTTCTTTCATTTAAGTACTGAAGTATCTGTCAACCAGCACCAGAGAAAACGGAAAAACATTTTATATAAACCTGCTTTGGAATGGAACACATGCTGTTAGGAATTTCCGTCATTGTCTGATCTCCACAGAAAATGTGCATAGATCATCAGATACGACAACATCAAGTTTTCACTATTTTGTTTATTTCACGAAACATTATTCGTACAACCTGATGATTGAACGCGAAATTCATATTTCATTATAACTCATGAATAATTCCCATGCAGATGAAAAATATATCTTGTAATTAGTCAGTTGATGTAATAATACAGCCCGATCCCAATGAGATACTCGAAATGCCTTTAATATATATATCGTAGAATGAATGAAATCTATTTATCGGCTTATCATTTGGAAGTAAATTGTTTTCCGATGAGAGATTACTGTCATCAATCCATAGTTTTCATTTGCTGCACATTGAAATTATAAAACTTCTGCGGATATCAGATCTATTCGTCTCCACTGTTTTTATTAAGCCCTCAGTTGATAGTTAGAAGGTAAATAAATTGTTCAGTGTGATAGGAGATTATTCCAAATTATTTTAATCATAGCGCTCATGGCCTATGAACATGTGTGTTTATGAAGGCATCCTGTTTTATTGGTTCAAATGTTAGAACATTTGACGACTGAGTAGACTGACAAATTATTTTATTCTTGGTGAAATATATATGTGTACATACACGAAGTGATTTCAGCATAATCATTTGTTAGACTGGAAATTAATTCCTAGAGTTCAGAATACAACCTATTGGAATTAGCCTAGGACACAGAGTTTTCACTAACTAACACTGAGTTACATACACAATGGATCATAGGTATTAATAAAAAGACACTTGCAGAAAATGAAAAATTTGCCTTTCAACGAATTCATTAACTAGGCTGTACATTTGCGTATTTATATCAAATGAGTGAGAAAGTTCCAGAATTATTTCCGGTCAAACGTGAAATTATTAAAGTTACTAAGTGTGATAAACAGAATATAGATAGTGGTACTGTTCTAGAAATATTTCATTACAAAGGTAAAATGAAAAATTGCAATATGTAATAGTCAGGAAGATTGGGTAGAATATTTGAAATAAGATTATAATTACTGGAAAACTCGTCGGTTTGTATAAGGACGTTGTGTTAACAAAATAGGAAAGAGGTTTGGACGTATGAAATTAAAAACAGTAACCATATCTAATAATGCAGATAAAGATTAAAAACGTAAATATAAGAAATGAGCGAGAAGATTGGACAAGAAAGGCAATAGGATAATCACTATTGGTGGTACTGACTTTTCATGATGGACAGGGTAGGTATAACGGTTGGAGGTATTTCGTTTGGGTACATGGTTTAGGCTTGAGTTTTGCATCACCAGTGCCTCAGCTATTCCTAGGTTGTCTTGATTTCACTCCCTTTGGTAGGCTTGATCGGATCTTGTATATGGCTTTAAAGGACTTTTCAAATAGTACTGAATGTCCATAATTCACCAGATATTCTGTCATCAGACTGTATACCTTTTTGTGTTCACCATTTGCTAAGTATGCTGGATAGTGTTTCTAAGCGCGTTTCACTAGCAGACGTATAGTACGGCCAATGAACTAGGCTCCTCACAAGCAAGTGAACTTGTATATGCATGTTAAAGTGGCTCTAAGCAATAACTTGTATTTCTCATGATGATGGAGTAGTTGCTTGCAGGAGAACGTTATACGTAGTCTGTTGGCGAAGTGTGTTTTACTGAGAGACTTCGAAAGCTGTCTACGGAGAATTTCGGCTTCGGTATCACCTTTAAATTTCAAGTTGGATATCAGCAACTTAAGGCTTTTCCGATGCCATTTTAGACTTTAGATTCTTGTCTGTCAATCTAGGTGGGAATCCATTTTATTTCAAGCTCCCTCGGATATTTTGCAATTCTTCGTCAAATGACTGCTCAGAGCAAATCTTCCGGATCTTCGAGGGAAGACAGCATATTAGGTTTCTTTTTCTACTTTGACGTACACAGCTTTGAAAGTTAATAAACTGTCCGTTCCCTGTGGGCTATTTGAAGATGGATCTTCTTAGCGAGTTATCTGCATTTCTTCGTAGTTGAACGTCGAGGAAATAAAACATTCAATTAGACTGAACTTCCAAGGTGAAGTCGATGTTTGGGTGGGCATTATTGAAGATTTCAACTGGCGAGTTTTTCAGTAATTATAATCTTATTTCATATTTTCTACCCGATCTTCCTGATTATTACATATTGCAATTTTTCATTTGACCTTTGTAATGAAATATTTCTAGAACAGTACCACTATCTATATTCTGTTTATCACACTTAGTAACTTTAATAATTTCACGTTTGACCGGAAATAATTCTGGAACTTTCTCACTCATTTGATAAAAATACGCGAATGTACAGCCTAGTTGATGACTTCGTCGAAAACAGAGATACATAACAACACAATGTGTTATAACGCCGACATTTATCTCTGTATTCAGGATGATATGCCTCCACTATGCATTTGAGAGACTAAAATACCGCGTTGAAGTTTTCAAAACAAGTTAGTGAGAATTTGTTGATGTCTAAGTCGGTATAGTAGTCAATTTAATGTGTCTTTTCAGGCTATTTATGTGACATTGTGACGAAATGCAATTCCACAAATAGTTAACACATTAATTTACAAGTTCACTGAAATAAAAGTTTAAACATATCACTCACCTAAACCTGGGAATTTATAATTACAAGCAATCTTTTAAAAGTATAATTTAAATATAATAAACAAATTTTATATACAAACATATATATATGTATATTTATAACAAGTAAATGTGTTTTCAAAAGAAATTGACTTTAAAGATGTCGATTTCCTTGAAATTTCATATTTGCTACGTGACGGAAACATCTAAAAAACATTAAATGACGTTGTACGTTCGCTGATGAAAAACAACAGCAACATTTTCAAACATGTTGTCAGATGCTACTTTCACGATGCAGACATTACTTTCGGAGAAATTTCGAGTGTTTTTTCATCTCTCCCGTGTAGTCATCGACATTTAATCAGAAAGCCACATGAATCGTTCATTACATAAGTGGTAAGGAAGTCGATCCAATTTTCTTAGAATTATTAAGTACTAATGAACAAACATTGGCATTAGACAGACATTCATTTTCTTGATAGGATATTTTAAATTGGTCAGTAATTATGTCATGCAATTGTAGACAATGCATAGGAAGGTTTACCTACAACTAGTAATCTGAAACGTGAGTAAATTTTGATGTCATCTGATGACATCTACATGTATTTCATAAGGCAATAACTAAAACCTCAATATATCGTGCCCATCTAGTAATACCTCCTCTGCGACTCAAATGTATGCTTGAATTTGAGTTGGTCATAGCCATCTGCTTTAGAATAAAGACTGATATGATCTGAAAAAGGGTTGATTGGATCCGGTCGATATGTCTTACTTCATGCTGGACACAAACTGCATGTATATCGTCAATACCTTTCCTATGAAAACGACAACTTATCTGTCAAATCATTAATGAGATTTTCTACAGTTGTATTGTGCACATCAGAAAAAGACCTCTTCCAATAACTTCGTTCACTTGTCAAATAACATTGTCCGGAAGTAAAATTATTGTATTCAAAACATGTTAAGAAGATAGTGTTTGAATGATTTCTTATTGGATACTCAATGAAAAGGATTCTGTGTCTAGTCCCTTTCTATTCTGTTTATTTCAATCTACCTTTCATGTTTTCGTTTTAGTATGAATCGAATCGATAATTGAAAATGTCGTCAAATTGTTCGAAAAGTATTACACAAATGCATTGAGTCATTTAATATAGTTGTTCGGACTATTAATAAATGTCTGACCAATGTTATGTGTTACAAGTATGAATCATAATAGGTGTCTTCTGCCGCTGAATTCAATCATAATTTTACTTCACTATTTTTCCTTATATTAATTATTTAACTTTTATCTTGAGATATGAATTTCCGAGCAGCATTTCTGTAGGAATATGCATGCAGTCTGAATAAAACTTGATGAAAATGAGACTCCATCATCTTAATATTAAGGGATTATCGTTTGTGTATTCAGATTACTGTTCATTTCTCTCAGATTATAATTCCAGTGTTATGTCATAAGTTGTGATAAACAGAATGTGAAATGTGATAAATTCCAAATGTATGCTGTCTAAATCTTTCACAAGTACGAAACCCAATGAACTAAGATTAACATTAGTGTTCACGTAAGCAGAAGGTGGTTAAGAGATTGTCAAAAAAAAATTCGGTAATAATGAAGGTAACGATGATGAAGGCGATAGGAAATATTTGTGCCTAGGGAGTGGATACAATCAGAGGTCAAATAAAGAGAAAAGTCGACTGGATACATTTTCAAGACTCAATCTCAGGTGAATTAATGTGTTTCTATTTGTTTGTTCACCAAAACAAAGTGGATTCATGCATCAGAAAACTTTTCACTCTTTCCGATCGAGATGTTTAATCGCAGTGCCCCATCCATATCGAAATAACAATTCTAAGACATGAAGTTCATTTCTTATTATGGAGGAAAGTGAAACCTAGAAGCGATTGTCTGTGTAGCATGTTAAGCCAACGAAACACTCTGAAGAATAAAGTAGGAGATTCAGAAGTCAGCCGAAAATCAAATCAACATGAGGCCAACTATTACTGGATTTTGGAAAGATCCACCACATAGAATAAGTAATATTCAACCTTATCTTCACTTGGCGTTGATGGTAATAACTACTATATCAAAGCAAATCTAAATACTGTGCTTCTGAGCTGCCACAAGGAGCATTGTTCCGATAAAAATGAAATCATCTCTGATACCTGTTTACAGTAATTAACATTGGATGAATCTTCGGTTGTATATAAAGCGTAATGTCTTTCACTTCCACTTCATTAGTTATAACATGGAATAATGAACTGAATTGTGACTGAATTCCTCTATTTGTCCCTACTGAATAACGATGAAGAAAGTGATTCGCTTCATGTTGGCATTCTCAATAGATGTGATTGCTATGTTGTAATAAACATAAACTAAAATTGCTGCCTAGTTTTCCATTAACATATACTCTCTAGAAACTGAATACCGTTACACTATGAGCAGAAGTTGACATGAAAATATGCCTATAAGTCATCGCAATAAGAATTCTTTTTACGAATGCATCCATAGTTATTTCTGTGCATTTACTGCTGTTTTAGTCACAAAAACTTATGCTGATTGAGTCGTGAACATTATGAACAACAAAATATTTAATGTGACTATCTGTCAAAAATTATTTTCCCCTGCAAATGCGTTCATTTAATTAAACTAACATCCTAGTGTTACTTTTTGTAATTGTCAATGCGTATTCGATGAGAGATTAACTTTAAAAGAATCGATACTTACGTCTGGCATTAGCGGTGTAAATCGGCATTGAGAATAGGCAGACAAGTAGGCATAACAACATTTTCATGACTGTATGATCCAAACGAATACCTGTGAACACAATTTTTACGACTATTTATACTGAGTTTTAAATAAGCTGAAAGTGACGAACATCTACTGGACACTAGCAATGACCACTCAGATTACAGAATAAAACGTTTGTGTATTGGACACACAGTGTTGTTTGCATTCCGACACACGTTGACAGTTACAGACATGTAATGCTTCATTGTAAGAGACGATATTTGAAGCGCTTATGGGAGAGACATAATGTTTTACAGATTTATTGTTCTTTTAACAAATGCAGTATATCAGCATTGTGTCTCAAATAAAACAAACTGACCTCTTTAATATATCGTTGTTATCAGATTTGCAAATTTGTGCTTCAAGTATGAAGCGCTTACAGAATTAAAGGTCCAGAAACTATGGTAGATTGTTATCCTATAATCGAGTAGTTTAATTCGATATAAGCATATTTATGAGTGTACAATAAAGTTACGGGTACTAAGTTTCTGTTTAACAAAGTGGTATAATACTACCCCTTCCTTTCTGTACACCAAACTAACACTAGAAAACTGAAGACAGAATGAAATTTTTACGATTAGCCTCACCAGGAAGAAACGCAAGGACTTACGTGTAATGCATCTAGTCTAAAAATGAATTCCTGCTGAAACGCCTAAATAAACGCTATAAAAAAGAAAAGAAGCGTGTAAAACATTTTATGCATTCACATTATTCGAGTGATAGCTGAGATTAAACCGCAAGTATGCAATGCAAATTAACATAAGGCTGTTAAGTATAAAACAGTATGCATATATCTGACCACTCATAGAAGCAGTTTCCACTATTTCTTTAATCAGTAATTGAAAAATTCAACTTCACCTATTGTACTTGTTAAACACTGGGGATCAATTCATGGAAGATTTGAAATTGTGCGTAGTTTTGTGATCACTTATGTAAAAAGAAACCAACCATTCAAATAATGACGCCTGATATGCGTCTCACAATACAGAGAGCATTAAGCTGACTTTCAATTCTCTGTGAACTTAGTATGCAGTCAAATAATAGTGAGGCGCTGTCAAGTGATATTTCCTCAAAACAAACAGGCACAATAAATAAGGTTACTCAAGTGAACTAATTCTATATATTTTGACCACATTGTTAGAGAGTGGACTGAAGTGTGGAGATTCATAAGACAGTTTATCTGACGTAAAAATCGCATGAACTTCAGTGCGAACTTTCAAGTTGGTTACACATGATTCCGTAGATTGGTGCAACACCACATGAAGGTAAAGTGTTGTTTTGCTAATGAAGTTTGCTGGCTGGATTTCAAAGAGTGAGTGTGTGAAGCCACACACACACTTATCGAATGGACAACCAACCACCTCACTTCTCGTAGAACAAAAATTGCATATTCTCTATGAATTTATTATTATGGTGTGCAAGCGTGCATATATACATATGATTTTTAATAATAGAGTGAATATAGATAAAAACTGACTATATCATCTTAAAATTATTCATGAAAATGCAGATCCTAGTGTATGATGTAGAATCATTTCAGGCAATTAGAAATGCAAGAATTTAGAAGGTTAATTCTATGCAGTCTACATGTCAAACCCAATGCTCAACTGATATTACGATTAAGTCGTCAGCATATCTCCCACAAAATGGCGACTAATCGTTCAAATCACCAGAAAGATAATCTATGCAAGTCATACAAATATCATATAAAAATCTTCCAAATTGACGGTCCAACAGAACTCCATCCACTTCTCGAAGTGTGCGCCACCAAAACTTCATTTTACCACGCGTCAGAATTCCTACTCAGACAATTTGGCTTGCAGTTATTCAGAAAAGCTTCTGATATGATACGTGGTTTTCCACATCTGGAATTTTTCTTGAAGAAATCGGTATTTTTATAACCAAATTTGTGGCCTGACCCTGTACACATTTACAGAATAACTTTTGAAACTTATTTCCTCTAGCTTCATTTTCAGTGACACATGCAGTCATAACTTGGCTGTCAGGAATGTTTTACGCGAACATATGACGTAATTTTTAGGCGTATACAAATTGTTATCACTTGCTTGAGCAATACTATGTTTTGTAACATAGGTTTATGCAAGCGTGGTAAACGGGGGATGATATAATCGAGTTTTGCGACAAAGGATGATTTCATGTTATCTTGGTCAAAGTGCTTACTGCAGATGGGGAGATTTGTGCATGAAAACATTCTGTTTGACCAGTCCACATTTTCTATCTCTTAACGACTATTCAGACTGACACACCAAAAAAAAACGATTTCAGGATAATCATTTATCAAGGTGTGACTGTATTCTCAGTGTTCTGCATCCTACTTGTGCGAATCGGCCTTACATACAGTGTCTCTTCTAATGCGAACAAATACAGATGGTAAGGGGTTAGTGTTCGAATAGTGACATCCGACACTGCATTCTGTTTGATATCATTTCATACAACATTTGAAAGCGACATATAACATACTAATACGTCACACTGAATTTTTCGGTATCAGAGGACGAGAAAGTGGTAATGTGTATTTGAGTTTGGATGGTTATTTTGATAAGTCAATTCAAACTATTTATACGACATGGTGAAGATAAGCAATTTTCTGCATACAGAGCTTCATTATGCACAATAATTTAACACTCTGTGCACAATTCGGAGCCTGCTGAGTTTCATAATATTTATTCTCTATCATTCTTCATCTAGGAGTTTCAAGGAAAACAGCCATCTCAGGTACATGCTATGACTCAGTGATGTTAAATCTGAAGAATAAAATAATCACCTCCGGTATTTTTCTGTGGTCACCCAGAGATGCTCAACGATAGGGAAATAATTGAATGATTATAACGACATGAATTAAAGAATATAAAATGCATTCATTGTCTCGGATGAAAGTTCAAGTAGTTCGGAGATTCAAGCAGGCAGCCGAAATCTAATACATACAAATTAACTGAGATGGAGATTTAAACACACTACTCACCGTTTTCTGTAAGATTACACACATAACAAATTTTATTTCGAAAACATGCATATTTCACATATGATAATTAGGGAAACATCACATTTCATTTAATCGACTTTCAAGTTTGCCTGCATTCACATGTTCACAACTGACCTCGATATGTGATTGAAGCATTCAAGTGCAATTCGATGACACGATATAATTATTGATCAAAGATAATACTGCAAGTTGCAACCTAATCAGACAATAGGTTGTCAATTTTTCCTTTCCTTGACAGAAATATTAATTTTAGTGAAATTCTAGGTATTCTTCTAGTTCCGGGGTGTAGTCTATGATGCCTCGTTGTCAAACCTGCTGAACTTGTCAACATATTCATTATCTAAATAATGAATAAGTCGATATGAGTATCACTGGTATTATTGAATATTAATGAACATAATACTGCCATTACTACAAAATGAGATTTATTAATAGGAAGTTTATTCCGTAATAGCTGAAACATCAGTAGACTACGCACACTATTATTGTTCTACAACTTATTATCTGATGTGCGAATGATTTCCTATGTCATCTGAATTTACCGATGTGTATTCGATAAGATGAGAATCGAGACATTTAAATTAACGTTAGAATTAACATGAACACAAAGTGTTTAATCGATGACAAATGAAATAATCATTATTAGCTTGGTTCATCAAAGGATAAAAGTGAAACGTACTTCTCGAGGCTGAGTGAATAAGAATATAAGTTATACTCAGATGGAAATCCACTGAATACGTCTCTAAAAGACACATTAACAGGTAACTGGTGATTGATGACATTTTAAAATGTACACCATTTTGCCTTTTCACGAAAGCAGAATCGATTCATGCAGCAGACTTTTTTCACAGGAACAGTGTCTTTGTCCATCTTAAAACCACAGCCTTAGGTGGTGTATCGAAGTAACATAACACTGAATATCAGCTTAGATGAAAAAAACAGTTGTAGATTTAGAAGTCACGCAAATATCCATTCGAAGTGAGATCTGCCTTCAATGAAATTTGAGTAGATTCACACAACAAAATTCAGGCATCACACAGAAGCAGCACTATTCACCCTTTTCATCGCTAGGTGTTGATGGCAATAACTAGCATAATAAAGCATTTCAAAAGACTTCGTTTATCTTACTACTAATAATAAAAATGACACTGATCTCCAAAAACATCTTTCATTAGAGGATTAACATTCTATCATAGCACAATGTCTTCCTCATCTACTTCGTTCCATTGGTTATAATGGAGAAATTTCAATTAAGTAGTAACTGTATCTCTTTGTTTGCGCCTGATGAATTTATGCGGAGAAAGTGAGTGATTTTCTTTTCAGAGAATCAATAGATGTGCTTGATATATCTCAGCACACATGAATTATAATCACCGCCTAATTTCCCCCCAACATAAATTCTCTTGGAATCAGATGTCGTTCCATTTTGAGCAGAATATAACATAAGGAACCTAATTCCAATATGCATTCCTAATTGTTTCTGTACAGTTACTCCTCTGTTCGTCATAAAACGTTTTGTATTGTGCTATGAACATATAGAATAACAAAATCTTGTATGTGGAAATCAATGATAAAGCTTTTCTCATTGAAATTAATGTCACTTTTAAGGATACTTGTTATAATTTAAAATATGTATTCAATCTGAAGTCAACTTTAAAAGCATTAACACTTACGTCTTTTAATTTCAGCGTAAGCCTTCAGTGCGAACAAGAAGATAAGAATAAGTAAAGACGTATTCATAGTTGTATAATCCGAATGAATAAATGTGAGCACAAGCTATTTTACGACTATTTATACTCAGTCTCAAATCTTCTGTTGAATTGGCCATTCATGTTAAAGAAATAAAGGCTCTTTTGGTGCTAGACACGTACTCTGGTTGAAATCTGCAAAATAGACTGACGTTATCATACATGTACAGTTTCAATTTGAAGAAAGATATTTAAAGCGATTGTGGGTAAGACATACTGTTTCGATGAATGTCTCCTACTTTTAACAAATAAAGTACATATGGATTGTGTCTCTAACTAAAGGGAATGTCCTCTTTATCACTGTATGCTCTTGTCAGATTGACACATTTTTAATACGCATGTGAAGACCTGAGATAAGAAGAGAATATAGGCACTTTGGTTAGGAGTAATTCCAACTGAAATACAATAATTTCAACTGATGTGACAGTTTAATCATATCACTGTGTTTTATATGTTAAAAGTGAGAATTACACAGTGTTTGTTCAACGTGACACCACAATATTGTCCCTTACCTTCTGTAAAACTAAGTAGGTCAGGAAACCTGAAAACGCCTGGCTTCAACAAGAAGAAACTCAAAGGCTCAAGAGTAATGCATCTACTCTGCAATGGATTCTAGCTGAAATAAATCACACATGTATCATCAGTTTCCCATTACTTGAAAGTTCACTCGTTGTAAGTGTGGCATATATAACTCACCGAAAATACCCATTGAGTCATGAAGAAAATAAAAGACAAATTCAGCGAAGACAGTTTTCTTTATCGACGAAATCATCTTCAGAGGCTGTAAAGTCGTATTTACATTCATCAAAAGTGTATAGAAGTCTATTATTGAGTAATAAGGGGTGACATGATTGATATAATTACTCTGAAGTGGCTTTAGAAGTAAAAAATAAATATTCACTATAATCACTCCCATATGTTCCTTTTGTACATTTTCACATCCTCTTCACACTTATTAAATTGACACTCAACTACTTTTATTCTCACTCAATAGAAATTTTAACCTTATGAAATTTCTAACCAACTCTCATTTTGTTAATTTTAAAGCCACTTCTGAGTAATTATATCAATGATGTCACCTACAATTACTCAATTATAGACTACTATCAATTTCTGGCAAATACTTATCCAACTGTACAGCCTTTGACGATGATTTCTCTGAATTTGTCTTTTATAAATAACTTAGTTTAATGATACGAAGATTGTTATGGGCAATTACAAATCTGCCTCTTATATTCCTCAAATTTTGAAATCACTTTCGATACTGAAAATCTATTTCAGTAGAAGTATAAGGAGATGCAAAGTCATTCTGAATTAGAAAAATTACTTTCATTAAAACGTCAAATAAGTTTCACTGAAACTGGTTAGTGTCAAGTTGCGTGAAATGTCATTAGTTCCAGAATACAGAAATCAGGATTGAACCTTGACTGGGATCCATGATTACCTGAGATAAAATAAGACATTTCTTTTATAATAGAGTTACAGCAATTGCTCTTATTCTGATAAGAAGGATCTTTTAACTCTATGACAACTGACAAGTTTGCGTTTCATTCACAGTTTCTTCGGATGCAGTGAAGCATAGGGGTCTACAAGAATCAGGTATGGAGAATAGCCTTACTGTTACACATAACAAGTTGAGTGAATGTGTTGCTGTTTTGATTTGAAGAGCGCATTTCTCTAATTAAACAAAGCGAGAATGAGTGGAATACAATCAACCCTTCATGTCTCGTTTGACCGTCATGAACTGTGTGGAAGTTGAAACCATCCAACCTAGATATGTTTTCAAATTTCAACTGAGTCAGCCCAGTTTCAACTAGATTCAAATACTCGCGTAGGGAATGCAAGTCACATACCAATATCACCAGCAACAGATTTGACGAAACTGCATGGCGTCCAGTTTCAAATGAACATACTTCAATTTGAAGTATGATCTGAAGATGTCGTCCAGTAGGGCGATAAAAAGCTTCGCAAATTAACCATCCAGCTCCGAGAACAGAACCATATCAAAATCATCCACTTGGGCTACAAATCTTCTCTATCATATCTACATCTACTTATGTGTATGCAGACTTAAGCCAGTGTAGTTAAATGTGATTGGAATTTAGACAAGAAAATAGATAATAACATAAACCCATGTAGTATTGGCCAAATGTCTCATTTCTTTACGTTTCAAGTGGAACATAGGGCTTCAAGCTATGACCTTAAACTATCGATGGCAATGGTGCTTATTTTAATATGATGGGGTTGATAGTTTCATACCAAACATTCCCTCTTCAACAGTCTCCTTCCTGGCTTAGCGAGGTGAAGGAGTGCTCCTGTGGCTGGGGACTGAACAATGGACCACATTCGTGGTTGGCAGACATCCTACCTCTGTGTCACCGACACATGCGATAAATCTACTACATATAAATTGCTGCAAACCAGAGAAGATTCTTGTAGTCTTGACGAAGAATCCTGATTGATTGTTCAGCAATTTGTGAACTGATTCTCAATGATGATACTCCTTGAAATTAATTGATGTTTCTTCAACTTTCTGCTGAATTCATCAGGTATGCATGGGGAATCCCTCATTTAAGTAGACAGTGTAGTACAGAATGAAACAGGAAAATAACCTGATTCCACGACTGATTCGATGAATAAATCTGCCATTCACAAAGCCATTCACATATACTCTGAAGTATAACAGTTACTCGAACAATAATTTTGTCACACATTCGCAGTAAAATTCGTTTATTGTTTTGTGCTTTTTTCTTCATATGAAGCAAATAGCTCATCTTTTCATTGTCAGTCAAATGTATTTATTGGTAATCCTAAGAATATCGAGACAGTAAATGTAACATTACTGAGTTTATCTTTCTGTCTGATTTACAATAGAGTTTTTATCTTACAGTGGAATGACGTCAGACGACATAAAACATATTTGACAGTCCGCCCAGTCTTGTCATCTTTCTAAAACTGAAGAAGAAATAAACGACTCTGTGCGAGATAAAATTTCTTAGCACAAAATAGAAAGTCTCAAAATCGATTTGATGAAAACAGAAAAACTAACGGCTTTGCAGATTTACTTACTGCCTTTCTTATATCGTTCAATATTTGTGCTATGTCTTCGATACATTTAACAGATCGGTTTTGTTCATTTCAACTTTTCTATCTTGTGTCATAAAATGCTTTGTTATAAAGTAGCTTTTGGTAAACGAAATATCGGGTTGTAAGATGAGACAGAATACACCTCTTAAGATTAAATTTGTTAAGGAGATGGATGCAAACAATAGAAAGGTGTGAAGGCCCACACCTACCTCTCACTCATTTTGCAGTCTTAGAGTACGCGTGAAATGAGTTGTTTAACGTGAAAAATGTTGCTCCCTATAAGAATGATTGTTTGACAATCACATGCAAAGCACATTTCATGATAACAAGAAAAGCACATCACCTGGTAATAAGCGAAGTGCGCAGACGGAAACTATGGAGGTGAGTGAGTGAATTTTAACATGTATTTTCTTCCTAGGAGATTATTATACACTAGTGATTCAAAATTTTAGAAAGGACATCTAATTAAACTTTATGCGTACTTTGTTGCATACTTATCCTTCTAATGTTCATTAACATTGTTGATATTAGATGGTTGGAGGCAATCGGCAATCGGCCACAATGCAAACATGACTGATAGAATTCAGTCTGCACCGAAGATAGGACTAGACGCATTACACTAGTTACTGACTAGTGTGCAATCAAAAAATGTTCATTAACATTGTTTCCCAACTGAAAAATACAAATCGAAGTAAAGTGAAAACGTCTAGTCTGTGAAAACTACAAAGTGCAAGATAACAAAAGTTATATTCCAGAACAAACTGATATTGTCATTATAAGGGATTAATATCTGAGGCACTTCATATCATCAGTTCAAATTTCTTTCCTTCAACATTGAAATTTTTCAGCTTCTGATATGTACAGAGTAGGAGAAATAAGGAATAAGAGATGGTCGAAGCATATAAATATGCTGTAGGCAGCAGGGCACGCATCTGATGAGTTTTTATTTTCAGATTAACCCTGGAGGTGATTGTGTACATGAGAGAGATTAAATACTAATATTACAAGACAGAGATTATCTGAAAAGCGTTATTATTTGACGTGAATTTAAAATAAAACTGATCATTCATTCACTTTTCATTTCATTTATGCAGAAATAGGTAGATGACAGGTCAAATAGAATCAACAAACCAACGGGATATTCGCCAGTAAGATGGAGGAAATTTGACACAAATCTTATTCATACTTTTTGATAAGAACTTCAAATGTAACGGCAATGCATTGTTTCCTAACACAAAACGAGGCCACATGTTCACAGAATCAGAAATTGTTTCAGTGAATACCCATCTGTGTTTGTTGAGGCTTTGTATTTGACTTCATTGTGACGTCATAACATTTCCATGAAACATGTTGGTGGAAATACAAGTGTCCGTAAATTCCTTGTTCCCAGGTGGTTGTCATATATCACTATTCGATGCATGCTGAAATGAATAAGCCACTGTGCATCAACCAAAATTAATAAGATTTAACAAAACCAACCTTGATTCCATTGGATTATAGGACGTTCGTGGAGACATTTATTCGAGTTGAAAATTTACATTTGCATGAAGATGGAAAAGTCCTTTATTGCGCTGCACTGTATAAATAGGATTGAGAATTGACCGAATATTGATTCGAGGGGTAAATCATCAGCTGTAATTGGTTGTTATTATTATGAAGTTCTTTTATAACATACCTCAACAATGAAAAGTCCACAATCACGGATGGGCATATTTTAAATTGTTTAATGCATAAGCCAACTGTTTTTCCTTCTTTCTCTTTCTACGAATTTAATGGAAGCGACAAGGCTCTGGTGTTGCTGTTATTAAGTTTTATTTGACGACCGGACCTGCATATTAAAGTGATTTAGGTTGTCTTCAAGAGAATTCGGTGTTTTTATATATATTAGCTTCCACCGTAGTGAAATATGTGAATTTTTCCACGCTATTTGATTTATGTCAAGTTGTCATGGATACGGACGCGGAACGGTTACTTTACTGTAGTGATGTCAATGCGTTGAAGCGTTCCTGCAGTGAAAACTAATGCCTTCTTTATAGTGTAATAATCTTGGTGCATTTATTGTTTAAAATGCAAACACAACATGAAGAAATTGGATTACACATGTCAGTAGTATCTGTCTATACAACTTGCTTTCTTATGACATGATATGCTTTACTTGTCATCATGAAGTGTGCTTCATATAGGATGAAGAAATTATCATTTTGATGGGAATTAACAGTTCTAAGATTAAAAGATCCATTCCACATGTACTCTATTGCCTTGAGTAAATGTTAGTTAAGTGTGGACATTTATAACTTTTTAGTATATGCTTCCATTATTTGACAAAGGCAATCATTGAATATCACCCATCTTGCTACATACTAAACTGTAATTCGGAAGTTTCGTTTATCCTCTTTACATTGTTTCATGTCAATGCTGCAAGGGGTTCAAATAAGTTTGAAAATGACTTGAGACGTGTGAACCTACCTTAATTTACTAAGCAAAATTATTTAATTAGTTGACTGAGGATTGATAAACACCTAAATTAATTTTTGGATGTTAGCAAGGCGCACTGTTACGCAGTGTTTTAAAATAAACTGCTCACCATTTAGTCGATTCTGTCGTCTTAAGGCGATCTGAGATCTTCGGGGATTATTCTGGCTTTGTCCTTTTTCTCACTTGTACAGCTGTCAACGTTGGCTTTCGACTCCCCCTAAGGACATTCTAAAAAGCTTAAAATGTTACAGACAGTTTCCACGTCAGTATGTTCTGTTTGGAGAAACCAACTTTATGAAGAAAACCAGATCTGTCAAGTTCTAGATTTGTCGTAACATTATCATGAACCACCAGAAATGAATGCTTCCGATCGTAGCATATTTCCATTTTAGCTGCCGTTGCTGCGATGCCTAAATCTTCAAAATAAATCTACTATCTGCAAAGCAATTCATGTATACTCCGAAGTATAAAAGTTATTTGAACAATATTTTTTGCCACACGTTCGCAGTAAAATTCGTTTATTGTTTTATGTTTTATTCTTCAAATGAATCAATTATCTCATCTTTTCATTGTCAGTCAAATGTATTTATTGATAATCCTAAGAATTTCGAGACAGTAAATGTAACATTACTGAGTTTATCTTTCTGTCTGATTTACAATAGAGTTTTTATCTTACAGTGGAATGACGTCAGACGACATAAAACATATTTGACAGTCTGCTCAGTCTTGTCATCTTTCTAAAACTGAAGAAGAAATAAACGACTCTGTGCGAGATAAAATTTCTTAGCACAAAATAGAAAGTCTCAAAATCGATTTTATAAAAGCAGAAATTGTAACGGTTTTGCAGATTTACTTACTACCTTTCTAATATCGTTCAATATTTGTGCCATATCTTCGATGCATTTATCAAATCGTTTTTTGTTCAATTCAGTACTTCAATTTTTTACCATTGTTTTATTTTAGCCTTTTTATTTCTTAACGTTCACGTTGGAACATAAAGGTTGTAACAACAGACTTGAAGTTGCTGTATTAGTTTTTATTTTTACAGGATGAGGTTGCTGGCTCAATGCTCAACCTCTCCTCTTTACCATCTTTATTTCTGGCTCAGCAAGTTAAAGGCTGAGGATCGACCCCCGGACCATGTGTATGGTTGTCGAGCGTGGTAATCGCTGTGCCACCGAGACACAATGTTTTAGCATAGCTACAGTTATACTTTGAAAGGTCAACGAGCACTGTGGGATGCTATATGTGTATTTTATCAGCTGACGAAAATGTTTATGCACAAAAACGCTTCCAACGATTTCACATTTTCTCTGTAAACATTCCTGGAATTTTGATAGCATTATTAGAAGACGGAGATTATCTGAAAAGTAATGTGATGTATTTGCGCTATACATTTCGAACAATCTGATCACACATTTACTTGTCAAGTCAATATATATGGAAAAGTTAAATTAAACAAGGTGACAAAACAAGAATTAGGAATAATTAACACAAACGTTTGGTAATCCAATCAACCAAGGTAGGGTAAGAGTAATAACAAACTGTTTTCGAATACACAAGGGGGGCTTAAGTTTATGAATGGCTATAGCCTCAGCGTATTTCAGTAGACGTCCTTGACCGTTTTTATAGATGACCTTAAAGGCTGAGTTAACATCAACCTTATGGTTCATATCGATTAAATGTTTAGCTATAGACGAAGTTGGTAGTCTGACACCTGCATCTATTGGCTTGTCACAATTCATCTGTTTTTCTAATCATTTTGGGATATGCTCTCTTAACCTCACATGCAAAGGATGATTACTCCTCCCTATGTATGTATGTCCACACACCAAACGTTTGTGTTAATTATTCTCAATTCTTTTTTTGTCACCTTCTTCAATTTAACTTTTCCATATATATTGACTTGACATGTAAATGTGTGATCAGATTGTTTGAAATGTATAGCGCAAATACATCACATTTTTCAGATAATCTCCGTCTTCTAATAATGCTATCAAAATTTATAAAAGGGACTAATTGTTTTAAATTCCTGGAATTATCGTGTTTATGTCCCAATAATTCTATTTATTTTTACATCTGAGCATAACATTCAATTAAATTGAGACAATCAATACATTCTCTATTGTTGATTTGTAAGCTTTAAAATTAAAAAAATAGATTCGTTGTTTCTAAATGTCTCCAAATGCAAAACGAATCTGGTTGAATGCCTTGAAAATAATCTTCGTGCATTCGCTGAATGTATTGCAATCAGACTTTCATAAAACCTTTTTCACACTCATAAAAGTGGAGTCGATAATTTCCATTATCTTTCAAATATGTATTCTGCGCTAGTTTCGTTAAAGATAGGCCTTTCGGTGAACATAGAGAAAAGAGAGGTGATGAAGATTCCTGGCCAACAGCAACAGCAACAACAACAAACAACGATCAGCATGAATGGGGGAAATCTGAAAGAAAAAACCTTATTTACCTAACTATCTGAGATGTATCACAGGCTGACAGAACTAACGAGGATATCAAACCAAGGATTGAAAAAGCAACGCAAGCTTTCATTTCTCTCAAGTCTATGTGGAGGTCAACAGCACTCAGCATGAAAAATAAGATCCGGATTTTCAACTCCAATGTGAGGACAGCGCTACTTATTATACGGTTTAGAGATTTGACGCGTCCTGGAGAGTATTTCAGACAAACTACAGACCTTCATCAACAGCTGTCTTCGCTCAATACCAGTCAAGATCAGATGGCCAGCCAAAAAAATCAGTAATAGTGAGGGATCCCTGAGAGCGAACTAACGAGGAACCGATTGTGCAACAATTCCGTAAGAAGAAATGCAGGTGGATTAGCCTTACTCTGAGAAAACCATCAAGTGACATCACAAGATTGGCCATCGCTCTAGTGGAACCTGTTAAGGAAGCGGCGAGCTGGTCGTCAGTGCGAGAGTGACATGGAGGAGGTCATAAGAAGAGGAGATGAAGGCATGTGGGCAGATGTGAAGACAGGTGAAAACGTTGGCAGGTAATCGAACGCGTTGAAGACGTGTGGCTGAAACCCTATGTCCCTCTAGTAACTAAAGGAAACAATAATAATTATAATAAAAGACAGAGGGACTTAAGTTTACCAATAGCTTTCGTTTGAGCATCTTCCTAATAGCGCCAATGACTGCCTTTAAATTAAATAACCTTAAGTTTATTTCAAATTACCTATGCATCACCCAATTTCGAGATTCCTAATTCGGCAAAAAATTGGAAAAGCGCATGAGGATTCGATTTAATCTTCAACACGACATATTCTTTTTGAATAAACAGTTCATATCAATGAACCTTTGGTGAATCTCAGAAAATTCTTACACTAACCTTAATGGCATGTCATATCCTTCTTTGATTTCTCACTCAGCTGAATTATTTGTGATGATGAGAATATTTGTGCATTTGTAAATATCAGTTAGTATTTCGTATTGAGGCTAGATTGTGCTTGAAATCTTCGTTTGGGATCCATGCTTCTTGTTGACATAGCTTGATTTGCAGTTTCGAAATGCAACTGACGTACTTTTATCATCTGCATACAATGAAACATACAACGTGTCGGCAGTTTAGCATATGTATGTTTGCCGTCAATGTTGAGGTAATATCTTCAATTAGGAGAATGTGGAATTACTTTGCATCGAATACATTATAAGATAAATAAGTCTCAGTATAGTTTATATTTACATAAATACAATAAACCTCTATCTAGCCATGCTTTCAGGCTTTCGAAAACAAGCTCCGAAGTAACTTTCGATTCCAAGCACGACGACAAGTATTCACACTGAATCACAATCTATCTGATCGATAGTTGCAGAAGAGATCTGAAACAGCACTGAACTGTGTCTCTAGAAGCGGTTTGTATTTCAATGCAGGAGCATAAATATCGTCATATAAGGCACAGATCCTAGACAACCGCTGGTCTCTGGAATGGAACCGACAGAGTTATCCCAAAAAGGATACGTGCTACAACATCCAGATGACGGTTTAATCTGCTATTTGAATTCTTCTGGCAACTGGAATTATGTTAATTAGGTATATGAATTCCAGCCTATTGTGAACTTTCTTGATGAAGTTAGTGCGATAAACACAACACTTTATACTTGATCCACACAATTTAGGTGACAAATCTCATTTAAATATTCCGTTAATCAGTGAGGTATTTACAAGTGAACCTCAATCACATCCACGTTACTTCAGCGAGCGCTATTTGCATCGGTAATGTGAGTGAACGAAAATGCACCGGAATGTGATCATGGTTACACGGAATTTTTAATAATCTACTTAATAATACAATAGACATCACTGATTCGGTCAGCCACGTAATACGCAAAATACTGAAGCTACGATTTCAATGGAACAAATATATGTCAGTGAGAAATGAATATATTCATCGTTTGTGCAGACTGTAAGAGGATAGTGGGGCAATAGTAGATATTGTGGTGGATTCATATCAGCCTTTAATATCAGATAAACAGTAGAATTAAATTACACTTATGTAACATGTATTTGGTGTGAGGTAATCCATGAACATTTGCTAATCTTCCGGTAATCAACCTACATAAACGAATCTATAACATTGCAGTTCAATTCCATTGCGAAACATGATTTCCTGATATGGCACAACGGCGCGATTTAACAAGAGTATTTTAATTTCCACTCTCATGCTCAAATAATGTAAGCGTAGAACGTGAGCACTGTGATAGAATGTAAATACATATTAGGTAAGTTTATTTTTACATATCACAAAGCAATGCAGTACCAACAACTGGATGACGTTTTGAGAATAAATTTTCGCCACTCACAATCATATCGATTTTAGTCACAATGTGTCAAGTATATATTTTTTCATCTATACTGTCTGTACAAATTCTCCCTGTGTTTGGTTGCCATTTTCCGTAAATCCGGAATGAGTGTTGCTTTTTTCTGATTGCGCCTGTGCGGTGCTGTACTGTTAAACTAAGCTTCAGTTTTTAACCCCACCAAACTAATTCACTTCTCAAAACTGTGACCTTGTCTCACCCCACCGATTTTCTCTAGGTTATATAACTCAGCAGGGTCAGTTGTTTTAGTTAGAGATAAATTTATGTAATCCAATAATCTAGTTGACCCCGATTTACTAGTCTGAACGGTGGAATTGACCTCATAGTTATTACATTGCATTTAGTAAATTATTTTCCTCAACTGGGACTATAGGGTCCTTGAGGCAACACAGTTAACCACTCACAGAGGGCCATCCTAATTACAGCCTCATTTGGAATCTTGCGTAAGGCCTGTGACGTTCATTCCTTATACGGAAGAACTACGAAGGTTTTGAATTTTAAATCATTTTCATCACTTTTATTGCTGATGTTAGTTTTTCTATGGTTCTTCATATATATTTTAATAAATTCTGATGGGTAGTTATTTACCAGTAATACTTCCTTTATTTGTTTGATTTCATCGTTTAAACAGTCTATCTTTGTAGTAAGGCTCCTGGCCTCAGTACACAGACATTTAACTAAACCTATTTTCACCAATACGGCATGCGATGAATCAGCGTCAGTTTATTTATTACATTATTGTTATGTTTACTGATGAGGTTTCAAGCACAATTTATTGCTCCTCATAATCATTTCAAGGTACTCAAACAACTTCCTAACTTCGTTCATCTAGTTCTATTATTTTCCATACCTTGACTTGATTGGTAGTAGTATTTTCTATATTTCCGGTATGAGTGATGAGTCAGTCGGACTGCATGTGTCGGATGTAGACTCGTTGAACGAAAATTCAGTAATCCAACTCTATCTCTACCTACGTATATTCCTTATTAGAATTGCAACCCTCACCAATCCTATAAGTGGTTGTGTTAATGCATGCAGTGCAATCGCTGAGCTTTTTTCTAAAATACTTATCTTCGTGAGTGCGATCATCCACTCTTACCTTAGCTAAATTCTTATCTTCTGACAATCTGACTACCCACGGCCTACAAGTTTGACCTATTTTTGTAGATTATATTTTTGTTTAACTGTGTCAACTGAGTCATTTAACTTACACATCTTGTCCCTGAGTGATTTTGTTGGTTTAAATACGACCACTCTAATTACTTATTTATAAGGAATACTACGTAAGGTTTCAAATGTCCACTCCTTATATTGTAAAAGAGTAGATGCCTCATATTCTGTCTTTTTTATTTTTTCACTATTAGTTTTCCTATTATTTTATTTTGATTTTGACTATTTCTGATCTTCCTAATTAATTACATAGGATAGTTATTTGACACCAACGCCTGTATCTGTTTCATTTCATCATTTAGGTCTATTCTTGGAGTACTTACTGAAACTGCTTGGTTTCTCGGACACTTAAATAAGCTTGCCTTTGCAGAAAGAGATGAATTAAAGTCAAAATACCTATAAGCAGAATGCGTCGACATTTTATAAACGCTAGTGTGCAGTGCAGTTTACCGGCTTCTCCTTATATTAGATTTATGTCATAATCCACCAACATTGCTAATTTCCCTTCTTCATTCACTTTTCGATGCAAATGTGAATTTTATTCTCTTTACTAGTGAGTTTCTTGCATCAAGAGGCTAGATTTACTTTCTGTTTATAACACTGTGTGCGAAAGTGTCATCGACATATCTGCACCATACTTTTGTAATGAATGTGACGTCAACTACATTATTATTGTTTATTATTGTTCCTTTGGATTCCTGGTGGAACATAGGGCTTCAACTGCACGTCTCCACTTGCTTCTGTCTTCTGCTGTACTTTTCACCTGCATCCATGTTAGTCCATACTGCTTCAACTCTTCTTCACTCGATCTCCTCCATATCACCCTTGGACGTCCCACTCGCCGCTTCCCTTTCAGGTTCCACTCGAAGGCCTGACGCTCGATGTCACCCAGCGGCCTCCTCAGCGGGTGTCCAATCCATCTCCACTTTCTCCTGCATATTTGTTGGGCCATTGGTTCTTGTTTTGTTTGTTTCCATAGTTTCTTGTTCGTGATTCTTTCCGGCCATCTGATCATGAGTAAAGAACGAAGACAGCAGTTGATAAAGGTATGCAACCTGTTGCAAATATTCTTGGTGACTCGCCAAGTTTCTGATCCTGACCTGACATTTGCATTAAAAATCCGAATTTTGATGTTGATCCTGAATGAGATCCTCGTCTGTTCCTCCTTAAGTTGAGACAGTGCTCCCTAGATAAGTGAATGAAGTGACCTCTTTCAAATCCCTCCCTTTGATGGTGATTGGCGCTGGATGTTGCTGTTGTTGCTGTTGGTTATTTTCATAACCTCCGTCTTGTCTACGTTCACCTGCAGACATATCTTTGCTGCTTCTCCGACCAGTTTGTCGGTTTTCGCTTGTAAGTCTTTGATTTTCAGGGTAAGGTTGCTAGCACCACTTAAGGGTGCATTTGAACGAAGCGTTTTTTTGCTTACTGAAATACGTGACAAGATGAAATAATATCATCAATGAGAAAATCAATCTGTTCTCTAGTCATAGAGCTTCCAGGTGTCTTGTCGGGTACATTTAAATTTTCTATGAAAAAGTTCACCCACTACTTCACTAGCCACTCTAGAAGCTCTTAAGTTTACACAATTTCAACAATATATGCCTAGCAATCTCATTTAAACACTGGATCTCTACAAAACTACTCGTGAGTAGTATAAATAAATACTGTACATGACGTTCATTATTCTACAGCTTTATATTGTCAAATCAAATCAGAGCCTAGTTCAAAGTTATTCGATTGCAGCAAGTCGAAGCAACACAATCCATATCACACAGATTCTATGAAGGACAACGACAAATTGAAACTTAACAATCACTGAAACTTGTTTTTTTAAATTTCACCAACAAATGCACCCCATGGAGATATTTTAACAAAGCATATTATGTTTTATTTTCTGAATTTCAGATACTGGACATGCATGACGGTTCTCCTCTCAGGTAGACTTTTCAATAAATAAATGTTTGGCTCAATTGCAATATTTTGAAATTGATGATCGTTTTTCAGTTCTCCAGAAATAGATTTATTCGAGATATGAGGTGTCATTTATTTTAGTGTATTGCACTACTACTTGACACTATTACGTACATATGAAAAAGGCACATCCAATAATTTTGAAAAAAAATAGGCATTGAGTAAAATGTGATATGCTTTCGGCAAATGTCAGTAGAGAAAATATAGTTTCGTTGTTTTCATTCATAAGGAAATACAGATTCTCTATTATAAAGACACAAAAGTGTTGTCTATTTCATTTGCCCATTCACTTTTTCCACTTTCATTTAAACAGTATTGATACGTGAATGAGTGATTAGGTATTTCTAAGTGTATCGCGCACTTGATCATTCTTCAGATGAACCCGCTATCCGAATGGGATAGAGGACCCTGAAGGACATAAGTAAGATGCTTTTCGATTTCGCCTAGAGTAAGGACATTTTGTTGATGTCTTCTTAGGCTAATCATGTGAAGGGTTGGAAACCCATAGAATGATATTTCATGATTAATGCTGTTCGCTGGAGTAACACTATAGCCTACTTGACAGGTAGTCATAATTCTTGCAGTATTCAAATGTGAATTGATTGTTGACGAAGTGAGACGGATGTTAGCAGAAATCTCTGACAGCAATATTTAGCTATGAATTTAAGATTCTGAAATATACTTATGATAAGTTTAGTCTGTAAACACTGACCTACTTATCAATAGTTAGTACAGTGATGCGCAAAATAGAAATTTATTTCAACATTCTCTGTGCGACAAATATTGCATTAATTTGAGACTACAGACGATGAATCAGTTATTTCTGTATTTATTATAATAAAGGCTTTTGTACTTCCCAATGAATGAAAAACAAATCGATATTGTTTTTACTGACGTTTCGCTATTTAATGCTAAGAGCTTTATCCTAGTAGTATTATTAAACCGGAATTTACAAAATCTCAGCATGTACATGCTGCCTTACATCCACAAAGGTAAAAATATCCTCATCATCACAATTAATTCAGGTAGGTGATATCGGCAAACCAACGATGAAGATCACATGCTTACAGTGGTTAAAATAGGAAATTGTTGAGAATCATTTCCTGTTCTTCGATATGAAATGTGTATTCTGAGGGAAGAGATTTAGCGGAAGAATAATTTGAATTCTCATTTAATATTATTATTTTTTATTCCCTTGTGTTCCTAGTGGAACAAAGAGATTCAATAACAATAAACCACTTAGTTATATTTTCTTGCATCCTTATCAGGTGCCTCCATGATTGCCCATAATCTGGCATACCAGAAAAACGTAAACAAACGCACACAATACTAGGTGTTTACGGAAATTGTTGAGTTAGATTTCGCAGTATATATTTATACCACTCAGAAGTAGTTTTGTAGTGATTTAGTATTTAAATTAGATGGCTAGGCACATATTGTACAAATTGTGGAAAATTAAGAGCTTCTAGAGTGGCAAGTAAAGTACTAGGTGTAGAGTTTCATGGGGAAATTAAATAAACAGGACAAGACTCCTGACCGCCACATGACCAGAAAAATAATGGGTTCTCTCATTATTAATATTATTTCTTCTTGTCAGGAATTTGAGTAAGAAAACTAGAGCTTTATTCACATAAACACTTGAATGTCGAAACAAAAATACATGAAAAGCAGTTTTACAATATTACTTCTGAATAAACAGCAAATTCATCAAAGCATTCCTCAGGGAGGCAGAATGTGTAGCACTGAGTGACGGTAAGAAGAGCGATGTATTTCATATAAAGCACACTCAGAAAGAAGGTGAGAGACAATTCAGTGAAGATACTAGCATTCGGTTGAACTTATTCCATTTCTCGAAATTAATTAAGTAGTGACTATCTGAACCCTATGAATTACAAGGTGATGTAATCGGTCTATTTTGGTCAGGTTATTTTCAGTGAAAGCCATCAGCGGTCGCCAACTGATTACTTTTCATCCTGTGGATAACAAATTGTTTAATCCTCGTCCGTAACGCATAAAACTTAGTAATAACAACAATAATTCCATTGAGGTTAAAATGTATTTGGATAATGTCTCACAGTGTTATACGGTAAGATTTACTGATGACATTTCGAGCACAATTAATTGCTCCTCATGATCATACGAAACTACTAAAACAATTTTCTAAATTCGTATATACAATTTCATTATTTTTCATCGCTTGACTTGATCGGTAGTAGTATTCTCCATATTTTGAATCGATCGTTCAGTGAGAGGTTTTCTCACTTTTATTTTGTACTATAATGTCTAGTAAAATGGGAGATATGCTATGCCATTGGGCGCAACTTTTCGCCCTTGTTCTATGAACTGCCATCGGTTGTTACTAACTTGTGATGACTGCATTGATTCTGCTAGATGAATACCGCCTTACCACCACTGGATTACTTAATGCTTGTGGAGTCTATCTTATGGGTTGATGACTTTGCTATGGACCTTGCAGTGGATTCCGGCAATGACAAATTATATTATTCACTCAGAAATGTTCATCTACAAAAAGCATGAATGTGGTTATTTATCACACGTTTGGAAGAAGATTTGAGAAGTTTTAGTAGTTGGTTGACAACAGATCAATGAGAGACCGGGAACCCAAATGGAAAACAGATTGCGTAATCGTAAACAACAGCGTATTAATAAATAAAATTAAAACTGATTAAGTGAGTTGTGATCAGACGGTAACTCCTTTCATCTCACACGTTACATTCGATATAATATGCCAGCTAGCGTGTGTAAACATGTATTTGTAGAGTGGAGTATATGTTACATGTACGTAACGGCGATTTAGTTAACACATCAGCCACAATACACAAAAGGTAGAGACTGTCGTTTACTTGAATATTCTCAAGCTATAAGCATTATGCCTCATTTCGAGTACAATGGCATTTAGGGCTAAATTTTATCTGCCATTAAAGTCAAATCAAATTATTATCTCTTTCGTATTCCTAGATACACCATCATTTTGTTGATTGTACCGGAATTTTCCTTTTTCCATTTACACGTAAATGAGTAATAAGCACATGCATATACATTCACGCATATATAATCTCACCTACAAATTGTAGGAAAAGAGAGTAGTTATCCACCACTAATTTGGAAGAAGATTTGAGAAGTTTCGGAAGACGGCTAAGAGTAGATCACTAATTAACCGGTAACACACACGAAGACAGGTTATGCAATAATATAAAAGAAAGAGTTTAGAACTGACTGGAAGTTAAATAAGCGAGTAAAGCATCGCTGATAATCATTTCTAATATATCCTTTCATTATAAACATCATGTTCGATATCGCATAACAGCTTATATGTGTGGACACGCATTCGTAGGGTGGAATGATTGCTCTTTTAATTTAACGGTAATTAAGCCAATAAATCATCCACAAAACATTCACAAATAAAGAAGGGCGTATACTGAAATATTCTCAGGCTATAAAAATAGGGCCCAAAATTGTGTGTGAAGATAATCTCTCGCTATATATAATCAAAATTGAAAATACTATGGATGAGCATTTTTCAAGTTTTTCTAGTTCAACCGGATTTCTCGGTGGTCGAACACATGCTCTATGGTGTTCATTTCTTCTGCGTCGTGAATACAATTTATGTTTCTGTCTTGATTCAAGAATAAATATCTCTGCTGATATCTAATTCTTCTCCCACAAATGTGTGGTATATGTGAAGTATTTTCGTCTTTTCACTGATGGTCAAAATAAAAAGAAGGTTAAACAACGCACACATTCCGAAATGTGTATGTAGAGTGTGAATTCTCAGTACATTTCATACTACTCACAAGTAGTTTGCCAGTCATTTAATATTTCAATGGCATTGGTAGGTGTATATTATTAGAAATTTAGAAATTGCGTAATAGATGAATAGTTGAACCCTGAGGAATATAATAATACACTATGAACGACATATTTTAGAAATATCGCCATTTAGAAGGCCAACGGATTGAGCGAAGAAATAAATATTTACTTTTCAATTTGTTTCATTATAATAAAGGAACTTGTGCATTGTGCATTCCGCAGATTTCATTAGCAATATATGCTGATGGCTTTTCGGCCACAATCTATAACTCCTCGTAATCATATCGAGGTACTCAAACAACTTTCCAAAGTCGTTTTTATAATTCCGAAACTGTTGTTATTGAAATTCACTGTCACCTTTCTAATGAGATTTCTGTCACTTTTTGTTGTGGTCAGTATCCTTCATTTGTTAACATGAATAAGGCGGTTATTTAGTCATTGATTACACAAACGAATGTTCGCTCATCATGAAACTGCCAGGTGTCTTGTGTCACAAACTAAACTTTGAGATGAAAGCGCTTACTTAGCATTGTCGTTACCACTCTGGAAGCCTATATTTCCGTACAATTTCAATAATAAATATCTAGAGATTGCATACAAATAAATAAGGACCATTGAACTACTCATGAGTAGTTTAAATGTGTACTGTGAATTCAGACACTATTTTATACATAAACATTGTGGTATCTGTGGAATGTTTTACCTTTTACATTTTTTTCATCAAAATAGAGATTGAAGTGCCCCACAAGCATCACATTTATTTGGGAGAATAACTTGATTTTGCAAAGACTTAAATAATGCAATCACGATGGGAATATATATATACATATATATTTCATAATATTTGATTTGGCGCTCATTGTAATCATGCAAATCACTCTTGTTATTCCAAAACCGTATCAGAACCTTATCAAGTGAAGCTATTATATATTTAGTACTATCAGCATGAAGCTTTAACAATCGCCTACTGGGACCTTATCCAATGTGAATAATACAGTTTGGTGCAAAGTGTATTCGATTTCACTGTCATTTGAATAGTTCAGAAGAATCACCACATTCCCTTCATGAATTAACCACGAAAAGTTTTGCAAACAGCGTGTAGAAAATGGTATTCATCGGCGTAGCATCTTCATGAATATGCCAAAATTACTTGTTTTTCTGATAATTCAGAGTGAGACCCTTCATCTTGGAATTTGGTATATTTCAAAGTGTATTGTTCGCAATGATTAGCTTTACGTTGTATCATATTGAGACCTGATGGAGAAAAATTTTTCATCTGTAGGATGATCTCGGTGTAGTTGCTCACTTTGAGTTGGATGGTTTAATGACGAGGCTTTCATTTACCAACCTGGTGACATCTTCAGCACATAATTCAATTTGGAGTTCAGTGAAATCATAATGAAGATAAGATGAAGTATGCATTGGTACAGAGTGACATAAGACGTTTGCCTACCAAAAC
The DNA here is from genome assembly GCA_944472155.2 of Trichobilharzia szidati. Lineage (NCBI taxonomy): Eukaryota > Metazoa > Platyhelminthes > Trematoda > Strigeidida > Schistosomatidae > Trichobilharzia > Trichobilharzia szidati. The sequence continues at coordinate 120,844,318 of OX235273.1, read as the reverse complement.
GAAGATATGACATAGACAAATTAAATTAGCCGCATCAATATTCTCCATCTCAACAATTTGCATTTTACCACATGATATGCTTTACTTATCATCATGAAATGTGCTTCATATGTGATGAAGAAATTATCACTCTCACTGTGAGTAACATTTCCTGCATTAGAGAACACATTTCACATATTCAGCATGACCATTACACAGTCTTATTAATACTTCCAACTTCATGACAAATTGAATGTCGAAATGTTTTCTGTCTCACCTTAAACCGTGAAATGTCTTGAAATTTTAATTAATTTGCTTCACATTGCTTAATCTGGCTGCTGCAAGTTATTCAAGTAAGTTTGCACATTAACTGAGAGTTGTGGATTTCCGTTAATCTTTGAAATGGGATTACTTGATTATTTTGTTGGAGAGTGGAATTTACGAAAATGAATTTCACATAACTTTACATTTTCAGTCGGTGTTCATTTGATGGTATTCTTGAAGAAGTTCATAGAATAAATATGAAATTACCAGAAACGTCTTTTCCCCTGATTCATGTTAAAAGTTTTATCTTGCAATAAAGTGACGTCATACAACAGGATATACATATAACAGCTCCCCCTGGCTATTTATCTGTGAACGTATACCTAAACCTACTCTATAAGAAGCCATTTCATGATGCAAAATAGAACAGTTGAAATAAAGAAAAACAATTTGTTAAATGCATAGAAGACAAAATGCGACAAATTTGGAGTAATGGAAAGCTGGTAAACGCATCCATAAAAGCCTAAATTTTTTCTGATTTTCATCTAGTCAATTCAAGCTTTTCTATTTCTATCTCATGTAATTTTCATTTTTCATACAACCGTTCAATTCTTCACTTTTAAAGAGATTTCTAGGTGAGGCGATTGTGAAATACGCGTTATACCACCTGATATCACTCCACTGTAAGACAAAATTCGATTGTGAATCAGACAGAAAGACGCATTCAGTGACCTCCTATTTAATCTGTCGAATTCCTTAGGACGATTATTAAATACGCTTTCACCGAAGATAAAAAAGATGAGATATTTGCTTCATTTGAAGAATAAGACATAACACAGTAAATGAAATTTACTTCAAACCTCTTGTACCTTAAGATTGTTTGAGTGACTTTTATACTTTGAAGTATGTGAATGGCTTCCCGAATATAGATTTATTCATCGAATCAGTCGAAGAATCAGTGGAGTTTTCACTTCTATTATGTGCTACACTGTCGAGTCAAATTGCAGATCCTTCATGCAAACTTGATAAATTCAACGTAAAAGCGAAGAAATATGAGTCAACGTCGTGAAGTACAATCAGTGAGTATCAGTTCACAACACGCCACACCATGGATCAGGACTATTCGTCAAGACTCCTTCAGCTTCATCTGGTTTCCAGTAGGTAATGAGTAGTAGATTTATTTTCTAGTGTTGCTTAATGGATAATTGATTGATTTTATTGTAAAGTTCATCACAAAGCATGGGCAACTGGAGAAGCAGAGTACAACAACCGTTGATGAATATGTGCCTTAATCCAATTTGGGATTATTAAGCAGAACGCACTAATCAACCCCTTAAGAAATGGACAAGTAAAATCCCCGTTACTACTACGCTGGTATATTTCTGCTCAGTCAGTGTGTCTGCATGCTGCAGTTCAAGAATTTCAACTTCACTAGTAGACGAAATCGAGAATTTATGTGAAGTTGTGGATCATCCTTGTATCAGACCCCTGGACAAATACAGCCTAACCTCCAATGGATTAGGTAAAGTTCGTGTTGTGCATATTTTGTGTTGACTGGATTGTCGCACACTTCCAGTTTATTCCACTACTGACAATTTATTTATTCCATCTAAATATTTTTGCCTACGAATTGCATGAAATGAAACTAGTTCTTCATCGAATGTTTGGGTAGTCTCTGAGAAGTCTTGGTACTTCACTGATAACAGATGACTAATTTACTAGCAAAGTGCGTCGTTGGCATAGTGGTTAGGACGCTCGCTGACCATTCATATGGTCCCAGGTTGAATCCCCGGCCGACGCACTCCTTTACCTCGCTAAGCCAGAAATAATGCTGGTGAAGAGGAAACGTTGAGCATGAGGCTAGAAACCTCATCCTGTAAAATAAGCACTGCTACAGAAACTTCAAGACACTAGCTTGAAGCCCTATGTTCCTCTGTGGAACGTGTAGGAAATAAAAAAACATTTACTAACTAACCAGCAGTATCCATGTAAGGCAGATTGTCTGATAATGCACGAGGAAGCAATTACAAATGAATTGAAATTGATCAGAATAATTTAAGTACCAGTTGTTTTTCGATATTATCATATCATTTCATTGCATACGTCACATTCAATATCTTCTGACAGTTAACATGCGTGGACTTGTATACATAGGGTGAGGTAAGAGCGCTTCGCATTTGACAGCGATTTAATAATGAATTCAGCTTCTTAACCCCCATAAACACAGATGGGTGTATACTGAAACATTTCCTGAAACCGTAAGAATGAGGCCTCGTTTTGTGTCGAGCAATAACGCGTTTCTATGCTCACCGTGTATATACTGACTGAATTTCTGCAAACCTTTCTAGCTGAATATTTCAGTAAAGGAGATATATCAGATATATTCAATTTCAAATCCATGAGTGTGTATTTCGCAAGTGTTACGGACCATCTTTCGGAGATCCGTTACTGTCCAGATTAGGAGGCGGTATTTCGCAACAGCCTAGAGAACGAAAGGAACTTTATCTAAGATATGTGGATGATACCTTTATTGTCTGTGAAAGAAATCAGCTACAGTGAGAAAATGCTTGATACCCATATTTATCTCACCTAGACATTATAGAAATTGAATGTCTCATCTGATTATTCAGATAAGATGCACAGGTGGAATTCTAGGCTAACAAATTCGTATCTAATGAAACAGAATCTAGAGAAAATTCAGTTAAAAGAGATGAAACAATGAAAGGTTATGACACAGCCAGTTTGTACACTCATATTCACATTATCGCCGCTTTCGAGTCAGCTAAAAATGAAATGAATATTGATGCTGAACCCAGAAGTAGGATTGAGTTCTCGGTCGATGAAATAATATTAGGCATTCAGTTCTGTCCAATCTCCAGTGTATTCGAATTTAAAAATAATCTATATGAACAAGAAAATGGGATAGCAATGGGATCATCAAAATCCGTAAGAGGGGAAGACATATTAATGGATAGTTGGGAACAGAAGGCTCTTAAGATCTGAAATCCTGCCCCTTGGTTATTGTGGAGATATGTGGATGACACATTCAGTATATTGAAATCTGAATATATCCTTCAGTAGTTGATGGAATCCAATTCGCTTCTGAGCTAGAAAACGAACCGAGTAAGTTGGCCATGTTTGCCTGTAGAATAATAAGAAAACAAGGTGGAGGGTGGTTAGATATCACCATTGATGTGGAATTGGCTCAGTCTAATTAATAAACTGACCCTGATTCATCCCTTCCAGAATTGCTAAGTTAGGTTTAGTTAAATATCTGTGTAATGATATCAAGTGGCTAACTGCAAAGATAGACGATTTAAACGATGAAATCAAACGAACATAAAAAGGATTACTATTGAAAAACAACCTACCAGAATTAATTCAAAAATATATGAAGAAACATAGAAAACCTGGGGTCAACAATAAAGGTGATGTATATGATATATAATTCAAAACCTTCAAATTACTGTCGTATAAAGAAGGAAAGTCACAGGCCTTACGCAGGATTCCAGATGATGTTGGAATTAGGATGGCAATTAAACTAACCAACTCTCTGAGCGACAAACTTTGTTGCCTTCAGGACCCAATAGTTCTGGTTAAGGAAAATAATTTACTAAATGCCATGTAATGTCTGTGAGGTCAATCACATCGTTCAGACTAGTGAATCGGCGTCAACTTGATTATCGAAACACACAAATTTATCTCTAACTAAAACAACTGACCCTTCTAAGATATGTAACCTAGAGTAAAGCTCAGCCATTGCACATGATTCCCTTGCATGTAATCACAAATAGGTGGAGTGAGACAAGGTGACAGTTTTAAGAAGTAAATTAGTTTGGTGAGGTTGAAAACTGAAGCTTAGTGTAACAGTACAGCATCGCATACGTGCAATCAGAAAAACGCAATGCTCAATCAGGATTTAGGGAAAATAGCGACCGAATGCAAGCAGAATTTGTGGAGACAGAAAAGATAGAAAAATATATATTAGACACATTGTGAAGCTACGTGACTATAATTGGTCTCATTATGAGTGGCAAAAATTTATTCTCGAACCGTCACCCAGTTGTTGTTACTGCATTGATTTACGATATGTAAAAGTAAACTTACCTAATATGTATTTACATTCTAACACAGTGCTGAAGTACAAGGCTAACATTATTTGAGCATGAGACTGGAAACTCAAATACTCTTGTTTAATCGCGTGCTTGTGGCATATCAGGAAATCATTTTTCGCAATGGATTTAAACTGCAATGTTATAGATTCGTTCACGTACGTTGAGTACTGAAAGATTTGTAAATGTTCACAGATTACCTCACTGCAAATACATGTCACATAAGTGTACTTGAATTCTACTGTTTATCTGACATTAAAGGCTGATATGAATCCACTACAATATCTACTATCGCCCCACTATCTTTTTACAGTCTGCACAAACGATGAATATGTTCATTTCTCACTGACATATATTTGTTCCATTGAAATCGTAGCTTCAGTATGTTGCGTATTACGTGACTGACCTAATCAGTGATGTCTATTGTAATAATAAGTAGATTTCGTTCACTCACATTAACGATGGAAATAGCACTCGCTGAAGTATACGTGAATGCGAATGAGGTTCACTTGTAAATACCTCATTGAATATTAAAATGAGATTTGTCATGTAAATTGTGTGAATCAGGTATGAAGTGTTGTATTCATCGCATGAATTTCATAAAGAAAGTTCACGAAAGGCTGAGATTCATATACCTAATTTACAGAATTCAAGTTCAGAGAGAAATTCAGTTAGGTGATTAGACCGTCATCTGAATGTTGTAGCACGTATTCTTGTTGGGGTAACTCTGTAGGGTACATCCCAGACGCCAGTGGCATTCTAGGATCTATGGCTTATATGAAGATATATATGCTCCTGCCTCGAGATACAAACCATTTCTAGAGACACAATTCAGTAGCGTTTCAGATTTATTCTGCAACTATTGATCAGATAGATTGTGATTCACTCTGACCAAGTGAAACCATTGAGTACGTGTCGTCATGCATAGAATCTAAGTTCCTTTGGAGCTTCTTTTCGAAAGCCTGAAAGCATGGCTAGATAGAGATTTATTGTATTTATGTAAATATAAACTATGTTGAGACTTAATAACCTTATAATGCATTCGATGCAAAATGATCCCACGTTCTCCTAATCTCAGGTTTTACCTCAATATTAACGGCAAGCGTGCATATGCAAAATTGCCGACACATTGTATGTTTCATTGTATGCAGATGATAAAAGTACGTCGGCTGCATTTCGAAACTGCAAATCAAGCTATGTCAACAAGAAGCATGGATCCCAAACGAAGATTTCAAGCACAATCTAGCCTCAATACGAAATACTAACTGATATTTACAAATGCACAAATATTCTCATCATCACAAATAATTCAGCTGAGTGAGAAATCAAAGAAGGATATGACATGCCATTAAGGTTAGTGTAAGAATTTTCTGAGATTCACCAAAGGTTCATTCATATAAACTGTTTATTCAAAAAGAATATGTCGTGTTGAAGATTAAATCGAATCCTCATGCGCTTTTCCAATTTTTTGCCGAATTAGGAATCTCAAAATTGGGTGAGGCATGGGTAATTTGAAATAAACTTAAGGTTATTTAATTTAAAGGCAGTCATTGGCGCTATTAGGAAGACGCTCAAACGAAAGCTATTGGTAAACTTAAGTCCCTCTGTCTTTTATTATAATTATTATTGTTTCCTTTAGTTACTAGAGGGACATAGGGTTTCAGCCACACGTCTTCAACGCGTTCGATTACCTGCCAACGTTTTCACCTGTCTTCACATCTGCCCACATGCCTTCATCTCCTCTTCTAATGACCTCCTCCATGTCATTCTCGCACTGACGACCAGCTCGCCGCTTCCTTAACAGGTTCCACTAGAGCGATGGCCAATCTTGTGATGTCACTTGATGGTTTTCTCAGAGTAAGGCTAATCCTCCTGCATTTCTTCTAACGGAATTGTTGCACAATCGGTTCCTCGTTAGTTCGCTCTCAGGGATCCCTCACTATTACTGATTTTTTTGGCTGGCAATCTGATCTTGAGTGGTATTGAGCGAAGACAGCTGTTGATGAAGGTCTGTAGTTTGTCTGAAATGCTCTCCAGGACGCGTCAAATCTCTAACCCGTATAATAAGTAGCGCTGTCCTCACATTGGAGTTGAAAATCCGGATCTTATTTTTCATGCTGAGTGCTGTTGACCTCCACATAGACTTGAGAGAAATGAAAGCTTGCGTTGCTTTTTCAATCCTTGGTTTGATATCCTCGTTAGTTCTGTCAGCCTGTGATACATCTCAGGTAGTTAGGTAAATAAGGTTTTTTCTTTCAGATTTCCCCCATTCATGCTGATCGTTGTTTGTTGTTGTTGCTGTTGCTGTTGGCCAGGAATCTTCACCACCTCTCTTTTCTCTATGTTCACCGAAAGGCCTATCTTTAACGAAACTAGTGCAGAACACATATTTGAAAGATAATGGAAATTATCGAGTCCACTTTTATGAGTGTGAAAAAGATTTTATCAAAAGTCTGATTGCAATACATTCAGCGAATGCACGAAGATTATTTTCAAGGCATTCAACCTGATTCGTTTTGCATTTGGAGACATTTAGAAACAACGAATCTATTTTTTTAATTGTAAAGCTTACAAACCAACTATAGAGAATGTATTGATTGTCTCAATTTAATTGAATGTTATGCTCAGATGTAAAAATAAATAGAATTATTGGGACATAAACACGATAATTCCAGGAATTTAAAACAATTAGTCCCTTTTATAAATTTTGATAGCATTATTAGAAGACGGAGATTATCTGAAAAATGTGATGTATTTGCGCTATACATTTCGAACAATCTGATCACACATTTACATGTCAAGTCAATATATATGGAAAAGTTAAATTAAACAAAGTGACAAAAAAAGAATTGAGAATAATTAACACAAACGTTTGGTGTGTGGACATACATACATAGGGAGGAGTAATCATCCTTTGCATGTGAGGGTGGGAGAGCATATCCCAAAATGATTAGAAAAACAGATGAATTGTGACAAGCCAATAGATGCAGGTGTCAGACTACCAACTTCGTCTATAGCTAAACATTTAATCGATATGAACCATAAGGTTGATGTTAACTCAGCCTTTAAGGTCATCTATAAAAACGGTCAAGGACGTTTACTGAAATACGCTGAGGCTATAGCCATTCATAAACTTAAGCCCTCCTTGCGTATTCAAAAACAGATTTTTATTAATCTTAACCTACCTTGGTTGATTGGATTACCAAACGTTTGTGTTAATTATTCCTAATTCTTTTTTTGTCACTTTGTTTAATTTAACTTTTCCATATATATTGACTTAACAAGTAAATGTGTGGTCAGATTGTTCGAAATGTATAGTGCTAATACATCACATTTTTCAGATAATCTCCGTCTTCTAATAATGCTATCAAAATTCCAGGAATGTTTACAGAGAAAATGTGAAATCGTTGGAAGCGTTTTTGTGGATAAACATTTTCGTCAGCTGATAAAATACACATATAGCATCCCACAGTGCTCGTTGACCTTTCAAAGTATAACTGTAGCTATGCTAAAACATTGTGTCTCGGTGGCACAGCGATTACCACGCTCGACAACCATACACATGGTCCGGGGGTCGATCCTCAGCCTTTAACTTGCTGAGCTAGAAATAAAGATGGTAAAGAGGAGAGGTTGAACATTGAGTTAGCAACCTCATCCTGTAAAAATAAAAACTACTACAGCAACTTCAAGTCTGTTGTTACAACCTCTATGTTCCAACGTGAACGTTAAGAAATAAAAAAGCTAAAATAAAACAATTTATGATAAAAAATTGAAGTACTGAATTGAACAAAAAACGATTTGATAAATTCATCGAAGATATGGCACAAATATTGAACGATATTAGAAAGGTAGTAAGTAAATCTGCAAAACCGTTAGATTTTCTGTTGCTCCTTATCAAATTGATTTTCAGACTTTCTTTTTTGCGTTAAGAAACTTTATCTCGTACAGAGTCGTTTATTTCTTCTTCAATTTTAGAAAGATGACAAGGCAGGGGGGATTGTCAAATATGTTTTATGTCGCCTGACGTCATTCCACTGTAAGATAAAAACTCTATTGTAAATCAGACAGAAAGATAAACTCAGTAATGTTACATTTACTGTCTCGAAATTCTTAGGATTATCAATAAATACATTTGACTGACAATGAAAAGATGAGATATTTGATTCATTTGAAGAAAAAAACACGAAACAATAAACGAATTTTACTGCGAACGTGTAGCAAAGAATATTGTTCGAATAACTTTTATACTTCAGAGTATATGTGAATGGCTTTGCAGATAGTAGATTAATTCTGAAGAATTAGGCATCGCAGCAACGGGTAGCTAAAATGGAAACATGCTACGTTCGAAAGCATTCATTTCTAGCGGTTCATGATGATGTTACAAAGAATCTAGAACTTCACAGATATGGTTTTCTTCGTAAAGTAGGTTTCTCCAAACAGAACATAGTGACGTGGACACTGTCTGTAATGTTTTCAATCTTTTAAAATGTCCTCAAGGGAATTCGGAAGTCAACGTCGACAGCTGCACAAGTGTGAAAAAAACCAGAATAATCCCGAAGATCTCAAATCGCTTTGAGGTAGCAGAATCCACTAAATGATCAGCAGTTTCCTTTAAAACACTGCGTAACAGTGCACCTTGCAAACATCCGAAAATTAATTTAGGTGATTATCAATCCTCAGTCAACTAATTCAATGATTTCGCGTGGTAAATAAAGGTAGGTTCACACGTCTCAAGTCATTTTAAACCTTACTCGAACCCATTGTAGCAGTGACATCAAACAACGTAAAGAGGATAAACGAAACTACCGACCTACAGTTTAGTATGAAGCAAGACAGGTGATATTTTATGATTGCCTTAGTCAAAATAATGGAAGCACATACTAAAAAGCTATAGATGTCCACACTTAACTAACATTTACTCAAGGCAATAGAGTACACGTGGAAAGGATCTTTTTATCTTAGAACTGTTACTTGCTATCAGAATGATAATTTCTTCATCCTATATGAAGCACAGTTCATGATGACTAGTACAGTTTAGTATGTCATAAGAAAGCCAGATGTATAGACATATACTACTAATATGTGTAATCCAATTTCTTCATGTTGTGTTTGCATTTTAAACATTAAATGCACCAAGATTATTACAGTATAGAGAAGGCATCTATTTTTACTGCAGGGACGCTTCGACGCATTGACATCACTGCAGTAAAGTCACTGTACCGCATCTGTATCCATGACAACTTGACATAAATCAGATAGCGTAGAAAAATTCATATATTTCAGTACGGTGGAAGCTAATATATATTTAAAAATATCAAATTCTCTCTCTCGCGTCAAGTGAAACTTAATACCACTGACACCAAAGCCTGGTCGCTTCCACTAAACTCGTAGAAAGAGAAAGAACGAAAAACAGTCGGCTTATGTATACAACAATTTTAAATATGCCCATCCGTGATTATGGACTTTTCATTGTTGATTGGTTTGTCCAATCACCGTTACGTGCAATGAACTCTTACTCAACCCGACGTATTCTTGTGAACTGATATAAGAATTTGAGCTATGGAAGTATGTAATGAAAGAACTTTATAATAATAACAACCAATTACAGCTGATAATTTACCCACCGAATCAATATTTGGTCAATTCTCAATGCTATTTGCACAGTGCAGCGCAATAAAGGACCACTCCATCTTCATGCAAATGTAAATTTTCAACTCGAATAAATGACTCCACGAACGTCCCATAATCCAATGGAATCAAGGTTGGTTTTTTAAATATTATTAATTTTGGTTGATGCACAGTGGCTTATTCATTTCAGTATGCATCGAATAGTGATATATGACAACCACCTGGGAACATAGAATTTACGGACACTTGTATTTCCACCAACAAGTTTCATGGAAATGTTACGACGTCACAATGAAGTCAAATACAAAGCCTCAACAAACACAGATGGGTATTCACTGAAACAGTTTCGGATTCTATAAGCATCAGGCCTCGTTTTGTGTTGAGAGTCAATGCATTGCTGCCACTTTTGAAGTTCTTATCAAAACGTATGAATAAGATTTGTGTCAAATTTTCCGCCTTCTTCCTTCAGAATATCCCCTTGTTTTGTTGATTTCATTTGACCTTTCATCTTCCTATTTCTGCATACATGAAATGAAAAGTGGAGGCATGATCAGTTTTATTTTAAATTCACGTCAAATAATAAGCCTTTTCAGATAATCTCTGTCTTGTAATATTAGTATTTAATCTCTCTCATGTACACAATCACCTCCAGGGTTAATCTGAAAATAAAAAATCATCAGATGCGTGCCATCCTGCCTATAGCACATTTATTTTATTTAGATTACAGCTTGATTCCACACCGTGTTTCAATACAAGTCTGGAATTTTCAGCATGGATATCGGTAGCCCAAATTTACAGGCCGACCATAGATATCGGGTGTACGCCGGCAGGGGATCGAACCTCGGACCATGTGCATGGTCGGCGACAGTCCTAACCACTGTGTCACGGACGCACCGACCATCTCTTATTCCTTATTTCTCCCGCTCTGTACCTTTCAGAAGCTGAAAAGTTCAATGTTGGAGGACAGAAACGTGAACTGACGATATGAAGTGACTCAGATATTAATCCCTTCAAATGACAATATCAGTTTGTCCTGGAAAACAACTTTCACTATCTTGCACTTAGTAGTTTTCACAGACTAGAAATTTGTGACTTTTTCACTTGTCTTCCATTTGTATTTTCCAGTTGAGAAACAATGTTAATAAACATTTAGAACGATAAATATGCAATGAAGTACACATAAATTTTAATTAGATGTTTTCTCTAAACTTTTGAATCATTGGTGTATAATAATCTCCTAGGAAGAAAATGCAACATGTTAAAATTCACTCACTCACCTCCATAGTTTCCGTCTGTGCACTTCGCTTATTACCGGGTTAAGCGCTTTCCTTGTCATCATTAAATGTGCTTTGCATGTGATTAACAAACAATCATTCTTATAGGTAGCAACATTTCTCACATTAAACAACTCATTTCACGCGTACTCTAAGACTGCAACTGAGTGAGAGGTAAGTGTGGGCCTTCACACCTTCCTTTAATTCGCATCCATCTCCTAAACAAATTTAATCTTAAGAGGTGTATTCTGTCTCATCTTACAACCCGATGTTTCTTTTACCAAAAGCTACTTTATAGCAAAACATTTTATGACACAGAATAGAAAAGTTGAAATGAACAAAACCGATTTGTTAAATGTATCGAAGACATAGCACAAATATGGAACGATATAAGAAAGGTAGTAAGTAAATCTGCAAAACCGTTAGTTTTTCTGCTTAAATCAAATCAATTTTGAGACTTTCTATTTTGTGTTAAGAAATTTTATCTCGCACAGAGTCGTTTATTTCTTCTTCAATTTTAGAAAGATGACAAGGCAGGGGGGATTGTCAAATATGTTTTATGTCGTCTGACGTCATTCCACTGCAAGATAAAAACTCTATTGTAAATCAGACAGAAAGATAAACTCAGTAATGTTACATTTACTGTCTCGATATTCTTAGGATTATCAATAAATACATTTGACTGACAATGAAAAGATGAGCTATTTGCTTCATATGAAGAAAAAACACAAAACAATAAACGAATTTTACTGCGAATGTGTAGCAAAAATATTGTTCGAATAACTTTTATACTTCAGAGTATATGTGAATTACTTTGTGAATGGCAGCTTTATTCATCGAATCAGTCGTGGAATCAGCTTATTTTTCTTTTCCATTCTGTAATACCCTGTCGACGTAAATGCGAGATTCACTATGCGTACCTGATGAATTCAACATAAAAGTGAAGAACTATCAATCAATTTCAAGGAGTAACATCATTGAGAATCAGTTCACAAATTGCCACACCATCAATCAGGATTTTTCGTCAAGACTCCAGGAATTTTATCTGGTTTGCAGCAATTTATATGTAGTAGATTCATCGCATGTGTCGGTGGCACAGAGGTAGGATGTTCGTCAACCACGTATGTGGTCCAATGTTCGATCTTTGGCCACAGAGGCACTCCCTTACCTCGCTAAGCCAGGAATAAGACTGGTGAAGACGGAAGGTTAGGCATGAAACCATTAACCTCATCATATTAAGATAAGCACTGTTGTCACCGAAGGTTTAAGTCTCTAGGCTTGAAGCCCCATGTTCCACTGAGAACGTAAAGGAATGAGAGATTTAGCCAACACTACGTAGGTTTATGTTACTATCTATTTTATTGTCTCAAATCCAATCACATTCTACCACACTGGCTACCGTCTACATACATATAAGTAGATTTATTCTCAAATATCGGTCAGTGGGTAGTTGATTGATTATAATTTCGCAAGACATAGTCGATTTGACATAGAGTGAAGAAGGAGTGTGAAGAATATCGGGCTTGTTGTCATTTGAGATTATTCGACAGATCGTATCGCTGCAAACTTGTCGATTTCCAAGTCACAGCGTGGAAACACTGCCACTCAGTCAACTGATTGGAATCCTACTGTCCATGAATTGTATCTTCACTGATCGTTCTCTCGTATCGCCGAATGACTGAGTTTGGAATTAATGTGGTGCTGTCTGTTCACTCAATGGATGAATGCATTTAGCATATGCCTCGCCTCCTTTGGATTATCGAGAGTTATTGGTGGCAATTCACTGACTTGATTCGAGTGTTTTACACTTTCCAATATACTTCAGTATTCACGTGTAATATTTTCTGTCTACATAATTGTACCCACAATTTCATGAAAACACGGTAGTTTTTCATCGTAGGTTTGGACAAAGATTCAATAAATATTGGTAGTTAGTTAACAAGGAATCACTAATTGACCAGCGGTGTACGTGAAAAACAGGCCGTGTAATCACTCAAAATGAATCATTTAGAAGAAATTTGCAACTGATTACCTGAGTTAATTCTTCTTCTTTCTTTTTCCTTCACGTTCCCCAGTGGAACATAGGGCTTCAAGCTAGTGGCTTGAAGCTTCCGTAGCAGTGTTTATTTTACAGGATGGGGTTGCTAGCCTCATGCCCAACCCTTCCTCTTTACCAGCATTATTTCTGGTTTTAGAGAGGTAAAGGAGTGCGTCGTCCGGGGATCGAACCCCAGACCATGTGCATGGTCAGCGAGCGTCCTAACCGCTATGCCACCGACGCACCTGAGTTAATTACTGATTTTAATTATTCATGAACATTTTCTTTCATTGCCTGTCTACCATGGAAGAGGATATCCGAACTCTTGTGTGCAGACAAGTTTACCTAGGTTGGAGAAACTTCACTTTGCATTTCACGGTGTTTCAACAACAAAATCAGCTAAAGAAACACTCAGCAACACAGATTGGCTTATACTAAGATATTCTGATTCCGCAACCACAAGGCCTTATTTTGATCTCAGAAACACTGTATCGCTACAATTATTCTTCATTTGAAATTCTTCTCCTCCTCTGTGAATAAGACTGATTTCAAAGACGTATCAATTAGTTGATATTTTTAGAAGGAAGGCTTCCCTGTCAAAACAATTTCAAATGAAATGTGCTATCCAAATCAGTTGAGATAGTAAATTTATTTATTTATAGTAGTAAACTTATTTATAAATATTCTACTTCACCTCACTGATTGTGTATAACACGAATGTCCGATTTCTCGTTATTTTACGGAACAGAAACGCAATGGTGGAATCTGTCGATGTGAGTTTAATAAAACTAGCGAATTCCGTTCACTGTTGACTGCACAGTAAACTGATGCGTGATTAACTGAATAGAGTTTCCTGTCATATTTATAGACAGGCGATGTGCAGTTGCTAGTTTGCATCAATACAATCGACTTGAATATAAATTTGAATATTTTCTACAATGAGTTGAAAGAGATTTTAATGCTCATTTGGAACTGAAAGCTATGCAATTTCTTCAAATCTGTTGCTTGTGATACTGATATATTTATATATTTTTATATATTTATATATTTTGATTACAGCTTGATGCCACACCGTATTTTCAGTACAAGTATGGCATTTTCAGCATGGATATCGGTAGCCCAAATTTTGCAGGCCGACCATAGATATCGAGTGTGCGCCGGCAGGGGCTCGAACCTCGGACCATGTGCATGGTCGGCGAGAGTCCTAACCACTGTGGCTTGCATTCACTATACGAGTATTTGAATCCAGTTGAAACTGGACTGCTTCAGTTTAAATCAGAATGGACAAACATTTTGCTTAAAATCTTTCATAAATTGAATCTCTTGCATTGTAGTGTCTTCAATTTTCTGATCAAATTTCCTGATGCATACTCTGGATGAAATACACTCGTAGCATGAGGCCCGTTTCTTCCTTCTGAAAAAGAGCCTGCACACTTATGTGTCACGGATACTGGTAAACATAGATTGGTGAACTATGGCTGTAGAACCACTAAAAAGTGTTTATTTAGTTCCTGCACACTTCGTGCGTTGTGAGGTGGTAATATGGACCGATTTCATTTAAAACTATTCCTCATCCTCTCCACAACGCAACTGTTGAAGCCTTTTGTTACCATCCGCATATTTTCACTTATACTTACACCTTCTCATAAAAGCCATGATAGCGATATATCCAACATTCCTATCTGGAATGAAAGCTCAAAATCTTTACTGAAATCTCTAAGCATTAGAAAAATAAGTTGAAACATATCTAGCTTGGATGGTTTCAAATTCCACACAGTTCATGACGGTCAAACGAGACAGGAAGGGTTGATTGTATTCCACTCATTCTCGCTTTGTTTAATTAGAGAAATGTGCTCTTCAAATTAAAACAGCAACACATTCACTCGACTTGTTATGTGTAACAGTAAGGCTATTCTCCATACCTGATTCTTGTAGACCCCTATGCTTCACTGCATCCGAAGAAACTGTGAATGAAACGCAAACTTGTCAGTTGTCATAGAGTTAAATGATCCTTCTTATCAGAATAAGAGCAGTTGCTGCAACTCTGTTATAAAAAAAATGTCTTATTTTATCTCAGGTAATCATGGTTCCCAGTCAAGCTTTAATAGTGATTTCTGTATTCTGGAACTAATGACATTTCACGCAACTTGACACCAACCTGTTTCAGTGAAACGTATTTGCCTTTTTGATGAAAGTATATTTTGTAACACAGAATTAGCATGCATTTCCTTATAGTTCTACTGAAACACATTTGCAGTGTCGAAAGTGATTTCAAAATTTGAGGAATGTAAGAGGCAGATTTGTAATTGCCCAAAACAATCTTCGTATCATTAAACTAAGTTATGGATAAAAGATAACTTCAGCGAAGACAAAATTTCTTTATCGATAAAATCATTTTCACAGGCGGTTTAGTCGCATTTCTATTTACCAAAAATGTACGGTAGTCTTTTATTGAGTAATAAGATGTGACATTATTGGTATAATTACTCGGAAGTGACTTTAGAAGTAAAAATAAAACTTGTAAATTACGCAGTACTCAACGGCACAAAGAAAGAAATGGTTTCGAATTCGATAAAATTAAAATTGCCATTGAGTGAGAATAAAGGTAGTTGAGTGTCAATTTAACAAGTGTGATGAGGATGTGAAAATGTACAAAAGTAACATATGAGAGTGATTATGGTGAATATTTATTTTTTACTTCTGAAGCCACTTCAGAGTTATTATATCAATCATGTCACCCTCTCTTACTTAATAATAGACTACTGTACATTTAAGTAAATATAAATACAACTGTACAGACTCTGAAGATGATCTCGTCAATAAAGAAAATTGTCTCATCTGAGTTTGTCTTTTATTTCCTTCACCATTCAATCGATATTTTTGCCTAGTTACATATACCACACTTACAACGATTGAACTTTCAAGTAATGGGAAACTGATGAAACATGTTTAATTTGTTTGAGCAAGAATGCATTACAGAAAAGATTCATTACTCTTGAGGCTTTGAGTTTCTTCTTGTTGAAGCCAGGCGTACACATTTCATCCCCGTGTCAGGTTTCCCGACTTACTTAGTTTTTTCAGAAATTAAGGGACAATATTGTGGTGTCACGTTGAACAAACTCTGTGTAATTCTCACTTTTAATGTATATAACACAATTATATGGTTAAACTGTCACATCAATTGAAAATATTGTATTTCAGTTGGAATTACTGCTAACCACAGTGCTTAGTTTCTTTTCTTATCCCAGATCTCCATGTACTCACTAGAAATGTGTCAGTCCGACAAGAGCACACAGTGATAAAGAGGACATTTCCTTTTTAGTTAGAAACGCAATCCTGATTTACTTTATTTGTTAAAAGAAGGAGACATTCATAGAAACAGTATGTCTTACCCACAATCGCTATAAATATCTTCCTTCAAATTTGAACTGTACATGTCTGATAATGTCAGCCTATTTTGCAGATTTCCATCAGAGTACGTGTCAAGCACTAAAAGAACCTTCATTTCTGTAACATGAATGGCCAATTCAAATGCTTCAATAGGAGATATAAGACTGAGTATAAATAGTCGTAAAATAGCTTGTGCTCACATTTATTCATTTGGATTATACAGCCATGAAATTATCTTTACTCACTCTTATCGTCTTTTTCACAATAATGGTTTACACTACAAACAAAGAATGTAAGTGTTGATGCTTATAACATTGTCATCTGACTGAATACATATTTTAAATTAGACTAACATTAACTTCAATGAGTAAATGCATTAGCACATAGAATAACTTTAGTACTGATTTTCACATACAAGATTTGGTTATTATATATGTTTATTGCACAATTCAAACACGTTTTATGACTGATGTAGCAGTAAGTGGATAGAAACAATTGGGAATGCAAATGCGAATTAAGTTCCTAATGTCAACTTCTGCTCAAAGTGTAACGATATTTGATTTCAATAGAATATATGTTAAAGGGAAATGAGTGGTAATTTTAGTTTATGTGTGTCGCGACATATCAAGCACACATATAGATTCTATGAAAAAAATCAGCCTCCTTCTGCATCAAAATTTTTCAGAGGCAAACTGAGCGATACAGTCACTATTTAAATGAATTTTCTTCACTATAACCAATGAAATGAAGTAGATGTGAAATATGCATTTTGTGTTTCACATATGAGAGAAAATTATAACTCTATTTAGTACCATTTTTGGACATCAGTGTGCGTCGGTGGCACAGAAGTAAAATGCTCGCCGACCACAAATGTGGTCTGGGGTTCGATCTCTGACCGACGCACTCCTATACCTCGCTGAACCAGTAATAGGACTGGTAAAGAGTTAAGTATGGGTATGAGGCTAGCAAACCCATCCTTTAAAAATAGACACCACGACTACCGAATCTTCAACCCTTTAGCTTGAATCCCTATGTTTCACTGGGATGGTGAAGAAATAGAAAGAAATAAACAAAATTAAAAACAATTAGTACCATTTTTGAAGATCAGTGACATTTTCATTGCTCA
>OX235273.1:120805655-120826011 GCA_944472155.2 Trichobilharzia szidati | reverse complement strand
CGTAGCAACATAAATATGCAACTTAAATCCTAATAGCGTAAATAAGAATAATAGCGTTATTCTGGAGAAACTTTTCATACACAGTACATACCACTGACAGTGCTTTATGATATGGTATTCACGTTTATTCTAAGTAAATGATCTCCATTTAGAATGTTATTAAGCGGTGGATTGTGTAATGTGAATGCTGCCCTATCTAAAGGAGAATTCAATCAATCCTCATACATAATTCTTCATCACTTTCGATAAATGCACAGTAGTAGGTTGGAAGCCCATTAAAAATCTGCCGGTATGCATTTCGTGACCTACTGAAAAGACTAAATGACTAAGACACTGTCAAATAGAGAATTTCAATGCCTTAAATTGGGTGGAAGTTCACATATCCAACTGTCTTGAGCAGGTCGCCTCCCTTGATTAGTGACAAAAAGATTTCTAATAAGCTCAAAGAAACAATGAGTGACAATACAAGTAGCCTAGAAGGTGTGAAAACTCACAAAAACAACCAATCACGTCGAAGGTCACCGGGAGAGATGATTAATAAACTCGTGGAGAAATCTAAAAGCTCACTTCAATAAATTGAAGTATGCGCTGAAGATGTCACCTATTGGGTTGATGAAAGCTTCGCAAATTAACTATCCAGCTCAGAGAACACAACCACATCAAAATCATCCACCTGAGTTACAAATCTTCTCCGTCTTATATACGCCAAAACAAATGGAAATGGATCAGACTCACGTTGAGGAGACCATCAAGCGAGATCACACCCCATGCGCTCAGGTAACATGGAGGAGACCACTTGGGGCATAGGTGAGAGCTTATTAGAAATCGTGGAGTTAGCAAAATACAACTGCAGAAAACAAGATGTGGTGCAAATATACTGTCGAGGCGAAATGTTCCACTCGAAACCAGAGTGAAGAAAAATAATTTTATGCGGTGTATCTGAAGTATTATCACCTATCTGTTAATGAATAAAAGTGTAAAACAACGCTCACAGAACAACTAGTAATATATACAATGTCTTAGATGACGGTTCTTTTTATACTACTAATGAGTAGTTTGATAGTTATTTCAAAATTTAATGAGATTGCTCGACATCTCTTATGGAATTGTTGCAAAAGGGTAGCTTATAAAGCTTCTACTGAAGTATCAGGTTAGCAGTTTTAATACAAAGCAAAATGCCTGACAATTACGTAGTCACAAACAAAACTATTTTCCCTTCGGTTTCTTTGTTTTGAATATTAG
Source organism: Trichobilharzia szidati (assembly GCA_944472155.2). NCBI lineage: Eukaryota > Metazoa > Platyhelminthes > Trematoda > Strigeidida > Schistosomatidae > Trichobilharzia > Trichobilharzia szidati. The sequence goes on along the minus strand of OX235273.1, from coordinate 120,824,769 downwards.
TGTTAATTGCTTCGATAGACGCTGGAAACGTTGAGGTTAAGAAGGTTACATAGAGAATAACTGTCAAAATCTTGAAGATAAATCATACCAGCGTATAGTTTATGTTCCTCTCTGATGAAAAAAATTAAAAGGAAGAAGAAAATTCTTCATTGAAGAGAAGCACCAAATTGCCCAGTACTGAAACAAATACACAGAAGCAAATGGATAAAGGTTGAATCCTGCTTTCGATTTCTCCCTGAAATAATGATGTTAGAATAATAGTAATGTACAATTATACTGATGCGAACTCGCATGGAATAGGTCGAAATTTGAATATATTGAATCATTGATCTAGAAAATTTTGAGCTAGATATTTAGAGTTTGAAGACTGTTATGTACAACAAACTTTATTCTATTTTGAGATTAAATAACGATATCACTTTTGGTTAGCAGAAATATGTTTTTGTAGTCTCATAAGACAATAGGAATACTAACCTGCAATTCATAGTGTTCTCTGAGCTGGTTGGTTTAGTTGTGAAGCTTTCGTCGTCCTTCTGGACATCTTCAGCGCCATATTTAGCACAAAGTGAAACGATTTAAATTTCTCCATGAGTGATATGATTGCGTCTCCTGGTAACTATCTTCACTATCTTTGCAACAGTTATCCTACTATCAACAGATTAGTAGCTCGAATGTTCGTCAACAAATTGTTAGATGTAGTCAACATCGGTACTATTCAATCCATGTTATAGTCAACCTCATTATTTCAAGTCAAACAAAGTCAAACGTTAGCATGATCTACTCGAAATGCATCTTATAGGATTTATAGAACCAATGATGATTCAAATGGGAGTTTTGGAAAAATGTTTGTCCTAACAATGTCAAGCCTAATGCAATCCAAAAACTAAAAACACATCAAGATAATCTATGTTAGCTAAAAATCTCCTGCATTATGCCTTGACATAGTAAAATGTAAAGCCAATTATATGCTATCTGTTATTTTGTCAGTTGTTTTCCCGTCAAATGTCAGTAAAATCAATGCTTTCTGCACCCTTATGAAAGATGATGCACCGATGAATACCGCCTACTACAAAATACAATCTTTCAAGGCTCTTTCCAATATTTCTCGTTATTATGTCATCAGGGTAAGAAGATAAGTAATGTCAATTATATTGCGTCACCAAACTTACTAACTCAATCTTAATTTAGTTGCTGTGCAATTAACCTTGCCTCTACATTAGACCATTCTTGTATCCCCTAATTACTAAGTTTGCTAAACATTTAATATTTCAATGGTACTATTAGGTGTATATTGTTGAAAATTTAGGAAAATAAGAGCTTCTAGAGTGGTAACAAAAGTACTAGACGTGAAGTTTCTCCAACAAGACACACTTGGAAACTACCTAGTGAGAGAGCATATTGTATTTTCTCAGTAATATTACTCTACTTGGTAAGATTTGTCGAGTAGTCAAATTAACTCCTTATTCAAATGAACCGAAGAGTGTTACTTATGAAAGCCACAAAAACCTAGTGGACAAAGTGAAAAGCCATCTGACATTAATACTTTTGACCAGACAATGCAATTGTTTGGGGATTACGCATGGAAGCTAATTCTGTGTCACTGAGTGCCGGGTAAACGGCTACTAAGTTCATAAAACGCTGTTATGAAGAAGATGAAGGACAATGAAGCAAAGGAACACACTATTGATTGAATGTATGGTGTTTCTAGAAATTGCGTAATAAATAACTAGTTTAATCCTGTGATATATCGGAATACTTTGTGAATGACATATTGTGGGAAACAAATCTTCATTTAGATATTTAGAAGGCAAAAGGATTAGGAGAAGAATTATTTACTTTTCAATAAGACATTGATCTCTGGCTCTACTTTGATTAATGAAAATGCATACACATGGCAACATGTCAAGATGGTGATGAATAACATAGAGAGTTGTTACACACAACTAGAAGGTAAAAGCGGATACAACAAGTGAACTACACAATGCATTGTTGTGGAGAAATGAAGAGTAATTGAAGTGTAGGCGAGTGTTCAAGTTGATGACGTAACAGATTGTTATGTAAAAATAAAATGATTTGGACAATTGTAATTCTTAATAATACATGGACAGTGATAATACATGATTGAAATGAAGTAGTCACAAATGTAATTTGGATAATCATAATTTTTAAAAGGTTTATGAGGAGAGGGCGAATTAGGCTGGTTTGTACATACATGTAAAGATGGCCAAGGAAAGGAAAGTGGTTGCACGAATTTCTTCTGAGCAAACAAGTTCATCGTTATCAGGTGCATTCCTATGAATTCAGGTGTATGGGGAAGATGGACTCTTTTTTAAAGCAAAATAACGATTAGTAAGATTGCGACAAGTAACTTTAAATGCCGTTTTACGATGAAATTAATATTCACTTTATAGGTGTGTTAAAAGAGGGGTACGAATGCATCTTGTTTGTCCCTTGCTTAACCATGTAGAATGATATTCGGAAATACGACGATGAATCTGCCTTATTATTTGCCAGATGTGTAGCTGGCTCAGCAGCAGCAGTCGAACAGGTAGATGCACATAGAGGAGACAAAATTAGTTGGAATTTAGTTCATATTTCTTGAACATAGAATAGAGGTCTATTCATTTTGCAATCACCAAATATCGTTTAGAAAATCTTACAGTGATTATTGATTTGCAAGGCGATAGTGAAAATGTAGATACAATTTTGAACTCCTGTAAATAGTAATGAAAATGATGCGTGTGTGTGTGCGTGTGTATATAGGACACATTTCAACAATCAGAATTTGAAATGTGTGATTTGTTTTTAATACTAAATCTTGAAAAACGTTTATCATGCATATTATAAGAGCCTGAGCAGAAAAACAACTTGGAATGAGACATGACAGATTTTCTTCTTTATTTCTGCTCTTTTAGATTTTCATCTTTTAAATTTTCTGTCTTTCTCACTTATCTAAAGTATTAAACTGCAATAAGTAGTAACTTCTATTTATAACTGTAGTATTCTTGTTATCTGATAAATTGACTCAGTCCGATTGCTCTAAAGGAGTGGTCGATTAAAAACTTTACCAGATTTTTATGAAATGCGCTGTATTTCGCAGTAGAACATTTCGTGTATTTTGTACCTTCGTTAACACTTACGCGTCTCGTTAAACGGAAATATAGTTTTCCTGAAAACTACAAGCAGATTATTCTGAACAGATGGGGAAACAAAAAAATTGAGGAATGTTATGCCACCCCATTCCATTTCCTTGGTCACTTTCAACTTCGCTACAATCGAGAAAGATTTCAATCTCAATTAACTAACTATTCACACGCATTGGACGTTGATCGACAATGTAATGACCACTAATAAACAGTAAAGTATGAAGCAATAAACGTCTTTCATAAGTGTGGTAGTAAATGCAGAAATAAACTGAAGAATGATTTAGAGGGACTGATTATGAATTCGACGTCAGACATAGTGGAGCAGAAGCCAGTTTTCCTAAAACTGACACTCAAAAAAAATGAGATGACAGGATAAATGGAGTTGAGTTACTTATTGAAGAGAAGAAAAAATCCGTCGAATTAAACAAAATGAAACTAAGTACAAACAGACTCCTTCAAGAGATGAAACCGAAATTGGAAATTCTCTCTGGTTTAAACTAAAACCAGACACTTATATACCTTCCAGATTCTACGGTAAACCAAAGATACATATACCCACAGTTCCATTAATACCAGTATTAGATTTCACCAACTCACCGACATTCAAACTATCGAAATACTTACTCTCGGTACTACAACCACTACGAAATATTGTAAAAGGTTCATATAATTTCAAATTCCAAATACAACACCTAGAAACTGATAAAGAAGACATTATGGTAAGCTATGATATTAACTCATTATATACTAGTATCCCTATTACTGAAAGTCTTGATATCATTTCCAGTCTACTAGAACCAGTTACAACTCTATTACAAAGATGTTCACTGGACACCAGTGAAATAATTAGGAGCTTAAAATTCTGTCTAAAAAGTAATTATTCTACATTTAAACGGAGTTTATATAGACAGACAAATGGTGTTGTCATGGGTTCAGCAGTCTCACCAATAGTCACCGACCTTTTCATGAATACATTTGAAAATAACACCTTTTCAAGCATACTCACTCCTAAAATATGGTTAAGATATGTAGATGATACTTTTGTAGTACTAAAGGTAGATCAACACAATTCATTCCTCGGGAAAACAAACTGTGTATCTCACAGAATCACATTTACTTCGGAAGCAGAATCAGATGTCGGTGAACTACCATTTCTAAACTGCCTAGTTAAGAGAAGGGAAAACGGAAATTTTAGTATATCCATATTCAGGAAGAAAACCCGCTCCAATAAATATTTAGACTTCAAATTATCACACCACATCAGCGCAAATACTTCAGTTGTTTCAAGTGTTCTTAGACGAGCACACTCTCTGATAATAGATGAGACAGAAAAAGAAGAAGAAATATCAAACACTACTGAAAATCTCAAGCAAAACAACTACCCATGGAACTTCATCAACAAAATCAACACAGACATTAAGTATGGCCGAAAACGCATTCCGAAAATATGGACCTCAACAGTCGTCATTTCATAGAGAGCAGAGACGTCAGACGATATCAGAAGAGTACTCAGTAAGCTCGACATCAGAGTTTTCTTCAAAACACCAGACACACTACGAAACAATCTTGTCCATGTAAAAGACCAAATCCCTAAAGATTCTCTATCTGATTGTGTCTATAAAATAAAATGCTTGGAATGTGATGCGATATACATCGAACAAACATTTTGAGAAATCAAAATCAAAAGAAATGAATACCGTAGAGCATCTGTTTGACCACCGAGAAATCCTGTTGAACTACAAAAGCTTGAAAAATCATCAGCCATAAATCTACACGCTAGAGAATCAGGCCACAAAATTGATTTTGACAATATAGAAATAATCCAGAAAAAGCATTTCAGAAATCACAAGGAACGTCTAATATCAGAAGCACTTCATATCAAGAGGAATCCAAATTGCCTGAATAGGAATGACGGACTAAAGCAGAATCTGACTTGGTTACAACATCTCCCTCCTCCATGAAGTGACAAAATCAACACGAATGTGATATGCAAGTTCACTGTGTAAGCACACACTGCTTTTATAATTTTACACACTGATCAAATGCAACAATCTACACGTGGTTTTGTTATCTTCACCAATTGGCTAACTGGACAACGAAAAATGAGCCCAGACTGATGAACGATGATCAAGTTAGTAAACTTTATTTTGATACCATAACAGATGCACTATTACCTTTGTTATTTGGTTTATTGATCTTCATTTTTATTTTGACTTTCAATATGTCCCTTTAACTTGACCTACGTCTATTTTCTCACCTCTTAACTCATTGTTATATATATGATGAGATTTTGTAAATTAAATTGAATATTCCCATAATTTATTCAGAACAAAATATTTGTTTTCAATAAATTCTTCTTCAGGCTCTACAATTATAAATCCATTAATTTAAGCATACAATAGCCAGTAAAGGCAAATTAGAATCATATCAGAAAGTGTGTTGTGGAAGAAGTACAAGATAGGATAGAACAATAGTCAGATTTTTTTAATGTAAGGTCAATGAGAACATGGGACAAAATCAGATGAAGCAATTTAATTTATTGATGTGTGTATAAAAATGCATGTTTCGAGAGTGTGTGTAATCAGGGTGTGTGAGACAATATGAAAAAAATACCAACGAATGGGGCGGACTAGACATAAGTTCAAGGTTGAAAATAACGACAGTAAGAAAGATTGTAAAATAATAACGATGATATGGTGTAAAATTACAAGCACTACTGGTGAATGATTGTCAAATAATAATAATGAATATAATGAAGTGGAATGAACAGGATTTTGTAAATACGATAGCAAGCTAGAAAAGCACTACTTAACCTAAGGCAATAAAATCATAAGAAAGGTCATGAAATCATAAAGTCGAAAATGAGCGATTGTCAATGAAACAGAGGAATAGAAGAAGAAAAGAAAAGAAAATTGTGAAAGGAATTTATAGTGTTAATGGAGGATTTGTTGGCTTTATTGTATGCCAAGGTCAACATAGTGGTTGAACATACTTCTTCTGTATGCAAAGAGATGATCTTCTGGAATTAATTGACACCGCTTCAGCTACTGATAGAAGACGCAGTCGAGCTCCGGTTAAATAATACTTTGATAAAGTTATTAGAATTAAATAGCAAAACGTGAGTAAAAACAATATCGTTTTGTTTTTCATTCTTTGGGAAATACACAAACCTTTATAATAATGAAGAGACAAATGGGATGAAAATTATTAAAGTTGAATGAAGCTCAAGGTAATTCCAGTTGCCTGCATATAGTTGTAGCTGCAGTTATTGGACGGTTAACGTCCAATAACTGCAGCTACAAAATAATTATTGTCCCTTTCCAGGATGTCGTTCAGTCACATGGTATTAATGACCGACTTCACAATTAATAACCAAAGCATGTGACTACTTTAAACTACCGATGAGTGTTTTCATAGGACGCATTTCATTGTCACAGTAGATGATAAGGAAATAAAAAAATATTTAGCAGTATTTCGTAGTTGACAATTCAGTGAAATTCGATCCCTCAAGCGACTACTCTTACTACGAGTACTAGGAAAATATAAATGCACCCAACCACTACCCAACTTGGTAGGGAGGGAGCGAGGGTGGTGATAACTCAGTTATTATCACTTTGATATCATAATCATCATCATCATCTTGTCTATCCTTCTCCCTAATAAGTATGATTACAGTTCAGTTGAGACAAGCGAGGTGTAAGATGAATTCCATTCTCATCCTTAAATCAAGTCAACCTGTCCCGGATCAGCCTAGCATTGTTGCAACACAATTATCCATGCCCAACGTGTCTATCCCACCTTGTTTAATTAACTGTGTATGTGTGTTTTTACTTCGATCCTTTTAGTCAGACAGTTGAACTCATGACCCAATCAGAGTATTTTTGTGAACTGTTATTTTGCTGCCCCATGCCTTACTTTGTATTATTCTGTTGAGTTTATCTTATTTATTGATTGGTTAAGTAGCCAATTAAATTCTATCTTTGTGCCTATGCTTTGTCTATCTCTTACTTGGGTTCATTCTTCTACTGACTGCTTACCTGAACGGTCGTGTCTGATCCGGCTAGTTCGTAATTTTGGCTTTAACGTTATTCCGCTCTGATAGCGGTTCCTTGCTTTCTGTTAAGCATTGTGTATTGTACTCTTGAAACCGTTAAGGTTTGTTGTATATATATTAATTGATTTGTTTATAATAGTACCGTAGAAACAGTGACCGGCTTCTTGTTTGATCTGGACCGGGATAGCCTCTATCTACGCGTGACTTAATTTCAAGCGATATTGCGCTTACAGTACTTAACGGATAGAGTTAAAGTTTGCCGGATCAGCCCTTGACGGAAGAGACCGTACTGAACTGGTCAGTACTGAACGCCTTGACGGAATAGACCGTACTGAACTGGTCAGTACTTAACGTTCAAAGCAGCAAAAGACCTTACTGAACTGGTCAGTACTTAACGTATAGAGTTAAAGTTTGCCGGATCAGCCCTTGACAGAAAAGACCGTACTGAACTGGTCAGTACTGAACGCCTTGACGGAATAGACCGTACCGAACTGGTCAGTACTCAACGTCAAACAGAAAATCCCGTACTGAATTGGTCAGTACTGAACGTTCATCCAGAAGAAACTTTTGTGAATTGGCAGCACGCAACGTTGTTGAAAATAAATTTTTCTTTGGAACAATGCAAACCAGATCAGGGAAGCATATTTCGGAGCAGCAGTCGGAGAGTCGGCAAGTACCCGTTTGCATAAATGATCATGTTGATAACCTTTCGTGCCCCGGCTCTCATGTCAGTAGTTCGAAATCATCATTATCGCGAGTAACTAGTGCTAAGTCGTCACTACTAAGGGCGCAGCTAAAAGAGAAACAACTTCGACAGGAGTTAGAGTTAGAGAAAAAGTTGCTAAAGGCTAGACATGATGTCGAAATGGCCGAGCTGCAAGTGAAGTTATCCGCGGACGACGAACGGAACATTGACGAATATGAAAGAGGCAGTGTCATTGATAACCGGGAGCAGCTAGAACGATATGTGAAAGATTGTGCCGCAATGGTTGGCGGGGACGCTCCTGTTACGATCGGGAAGAGCGCGGTCGTAGAGAAACTTGACATGCCTAAGGTTGAAATGTCCTATTTTGATGGCAACTGTACCGACTACTTGAGATTTACCAAGGAATTCGAATATTATGTCGAGAATAGAGTAAAGGACCCTGGTCAAAGAATGTTATATCTGTTGCACTATTGTAAGGGTCGAGCTAAAGCAGCCATACATGAGTGCGTGATCTTGCGTCCTGAGAGTGCGTATGCGCGAGCTAAGGGTATCTTACAGGATCTGTTTGGAGAGATCCACGTCATCGCACGAAACCGTATTGAAGACATGATTAGAAGTCTACGACCTGTGGCAGAAGATGGAGAAGCTCTAACCCATCTATCAATACAGCTTCAGAATTGCCTGATTGCCCTAACTGAAATGAACTATTTATCTGACTTAAATTCCGTAACAACTCTCGAGAGAATAGTACGCATACTGCCGATAGCAGTTCGAAGGAATTGGGCCAGACTAGCAGACGCAAGGAATCAAGTTGGGCAAGAGCCATCTTTTCAGGATCTTTGCCAGTTTGTTTCTACAGAGGCAAGAGTGGCACGAAGCCGATACGGACACCTCGTTTCAGAGGGCTTTAACCGCCCGAACGCCCAAGTTTCGCTAAATAGACAGGGTCGTCATGGGGACACATCATTCGCAATACAGGGAGAAAGGACCCCTGCACCCAAGCGACTGTGTATCTTCTGTAGGTCTGACCATGCTACTGCTTCATGTCAGAAGTTCGTTGGATTAGATGTGCGAGACAGATGGAGTTGCGTCCGCCGCTATAGAGCATGCTTTTTGTGCTTAGAGGTCGGACATCGTATCGATCACTGCGTATCGGGTATAAAGTGTTCCACAGCTCATTGCAGTGGTAAACATCACCCCCTGCTACATGTTGAACCGATCGTAAATCAAGTGGTAGAACAGGCGACATGCGCTGCTACTATGCATTATGGAACGGCAGTTATGCTAGGTGTGATCCCCGTCAAGGTGCGGGCCCACGGTAAGGAAATAGAAACGTATGCCTTTCTGGATAATGGCTCCGACGTTACCTTGGTTACGAAGGATCTATTAAGCAGCTTAGGCCTAGAGGGCACACCATCGTCTATGACCTTGACAACAATCAATGGTGCGAGTCAGGTGCAGGGCAACATGTGCGAACTAGAAGTCGCATCAATGGATGAAAATGAAATAATAAAACTTGACAGAGTGTTCGCGTTGCCATCCTTGCCAGTCAATGCACCCTCACTATCGATATCACAAGAAGCCCGTCGCTGGCCACATCTCCAGGAATTGCCATTCCGCGAACTTGATGATAAAAGGGTCACAATGCTCATAGGCTGCGATGTTCCCGAGGCGCATTGGGTCCTCGATCAGCGTTTGGGTAGTCACAAACAACCTTACGCAATCAAGACATTGCTCGGTTGGGTCTTGCTAGGGCCACTTCATGGAAATACGAGAAAAGGCACTGTCAACTACGCTCGAATCAGCGAAGAGAGTGTCAAAGACGACATCAAAAGGCCAGATGAAGCTGAGTTTAGGGATACTGAAGAAAACGAACACTCATTTTCTATCGAAGATCGTAGGGTTATCGAGTTGGTTACTCAAAGCACCGTCTTAGAAAAGGGGCATTACATCATTCCCTTGCCATGGAGAGATCCAGCAAAGGTAACTGACAATAATTATGTAGTCGCCATAAATCGGTTACTCAGTCAGAAAGGGAGGTTATCGCGTGACAAGAACCTTTCAGCACGATATGTGGATGGTATAAATACGATGTTAAAAAATGGTTATGCCCTTCCGATACCCCTAGAGCAGCTAGCAGCCAACTATCGCCCGAGGTGGTATCTTCCACATCATCTCGTAAAGAAACCGAAAAAGCCAGATAAACTGAGAATAGTTCTAGATTGCGCCGCAACCTTTAGATGCTATTCTTTGAACGATAAGTTATATGAAGGACCTGATACGATTACCGAGCTTGTTGGTGTTCTGTTGCGCTTTCGAGAAAAGCCTATCGCTGTAGTCGCGGACATAGCTGATATGTTTATGCAAGTGAAAGTGCCACTAAACGATCGACGAGCATTACTATTTCTGTGGTGGAAAAATGGTTGTCTAGACGAAGAGTCGCAGGAGTTTCAGATGACAGCGCATCCGTTTGAGGCAAATTCATCACCCTTCTGCGCGAACTACGCGTTGAGAAAGGCAGTAGAGAACTTTGGTTGCTTATATCCGGAAACAGAAAGAGAGCCGGGCACGAGGGTTTATCGATGTAACATGATTCATAAAATCCTAGTCGGATTTTGGGGGCCGGTGTAAGATGAATTCCATTCTCATCCTTAAATCAAGTCAACCTGTCCCGGATCAGCCTAGCATTGTTGCAACACAATTATCCATGCCCAACGTGTCTATCCCACCTTGTTTAATTAACTGTGTATGTGTGTTTTTACTTCGATCCTTTTAGTCAGACAGTTGAACTCATGACCCAATCAGAGTATTTTTGTGAACTGTTATTTTGCTGCCCCATGCCTTACTTTGTATTATTCTGTTGAGTTTATCTTATTTATTGATTGGTTAAGTAGCCAATTAAATTCTATCTTTGTGCCTATGCTTTGTCTATCTCTTACTTGGGTTCATTCTTCTACTGACTGCTTACCTGAACGGTCGTGTCTGATCCGGCTAGTTCGTAATTTTGGCTTTAACGTTATTCCGCTCTGATAGCGGTTCCTTGCTTTCTGTTAAGCATTGTGTATTGTACTCTTGAAACCGTTAAGGTTTGTTGTATATATATTAATTGATTTGTTTATAATAGTACCGTAGAAACAGTGACCGGCTTCTTGTTTGATCTGGACCGGGATAGCCTCTATCTACGCGTGACTTAATTTCAAGCGATATTGCGCTTACACGAGGTCAAATATGAAAAGCGACAAAGCTAAAAATAAATTTACAAACTAAATGAAGTTTGGGTTGGGGTGAGTGTGTTAATGTAGTGTAGTGTAGTGTGATGCATTCTACTAGTGAGGAACTCAACGATACCATACTTGGCCCGTGTTTTGAGCGACAGAGACAATGTTAAGCGTGAAACCTATGACTTGCTTTGTTATTAACAACATTATTTAGGCTCTTTTATTTCTTATTTTGTATTCAATAGTGAACTCCCTCTCAAACATACTTAGCTACCTGAATTATTAACATTGGCTTCCTTTTTTGTACTTTACTATATTCCTTCTATTGTGTATCCACTGGTTCCGACTGTATTAGCACTATGAGTAATACAAAATTGCCCTGTGATTAACCATCATGTAATTATTAGTTTTGTGGTTGTTTTTTTTCTTATTTTTTTCGGCAATATTAACTGACAATCATTGGTTGTGGACGCCATAGTCACCACCTTAAAAAGTTTGTATTATTTAGGATTACTCACACTACCACTACAAACACTGATATAAGAATAAAACTTGAGCACTGTGGTAGAGTGTAATTCCATTATGGGTAAATTTTTATTTTGATAGAGTCTCACAGTGTTATACAGTAATATTTACTGATGACGTTTCGAGCACAAACTATTGCTCATAATCATATCAAGTTGATATGATTATCAGTAAATATTACTGTATAACACTGTGAGACTCTATCAAAATAAAAATTTACCCATAATGGAATTACACTACAAACACTGCATTAGACCTGACAATAAAAAACAAAACAACAACCCTGAAATGTTATTTTATGATTGTTTTGAGTTGTTTCAATCAAATTAACTGACCATCTTGGCGATAAACATTCTTAAATATCATTTCATAACTTCCTGTATGACTATAGCTTTATTGTCACCATGCATAATCATATCGTAGCTTCCACTACCCAATACTGAGTTATTATTATATGATGTTTATTTTCCTTTCTATTTCTTGGTACTTTTTCGCATTTATAATTATTTTGTGTTTATCCTGTGTTTTTATTTGCTGTCGGTGTCTTTAGATTTATTTTGCTTGTTTGTTTAATACTCCTTTTAAATGTTTGTAAAATAAGATGCAAATATTGTAGATATGTGCTGAAAATTTCACATTGTACCACTAGTACTGTTTCTGGAATAAAGCAAATTATTATTATTATTATAAAATATATCTCGTCAGTGAAATGTTACAAAATTTAATGACAACGACTCAGTTAACATGAGGTCGAAAATGTAAAACCGAAAACAATTTACGAGAAATAGAACATATCAGACAGACATGTTTAAGGCACTCACCACTATCAATGTATGCACTACTGTTTGTAGATTATACTTGTCACAATTTATGATTAGCAATATTTTATTGTGATAACGATTCACCTAGGCTGATGCTGATGATGATGATAATGATGACAAGCCGATTACTGAAAACAAAACAAAATAAGATATTAGAACAAAATTTCGGCTACATACTACTAATACTACTACAGGTGAAACCACATATGTAATACTTGTCACGAGTGAATGAATTGATGAATGAATGAGTGAAATGTAACGGAGAATTTAGATTATATTTCGCTTAAAATTAAAACGAACCAACAAGGGGAGTTGGGGGTGTGGTGTGAAAATTTAAATGTCACACAGATGAGATTATATTGTTATTACTAATGTTCCCTTGGTTTCCTAGAGGAATATAGGGCTTCAACTGCACGTCTCCACTTGTTTCTGTCTTCTGCTGCACTTTTCACCTGCATCCACGTTAATCCATACTGCTTCAGCTTCTCTTCACACGATCTCCTCCATGTCACCCTTGGACGTCCCACTCGCCGCTTCCCTTTCGGGTTCCACTCGAGCACTGGCCTGACGCACGATGTCACCCAGTGGCCTCCTCAGCGAGTGTCCAACCAATCTCCACTTTCTCCTGCATATTTGGTTGGTTTGGCGATTGGTTCTTGTTTTGTTTGTTCCCATAGTTTCTTGTTGGTGATTCTTTCCGGCCATCTGATCTTCAGTATAGAACGAAGACAGCTGTTGATAAAGGTCTGCAACAGGCTGTTGGAAATATTCTTTGTGACCCGCCAAGTTTCTGATCCGTATAGAAGAACTGACTAACTTGACGTTCGTATTGAAAATCCGAATTTTGTTGTTGATGCTGAGTGATGAATGTGTTTCTCGCCTTCCTGATTCTCGATTTGACATCTCGTCCGTTCCTCCTGTAGTAGAGACAATGCTCTCTAGATAAGTGAAAGAAGTAACCTCTTTCAAATCCCTCCCGTTGATGGTGATTGTCTCTGGATGTTGCTGCTGCTGCTGTTGTTGTTGTTGGTTGGTTGGTTATTTCCATAACCTCCGTCTTGTCTATGTCCACCTAAAGTTGTCCTATCTTTGCTGCTTCTTCGACCAGTTTGTCGGTTTTCGCTTGTAATTCTTCGATTTTGTGTGACATCAAACATAAATCATCTGCGAAATCTAGGTCTTCTAGGTTCTTCACGTCGGTCCAGGATATCCCTGTCTTCTCGTTTCTCACTGTCTGACGCATAATCCAGTTATAATAAGCACCCTTGTCTCACTCCTATGTTTACTTCAAACGCCTCGCTGAGTTTTCCGTTGTGGATCACACACAGGTGAGATAGGATACTTGAATAAGTAAAATGTTGGTAATGGATGTTTTATTTGCACACCACTACCGCCACATATCAGATCACATACATGCAAACCTTACTAACTAATACAAACGAAGAAATGAGGCAAACGTGTGTGTGTGTCTGGGTGAAGGCTAGAGAGAGGTATATAAACGGTGCTGCTAACGTTCAAAAACCACTATTACAGAATTTATCAAGCATGCAGGTTAGTGAGTAAGTGAGTGAGTGACATTTCCTGTGTAGACTAATTGTCCATTTTTATTCTCAGTAGCATCATCATCACCGTCAGGAGGAAAACAACTCAGATAATGTGGAGTTAGACTGGGGGATATTGAAGATTATGCAGCAAGTTGTAAGACAGCCAGAAAATGCTCTTCTGGTAAACTGCATGAATAATGACGCCTTGGTGGATACAGCTAGTCCAGATTTTACTGACGTGATTGGGATTTCTGGAAAGGTGAAAGCGCATCTAGGAAAGAAGTGCCACGGGATGGATAATACAGTACAATTGTCGTATTTCCCCCATTTCATCATTTCGAGACGGTGTTGTCAAAGTACATAATAAAAATGAAGACACTAACAACAACACCTTGCAAACGCCTTGTTATTACCGGACCGTACCGGAATGGTAAGTAAGTACCGTTTTCTCTGTCTTACATATTTATAAGGAATACCATGACATATGACAGAGATTTCGGTTGCTTACATCAAGCCACATGATCCAGATGTCAATATATTTATGTATTTGATGACTCCTTAGCTCCAATTCCAAGGTATCAACCTAATTATATGCCATTCATCATTTTCAGTAATTTGATTGCTCCTAACTGGCATTCTTCATCTCCTCTTGGCAAAAGGACGACAAGTGTATCTAACCATTAGTAATAATTCTTACTTACATTTTGCATACTTGTTGCTTTCGATTAAAGCCAGCTGTCTGTCTCGTCTAACGAAGCTAGCTGCCAGTGATTATGAATCCCTGAATATTGACTAATTACTCACTCGGTAATTATTTGAAAATAATAATGATAATAATGATTTACTTAAACATGTGTCGTGTGTCAATGGAACTCGTCAACTTGTGGTGTACGAACATCTTTAACATTGTTAGTATTAACATTGAATCTCGAGGGCAAAATCACCTTACAGACAAGGATGGTGACTACATTCTGGAGTTCCCGATTGCAATCAGAATGGAAATCACTTAAAGATAATTATCATTATCATGATTAGTGTTATAATTAGTTTTATTACTATCATGATTATTATTATTGTCTCCTTTATTTCCAAAAGTAACACGTGGTTACAGCTGTACATCTTTATTGCGTTCGTTTCTCTGCCAAAGTATTCATCACCTGGCTCATCACCACGTCTGTCCACATGCTTTCATCATCTCCTATTTGCATCACATTGATAGTGTTGCGCAATGAAGAGTATTGTTCATTAGCTAGTGACGTCCCTGTTGTTAACAAATATCTGTAAGTACTTGTAGACAGAATATTGTCAACTTAAAGCAGAGTTTCTTAAAAATCGAAACAATCTTGGTTGCGTAGCTGTGTGCCTGTGCTTCATGATGTAGACATGGTATTTACTTAATTTCGACTAACTCAAATTTTACTCGTAATTATAATTAGCATTCATCGAATAGCAGTGAACCAGACGACGAAATGGGGAATACAGTGATCATACAGCCGTGTTCCGGAGAGCTTATTGCATTCTGTCTTTTAAATGTAGAATACTATCAGGTCGTAGTCTCGAAAAGGAGGAGAGGTTTAGGGTTAAGATATCCACCCCATAAAGAAAGTGCACCCATTCTAACGGAAAAATTGCTTAGAAAATCCCCCTGAATAATCTGGTCAAAATAATTAGGCTTATTTGGATGTTTCACTTAAATTCGAAGTTTTCATCCCTTTTTCTCGAAAACTGCATATGATTGTTGTGACATCTGCATATCATATATTGATTCGACCCTCACTATTTGTCTCTGCATCTGTGTATTTTTTAATTTCGCTGCTTCTCCTTGTGGCTGCTTGTACATGATATATTTGTGGTAATACCATGTAATTTTGTTTGAATGAATCAAGGTGTTTCTAATAAGGGACTGTTTGGAAGAAGCGTCAATGTGTGGTTCCCATGGATAAAGTTTTGATCACATCTTGTTGAGAATATTCTACTTGATTCTCAACTACTTGTAAGAGCTGAACTTTTGTTGACTAATTTTTTTCTACAGCACTAATTTCATATTAGAAAATTAGCTTGATTGCATAACTGGGGTTTTTGTAGGACAGAATTACACATAATTAAAAATAACAAATAATCGTCTCTCTGCTGTCTTTTGAGTGTTTTGTGACTTGGCCTTTCTCAAGGATGTTTTGGACAGATATACTTTAGGAGGCTGTCAATACTACAATGAGTTGATCTTGGTGGCTACACCCTTAGCTTCAGTAAACTGACAACAACGAAGAAGCAATAAATACAAACAAATAGCAATAATGAACACATATAGTACAACAATATGAATAATCACTCATCATATCCAAAATATGTTAAATATAGCACTTTATATATTTAATGAACTCTTGGTATTTTCTTGAAGATTACTTGCAATAATAATGGTGATTACCATTGTGTATGATGAAGTGGGCATGACTAGCGTGGATAGGACAACTGTCTGTTACAAAATGCAAACCAGTTAGGCAGTTTTATTAATGACTGAAATTGCAGCTTCCTCATGTTAAAATTAATCTAGTACAGTAAAACTGGCATATCTTTCAGCTGTTCAAATGAATTCATGCTACCCAAATATTCTGAAATATTTGAAAATTGTCGCATTTATATGAGACATCTTTCCGGCTTATTGGTAGTATGTTATAGGGGAGATATGCACACATCAGGAGATTGCAAGTATTCGAAGACTGACTCATAAGCTTTGACAGCGTCTACTTAGAACGGATATTTGAATGCACGAAACTTGGCGGAAATAGTACCATAGTCTGTATTTTCACGATTAGTTATTATCACAGAGTAGTTTACTTGGTCACCTAAGCTTCAGAATAGGGAAAGCCGATTTCTCTTTCGTGCCACACTCTGTTGAATTTCCAGTATAAATCTTGGATATTCTTTTAACTTTTGTAAACAGCGCTTTCTAGATGAAACATCTGTGTGCGTTGAAATGAAAGAAGAATATTCCATTCTGTTAGAGACAACGAAATATACCATACAATATATGACAGTGAATATTGATTTGCAAGGCGAAAATGAAAAAGTAGATAAGATTTTGAACTACTGTAAATAGTAATGAGAATGGTTCGTGTGCGTGTGTGACATGTTTTAACACACAGAGTTTGAAATACGTGACTGTTTTACTACTGAACGCTTGTAAAGAGCATAAGAAGACACTGAGCATAAAAAGACTTTGAATATCATGACAGAAAGACACTTTCTGAATGAGACAAGACAAATCTTGTTTTTTCTTTCTGCTGTTTGAGATTTTCATCGTTCAACTTTTCTGTCTTTTTCACTTAAATAAAGTATTGAACTGCTATAAGTTGTAACTTTTATGTATAACTGTAGTATTTTTGTTATCTGATAAATTGACTCAGTCCGATTGCTCTAAAGGAGTGGTCGATTAAAAGCTTTACCAGATTTTTATGAAATGCGCTGCATTTCGCAATAGAACATTTCGTTTATTTTGTACCTTCGTTAACAATTACGTGTCTCGTTAAATGAAAATATAGTTTTCCTATTGATAACTACAAGCAGATTATTTTGAACAGATGGGGAAACAAGAAACTGAGGAAGGTTATGCCACCCCATTGCATTTCTTTGGTCACTTTCAGCCTCACTAAAATCGACAAAGATTTCAATATCAACTTACTAACTTTTCACAAGCATTGGATGTTGATCGACAATGTAAGGGCCACTAATAAACGGTAAAGTGTGAAGCAATAAACGTCTTTCGTAAGTGTGGTAGTAAATGCAGAAATAAGCTGAAGAATGATTTAGAGGGACTGATTATGAATTCGACGTCAGATATAGTGGAGCAGAAGCCAGTCTTCCTAAAACTGACACTCAAAAAAAATGAGATGACAGGATAAATGGAGTTGAGTTACTTATTGAAGAGAAGAAAAAATCCGTCGAATTAAACAAAATGAAACTAAGTACAAACAGACTCCTTCAAGAGATGAAACCGAAATTGGAAATTCTCTCTGGTTTAAACTAAAACCAGACACTTATATACCTTCCAGATTCTACGGTAAACCAAAGATACATATACCCACAGTTCCATTAAGACCAGTAATAGATTTCACCAACTCACCGACATTCAAACTATCTAAATACTTACTCTCGGTACTACAACCACTACGAAATATTGTAAAAGATTCATATAATTTCAAATTCCAAATACAACACCTAGAAACTGATAAAGAAGACATTATGGTAAGCTATGATATTAACTCATTATATACTAGTATCCCTATTACTGAAAGTCTTGATATCATTTCCAGTCTACTAGAACCAGTTACAACGCTATCACAAAGATGTCCACTGGACACCAGTGAAATAATTAAGAGCTTAAAATTCTGTCTAGAAAGTAATTATTCTACATTTAAACGGAGTTTATATAGACAGACAAATGGTGTTGCCATGGGTTCAGCAGTCTCCCCAATAGTCGCCGACCTTTTCATGAATACATTTGAAAATAACACCTTTTCAAGCATACTCACTCCTAAAATATGGTTAAGATATGTAGATGATACTTTTGTAGTACTAAAGGTAGATCAACACAATTCATTCCTCGGGAAAACAAACTGTGTATCTCACAGAATCACATTTACTTCGGAAGCAGAATCAGACGTCGGTGAACTACCATTTCTAAACTGCCTAGTTAAGAGAAGGGAAAACGGAAATTTTAGTATATCCATATTCAGGAAGAAAACCCACTCCAATAAATATTTAGACTTCAAATCATCACACCACATCAGCGCAAATACTTCAGTTGTTTCAAGTCTTCTTAGACGAGCACACTCTCTGATAACAGATGAGACAGAAAAAGAAGAAGAAATATCAAACACTACTGAAAATCTCAAGCAAAACAACTACCCATGGAACTTCATCAACAAAATCAACACAGACATTAAGTATGGCCGAAAACGCATTCCGAAAATATGGACCTCAACAGTCGTCATTTCATAGAGAGCAGAGACGTCAGACGATATCAGAAGAGTACTCAGTAAGCTCGACATCAGAGTTTTCTTCAAAACACCAGACACACTACGAAACAATCTTGTCCATGTA
>OX235273.1:120693521-120805155 GCA_944472155.2 Trichobilharzia szidati | reverse complement strand
AACAGGTGCTCAAACTGAAGAATAAGTGATGCATAGAAGATGTATATAAGTGGCAGGACTTATGACAGGAGATAGAATGGAGGTTGACGACCAGAACGAATAAATGCCAAGTCAGCATTCAATCTCGGTCCTACAACCTATAATCTCGAATACAGTGACGAAGGAGTTATCATGATGTCAACAACAGACTCGATGGTACTCATGCAGTGGGAAGCAGTCTCCTCCAGGATATCGACGACAACATTCAACTTATAATGAAGTTACGTTTCATATATGCAGCGTTGTGGAACTGAAGGCATAGAGACACAGTGAAGAAGATGGTGAATCTCTGCAAATGACTGCAAACTGTTGGGGACAAGAGCTCACTCGAATGTTGGCATCAACATCCTTGATGATGATAAATTAGAAATTCGGAAGATCAGTTAAGTCACGTGTGTTGTTGATAAGATTTGCGACTAGTAGGAATATACCATATGCAGCAAAAAAGAAAAGCGAAGGTAGAGACCTAATTGCGAATCGAAGCAGTCAACATAAAGTAGATATATTTTAGGTATATATGTGCTATGGCGGACTAGATCATGCAATAGTCGTTGAAGGCGTAAAGACGGACAACTGTTGTACTGACGTAAAGACCATAGAAGAACTAAAATGTTCAGTTAATTTATGTGTGATGTCTCCTGAAGTCAGTGATCTGCAAGTAAAAACCAACAACATCGCGTCTTCCTCACTTGCCTAGACGGTGTCTTGTGTCACCGATAAAGATGCCTAGTAAAGGAGAACAGTTCAAAAGAAGCATCTATCAGTCTAAAGATTCGCAGAAAGTAGCACTTTCAGTGAGCAGCGAATTTTCATCATCAGTGTCAAGATGGTCTTCCCATATTGATTAGCGTCTTTTTGGTAGCATAGTCGGATGCATCCCTGGAGATAACTGCTCGAAAAGGATAAGGAACTTGAAGGGTTGGCAAAAGACCTAGTGACCAATATATATGTAGCGAAAATATGACTCGGATAATCTGAAACAAGTCATCTGAAGCCATCAAGAAATCGATAGTGGATGGTTCTAGTGAATAAACTGATTGGTCTGATCACAGAATGACTACGTCCTATGAATAACTTTGAGTGTAGGATGATTTGTAATACAATGGAATATAACAATGCTTGGAACTGACCTTCACTAAGGACTGCAGAACAGAAAAACATAAGCGATTAAGAAGTCTACTGGCGGTCTGTTTAAAAACTGGGCTACGGAAAAGGATATGACGTCTTTCAGTCTCATCTACTCTTGTGTGTATTTAAAACGTTAACAAGCTTCTGATTCCCAAGTTCCTACTAAACTTGAGGCAAGGCCTGAATATGTGTGGCGAGGTGTTCCAATACATGAAATAACTGTTCTTTGATTATGTTCCTGAGTCTTCTGCATATCTGACAACTGGCTTTCAACTAGATATCGTTGATTTCCTGCAGAAGACAACGCAGATATATCATGATGGAATGGTTTGTGCTTCAGTTCACAGGATATACTGTCAATTTATATTTTACATTAAGATATTGAAGAAGGGAAAATATTATGCAATATTTTCCTCTGAAGATCCTGTACATTTTGTAAATACTGTGCAAGTTAAAGATGTTATTGGTATCAAGTTAATTTCGACTCAACAATTGCGCGAAAGTTCCTTCCCACATTTATTTTCCGAGTCATGGTTTAAACTTAGTTCGTCAAAATGTTATCAACTTCGTTCAGGAGATCTGGCTGGTTAACTATGGTCAGCAAGTGATACATAATCAGGTGAGTTTTCCTGTTTTACGTTACTCAACAGCTTATAGTCTTCCTTCTAAGAAACACTGGTCATATTTATCGAATACTTAGTAGATAGCAGTAATAAAGCCTCTTATGAGATGAGAATCATATATGAAAACACCAACAGTTATTTGATTGAAAATCAACTATCAATGTGGAGTCACTACAACTGACCAGGTGTAATACACCATTGACGTTGCAAACGCCACTCAGAAATCTCACTTCCATGTGTGTTTGTTCAGGCAGAAACAACATCATTTCCACAAATATGGATTCTTTGCGTACAGTATTAGATGTTGTCTGGCGTTGAAATATACGAAAAGTCCGCTTTGATTACATTCAGTCATGACAACTGATCGATTAATTTTATCCTAGTGTAGTGAACTGCAAAACAGGAGTTTTGTATACTACACGAAAAACAACAGAAATTCGTCAATGACTCAAAACCCCATTTATTTGGATGATAAAAACTAAATCTTGTGAATTATTTCATGTGATCACAAAGGTCAGTAGAAATGAATGTCCAGTCAATTAGCTCTTTACTTACGGTTTACTTCCAAGTCACAAAACAGTTGAAAAATAATAATGAAAAGTGTATAAAATGAAATTTTTAAAATAAAATATGACCATGTTCTCACGCTGCGGATTCGTCTAGTAAACAGCCGAGATTGTTTGGGTCATATCAGTGAAAACTGATCAAGTTGATTCCAAATATTATCTTAAAGTATCTGGGTAAATTGATCACATGATCGACTAGAATAAGTGAATTCAGTACAACACTTCACAGCTTATTATCATTCACATCGAAATAATGCCATTTCTATGTGCCCTTCCGATGTACAACATACAGGATTTCAGTTGCCTTCATCTCTCAAACGATGACGAATCACCGTTTTTGTGGACACTGCAAACTGATTTATATCATATTAGACTGACAAACATCAGAATGGAATCGATTATGAGTGTATCATAACCACAGAAAGCTTGACTCAATCAGACATCTGTAAATACTCATGAAGTTGAGTGCATTGTTCAGAGTGTAGAGTGAGAGCATTAAGCGATACCACACTACTAGCTTTCGAGTGTTACTTGAACATTTGAGGGGATGCGTTGATCGTCGAATGGTGACATGAAAGATATCATGTGAAGAACAGATTTGAGTGTGTGGGTAGCCCTATATTGCCCTTGGAATCCGAAGCATTAATGATTTTGATAATAACAATAGTATGCAATAAATCTTGTGAACCGGAGTTGACATTCAATGAAGCTATTTTATGTCAGAGTTTTCTTATCCGGACGTTATTGCTGGTAATTCATGAATTTCTCGAAGTTCAAATTCAGTGACTGCTTATATAGGAAGTCTTAGCTCAACTTACACATCAAATCTATGATTTTAAGTTAATTGCATAGTTTAATAAAGAATGATTCATCTTCCAAATTTACTATACAGTATATCTCCTGGAATTAAGGCTGTGATATTTAATTGATTCCAACTTTGTGCTTTTTGCCCAAGTTAGGAATCAGTAGTGTACCTCAATATTTATAACCTAAAACATGAACTCAAACAACTTTTTACACAGATCTACAAATTAAAGAATCCTGATAAATAAGCCTCGACGTCGCCTTCATTAAATATCACAAATTTATTCAAAAGTGTTTATTTTTGTTATTTATATCATTGCTGCCTATGTCATGGAGAGAAATGGCGACTTCACCAATGTATTTGGCATTCACATGTCATACGGGACCTTTAAAAATACCGGTGCCAATTATGACATTATCAGCAGATGGCGTCGTTTTGTCAAAAGTAGAGCATCCGAAAAATACCTCAAACTCGAACACAAAAGCTGAACACTCACCATAGCACACTGGAATGAGGTGAGTTTAACCATAGACAACATACAGCAAATCATCCGCACTCTCTCCTCTCTACTTCTTTCACTTAAATACTACAGTATTGAGAAACAGAAGAGAGAAAGGCGAAAAGTCAGGCCTACAGGTCATGAAACAATGTGGGATAAATAATCTAAAGCTTCTATTACCGAAAATACATTATTACAGAAAGTTGACAAATCAACATGTGTAAAGAATATTAAAACAGTGCCTGAATAATTAACACACACATCAAACGATTTTTTCTGGAATCACCACGACCTCATGCAAATTGCACTACTTTCTAGTGACATGTTAACAATTTCTTGAAATTATATATATATATATATATATATATATATATATAGTGATACCTGATTGACAGTTGGTTGTTTATTTACTAACTTCTTATTGTAATTATCACACGTTAGCTGATATCCACATAAAGCCTATTCATTTACTTAGTTATTTTCATTTAAGAATAATAAGAATTTTTTCACCGAAAAAATTAGCCATGTAATAGATAGATTGAGAAATAGATAGATGCAAAGATAGATAGGGAACATACCTTCAGGATCTGCAGGTCACACAATACTGAAATGCATTATACGACTTCAAATTCAAAATTGATTTACATTCTCAGAACATTCAGTTCTGCATAGAAATGCTCTGAATGTTCCAAAATAATATCATTTAGTCTCATTCATGTGCATGTATATTTTGGGTTGTAAATAACTAGTTTAAAACATTAATACAAGCAAAATTTGTCCATAGAATCCTTAACTACCAAGTAGTGATGGATAATCTCGAGTCAGTCTTAATTATGCACATGAAATGCATTGAACGATTTTGGAAAAGTAGGCAATAACTATGGGATAAATGGGTCGGCACGTTGAGTATCTATTAAGATGTTATTGATGAAGTAGTCAGAAAAAATCCTTTAGCCTCTCAAATGTCTAATAGGCGTTTAATTCATTTCTCACTATTTCAAGCAGCGATTCGCATTATATCTTCCTACTAAGTATGTGAATTACAGAGTAAGGATTAGTAAAGCGAAAACTTCCTTGAAATTTGTTCCATGGTGCATTGAAACCGACCGGTGTCCCAAGTCCTTTACAGAATCTCGATGTTGTAGTGGCGTTCAACCGAATAATAGAAAACTCAAACGCCACTCATTGGGTCAGCTCGATTCGCTGAAATCATTTATTACTGAATTATCAAAGAGTGTTGATAAAATTCTCTATGCTGAAGACGGACTCGAGGAAATCTTTCCTGGACTATGTGAATCAGTATGCTGGTAAGTGGAGGGTAAAGAAACATGCTAAATTAGGCATGTCTTTGAAAGCGAAATTGAAGGAATGCCTATCACAACGGTAATAATTATTTTTGTATTGAAGTAGAAATGCCATTTATATCAGAGTGGATGCATGGATGAGTAATCCAGTTGGAAAGCAAGTATTTCTTCATTCACTCCTTCTGTCTAAAGCATGTCGATCTGTGACAAGTTAATTTCCGCCGAATTGCAATCCACTACTTATCTCTAATTAAAATGGGTCAATTAAACTTACTAAATCCATCTGAATCGAAGTGTGTTTCCATGTCAAAGCATGAATACAAATGTGTTAGTATTCGATATTGTAGGGGAAAATAAATAATTATGAATAATGTGCATTCGGAAACACTAACGAAAACGTCTAAATCTTCGGTTTAAGTGTACGTCAATATAACTTATAAACTTTATCATTTTGAAAAATAATGTATATTATCATTTCATATGGAAATCACAGAATAGTGAGACTTGATGGACAGTCAACTATGATTTCTATCCATTTCATATTGAAATTACCAAACATTTACTGACATCAACATGGAAGGCCATTGATTAACATGTTTATTTTCACTTCAGTAATCTAGCCATCCATGGATAATTTGACATTCTATCACTAAGAGAGTCAGAACTCTGAAAGCCTGGGAAAAATTCCATGATGGTGGCTTAATTTGATTTAACAACAATGAAGAGTGAAATCAGGTTCAACAAGTGGAATGCTTTATTTCTTCATGCTTTTATACAGAACACACTCACACTGTGGTTACTCATCACCAAACAGAGACTGAATTTATTGTGTTCAGTATGTCTAGGCCTTACCTGTGACCGCCATGCTCACACAAATCGCCTTCACTTATGCAGAAACGTACACAGGACAAACGGTTACTGTTCAAAAACTGATATT
Source organism: Trichobilharzia szidati (assembly GCA_944472155.2). Lineage (NCBI taxonomy): Eukaryota > Metazoa > Platyhelminthes > Trematoda > Strigeidida > Schistosomatidae > Trichobilharzia > Trichobilharzia szidati. The sequence goes on along the minus strand of OX235273.1, from coordinate 120,799,254 downwards.
TAACATTTAAAGCAGATTTCATGTGAGCATTACGATGAACATTTATAGTTGGAGAGGCTTTTCTTGGAAAGATTTGAAAGCCTCGAATTGTTTCTCAAATTAGCATTTGAAGATGTAAAAAGCGAACTTGTCAGGTGAAAAGTAACGGTACTGGTGAACTAGCCTCAAAACACAAGTGAAATTTTAGAATTTGATGACTTGAAATGACTTTTACTTGCGCCGTGAAATAAGTAATGTTAATAATCACAAAATATATGTCAGCGACCACTTGTCATTCTGAGGAGTAGTGAAATATGCAGTACTAGTCAGGTGTCCTAGAAAACATCAAGATATTGGCATCACGTCATTGACTTTATCTGATCATCAGACATTCACAAATTCATCAAATGTTTATTAGTTTATAACTTACAGTATTCTGTGAAGTCAAATATAATGGTGGATATATATTCTGTTATAAGAAAAGCTATTGATGAATTGGTATTGACAAGATGAAGTATATTTGTGCATGGTACTGACAGTAATATTTTGGCTGTTATCACCCTAGTTAAGCAAGAACAACAAGACTGTTTCTTCCCATTTTATGTTATGAGTATATTCCACTTTTGACAGAGAAGCAGGGACTGTACGACTGTATGGTGTATAAAGAATTTTCTGCCGTTAAATTTCATAACTACTGAGAATAAGGGAAAATTGACCTGTGTTAGGATTCCGTAAAAAAGCATGAATAACTGACGGTGGCTCAGAAGACTCTCAGATAAAACCACTACAAATTGAAGTATAAGCTTATCACCTACAATCAAGAAAATGACATTTTCTTCTTTGAAATAGAAAAAAGGACGCTTGTAATTGTTCTAGCTTATCACTGTCACTACTGTAAATGCAAACTAAAACAACAAAAGTATGCTTCGATGGAGTAATGCCAATCGTTGATCAGCCTGAAAATCAAAGTCTAAATAGAACCTCGTATTATTCAGACTAATCCTATATCCATGCCATGATGTAGACTGTTTCAAATGAACCATCTTAAATTAATGTCTTGACTACATGAATACCTAAAGTAGATTTGGTATTCTATTAACCAAAGGACATAGAGATGAACTCAATGAATCAGAGAAGAACAAACATTAGATCATGATTTGTCTAGGTTAGGATTCTGGAATGGTACTAGTGAATAACTCAGGCAATGTTGATGATTTCTCAATGATTCCATATTAGTTTGTTTAATAGATGTATCACATACATAAATTAAGACCTCTCAATGATTCTATCCCATCAAATTAAATTCCCAAAAGAAATAACTGAAATAGATCCGCATAGACAGATCGAACGATATTTGAGAAATAATATCGAACAAAGGTTCGACTAGTTATTCAAATCGAAAATTTGCATACAAGCATTCTCTCATCAGGTTCTGCAAACAACATGAGGTGCAGATGAAATGAGGCACGCAAACAAGATGATCCAAAACACATGCTGATAGAATTCAATAAACAAATGTAAAATTCACTGGATCACATAAGAATTGTCACAATAACTCCGCAAAAACATCTTTCTTTGCCACCATCAGAGCCATATAAATCAAAAAGTAGATTGCTTCAAACATCAAAGCCATTCTGTAATCTTCTCTATCCTCATTCACTGCACATTCTTTGATTTTATACCAAATTCGATTGCTTAACGTCAAATGGCTCTTAGGCATATTCGCATCTGTGACAGTGAAAAGGTCTGCAGATTCCCCGCCCTTCTTCTTCATGAGTTCATTGAGAACGAAGAGAAAATTTCTTCCATTCAAACCATTTTCGTATTTCCTCTATGACAATTACACTACGAGGGGATCTAGTGAACAGCGTTTAACTATCAAATGTCCTCATAATCCATATTCACACCAATTAATCCACATGCATCAGTTAATAATGAGGTTCTTCTAAATGCCTACTGAACTTATTCAAATCTGATTTCAGCCAATACCTCCCCACAATATGTGTGAAACCGCTTCACATTATTTTGGCTTTCCTTATTATCCGGTCTTTCTGAAGCGCTCCACAGACATGAAAGTTATTCTAAATTTTTTTCATCTAGCGACAAATGTGTGAATGAGTAAGAGATAGGGATCGTTAGCAGAACGTCTCATTTCAATAAACCTTTTAGGATAAATTGATGACATGTTTGACTAGAATAAGTGGATTCAGTATAACACTTCACAGCTCATCATCGTTCACATAGAAATAACGCCATTTCACTGTGCCCTCACGATATGCAACAAACAGGATTTCAGTTGACCTCACTTCTCAAACGGTAACGAATCACCAGTTTTGTGAACATTGCAAAGCGATTGACATTGTAGTCGACTGACAAACTTCAGAATAGCATCTAATCTGGGTGCATTTTGGCCACCGAAAGCTTGACTCAATCACACATCTGTATATGCTAAAGAAGTCGAGTGCATCGCCAAGAGTGCAGAGTGAGAGCGTTAAGTGTCACGACAAGGCTGGCTTTCGAGTGTGAACTGAATGTGAGGTGATGCGTTGATCGTGGAATAGTAACATGGACGATATCACGTGAAGAATAGATCGGAGTGGGTGGGCAGAGTGGAAAAGAGATTTGTTGTTGAGGGCCTATGTTTCAATTCGCACTTGACCAATATTTTCAGTAATATGAGGGAAAAGTGGGAATGCAGTGCTTCTGCCAGATGAATTAAATTAATTTCAATATCACATTCGTGATGAAGTGGGAGATTTAAGCATCTAAATTGAAAAGCATGAATAACATGAATTCCTTCTATGTGAATTATCAAACGCATTTCAGCTTACCTTGATAATCTGCACAATAGAAGAATTCTCAGTAAATTATTTACCTGGTAGAAAATATCTCCTTTTACATGAAATTGAAGTTATGTGGCAGATGGATAACATCCGAGGTAATCGTGATTAAATGAATTCCTACGATTTATTGTCAAGCTGTAATTCTAAAGCACATTTAACCTAATTGAACTGGTTGTCAAATGGATAACCGAATACGTAGAACTTGTTTTAAAATTAGAACACTGAGCTCCATTGGACACATCTTTCTGTTTCATATAACGATATCTAATGGAGTATATAAAAGGAAGTTTAATAAAGACACCTGGACACAACTTATGTACATAATCATGCGAAATGTCGTCCGCATGCTATTTACCTAAAATAAGTACGTTATATATAAATATATAAATCATGGGATTTCTGTGTATCAGAAGAGGAAGCCTTTTTTACCTGTGTAAAAATACCACTCAGATGTTATTCGCAGTTATTGAAAAAGCGTGCGATTTTTGGTCTCTGTTGATATGGATGGATTGATGGTGGCTCACATGACAAATTGAAATCAGTTAGAGAAGCATTAAGAATCATATGCTGACATTATCTTGTCTAATTTCGTCGCATTATTTCAGGGTATATGATAAGCAGTTTAATGCGTATCTTCTGAAACGTTTTGCTTGTCATTACGAATTCTTTTGCCTTTTGTTGGTTATATATGTTTTGCATGTTTTGTCTTCACTTTATTCCAATGGTGTATTGCGCCCCTGAATCCTGAGTAGACATATTACTTCTGCACTGAACTCTTGCACAACTGTCATTCATCAGTCTCTGAGTATTGAAGATTATTTACTGATAATGACGATCTTCACATGTTTCATGTAATCAATGTTGACTCCTTGAATACATCAGTCAATTATACTTGATTTTGTACCTGGATCACCGTACCACTTATTCCTGGATGTTCAAAAACTGCCATCCATCATCAACATTTGTATCATCAACAGTTGATTTAGTTACCAATTGAATTCGCCTAGTTACTCACATGTGCATGCTGGAATGTGATAAGTATGATTGTATGTTGTCAATTAATTTTATCGAAAAATACATTATCTGTTGAAGTACTCAAGTAAAAATAGGCAGTAACTAAAATAGCTGGATGTCGCAATTTGTGCGTAAACCCAAATTACCCAGTTAAAAGAATGGGAATAATTACTATTCTGTTATTCAATATGAAACTTAACGAAAACATCAAATTTGTTTAAAAAAAACACCTCGAATAAAATATTTTCAAACATCAAGACATGACAATTTCAAAATTTGTGTTAAAATTAATCGTTTCCTTGGTAGTTAATTCCAAATTATCATGCTCACCTGTTACTCTCTTGTTACTGTAATCCCTGAACACACCTAATAACTCTATATACTGACTTCGTAGTCACGACACAGTTATAAAGACAACTCTTTAGTTGGTTCATCATTCCACAATTTTATTTTGACTTGTAAGTTGCTACCACCAAATGTGTGTATGTTTGATCGATTTCGTGAGAAATTGGGTCAGTCATGCTCAGCAGCAAGCGTTATTCACAGGGGATACTAATCATCAACCATTCGGTAGACTTTATCCATTTCTTACACATTTATTAACCGAAGAATTCAATTGCCTTATATTCATCTGTTCAATTCAATTTTCGAAACTCACTTATACACTCTAGAATGATGTAAGTATCAGGGAATCTTAACAACTATGTTACACAATAAATACTTTCTTGATTGAAATGCTTCAGAACTAAACAGCAGCGATAGAAGTAACAAAATCTCCTTCTAGAAAAGTACAGGGAAATAACACACACGTAGTAATAGATTCAGGTCATCATATGTCTTCAACGGAAACAAAACCAAAATAAAAAGATTGTCTGAATATAAAAGATAAACCGATAATCAAAGGGAGATGATATAAACCGTCGAACACATGCTTGCAAGAAAACGCACACAATAATGCTGACGAAACAACGTGAATTTTAAATAATCACTGCATAATTCACGTGATGTTGGAACACATTACCTGTAATCCATATGAAGTTACACATAAACACCATTCCCACATGAGACGATAGAATACTCTCAATTATTTATATATTTATGTATTCGCATACATTGAAGGCACTGAAAACAATGAGCTTTTTATTTCAAATATAACATCTTTTGCCATTTCATATGGCAATTTAATTATGTTGACACCTGCTGGACAAACAACTATAAAGTGTTTTCTCACTCCGTATTCAGATCGTCCTACGTTTGATGTTATCAAAACGGAAGCTTATTTGTTTTGTATTTATTTTCCCTTCACTAATTTCCTGCTCAATCGATATTAGGAGATTTCGTCACCAAGACAGTGAGTAGTGTGAAAGACAGATAGATAGATAGGAAATTATTCCATATAAGTTGATTCATTTGATTAGATGTGCAGTGACACTGAGTCATTTATCGAGTACGGAAAGTGAAGGGAATTTCAAGGATTGAAATATTTCAGCTCCTTACAACACCCTACGTGTCGTCACAAATTTTCACTTGAGATGGAAGAGAATCGTAGTGTATTCTGGCCATGCTAGACAGAGCAGAAGTGGGGATGAAAACTGCCTATTTCACCAATTCAAATATGGTATCATTTGACATCTGATAAGATTCGCTCATTTTCACACTGTCAACAGGATTTCCATTGACATGCAGAAATCAATCACACGGTAATCACTCGTCATCAAACAGAGACTGAATTCACTGAGCTAAGTATATTTAAGTGCTCCTTTTGACTACAGTGATCATATAAATCGCCTTCACTAATGGAGACGCATGAACAGGACAAGCGCTAAATGTTCGAATACTGATATACAACGCTCTTTACCAGTCAATATTGTGCAACTGTGATGCTACATATTGATACATTTATTTTAGGACAGATTTCATGCGTTCACTAAAGTGAAAGTTTGTAGTTGGAGAGGCTTCTCTTCAAGAGATCTATGAACTTGGGACTGTTCATCAAATTCACAAATATGAGATGAAAATCTGTAGTGAAATTTGAAACTAGAATTTGCTCGAATAAGATGCTCCTTGCATTGGATAAATGATTGCAGCTGTAAGGTGATAATTATATACATATTTCAACTGGTTTTTATGTGGAAAAAACTTGAATGCGCGTAAAAATAATGCATGCCTGGAAAGTTCGTTCGGACAGCTGAGAATAACAATGGCTGCCATTCATTGTTCCCAATTATTCCCATTCACTGCACATTCTTGAATTCCATCTGAAATTAGATTGCCCAACGTCATATGGCTTTTAGGCATAATCGGATCTGTGACAGTGAAAAGGTCTCCCATCGAAACAGTTTTCGTATTTCCTCTATAACAAGTGAACTAAGAGGAGATCTAGTAAACAGCATTTATTCATATGCCATATTAACACAAATTCATCCACATGCATCAGTTTATACTGAGGTTCTTCCCAATGCTTACTGAACTTATTCAAATCCGATTACAGCCAATACCTAAAAGAGATGTGTGTGATATTCCCTTTCTCATCATCTTCTCTTGTCTAGAGCGTTCCACAAACATGAAAGTGATTCTAAATTGTTTTCGTCTACTGACGAATGAGGGAATTAGTCGGAAGTGGAGATCATTAGGAGAACGTCTCAATTCAATAAACGGGTGAGGACAAACTGATTACATGATCCACTAGAATAAGTGGATTCAGTATAAGATTGACAGCTTATCATTGTTCACATCGAAATAACGCCACTTCACTGTGACCTCCCGATGTTCAACAAAAGGGATTTCAGTTAACCTCATTTCTCAAACAGTAACGCGTCACCAGTTTTGTGAACATTACACAGCGATTGAGATTGTAGTCGACTGATCAACTTCAGAATGGCATCGACTCTGACTGTTTAATGACCACCGAAAGCTTGACTCAATCAGACATCAGTATATACTCATGAAGTCGAATGCATTGCTCAGAGTGAGGAATAACAACATTAAGCGACGCCACACGGCTGACTTTCGAGTGTAACTTGAATGTGAGGGGATGCGTTGATCGTGGAATGGTGACATGAAGGATATCATGTGAGGAATAGACTGGAGTGTGTTTAGGCAGTGTGGAATGGAGATATGTTGTTGAGGGCGTATATTCCGATTCGCACTAGTATCAGTAATACGAGGGAAAGGTAGGGTTGCAATGCTTCCGTCAAAAATGCATAAAATTAATTTCAATATGACATTCGTGATCCAGTGGGAAATTTAAGCATCTAAATGCAAAAGTATGAATTACATGAATTCGTTTTGTGTGAATTAACCAACGCATTTCAGCTTACCTTTATAATCTGCACATTTGAATTTATTTATTTATTTATTTTGATTACAGCTTGATTCCACCCCGTATATTCGGTACAGGTATGGAATTTTCAGCATGGATATCGGTAGCTGAAATTTTGCATGCCAACCATAGATATCGGGTGTGCGTCGGCAAGGGATCAAACTCTGGACCATGTGCATTTTCTGCGAGAGTCCTAATCACTGTGCCACCGACGCACAGTAAATTATTCACCTGGTAGAAAATGTCTCCTTTTACATGAAATTGAAGTTATGTGGCAGATGGATAACATCCGTGGTAATCGTAGCCGAATGAATTCCTACGGTTTATTGTCAAGCTGTAATTCTATAGCACATGTAAATTTTATTGATCTGGGCGTCAACTGGAGAACGGAAATGTTCGTCTGATATTATGTAGGAATATCCAATGAATTGCTGAGAAATCTCTCAATGTATAATTTCATGCAGCTAAGTATTTTGTTCGAAATACGTATGTTATTAAATCCATTAAGGAAAAGCTAAACGACCTTGGTTAATGCGCCCAGTGTGATATATGGTGTTCAATTTCGATTCATCCATCCGTTACTCTGTCAAAATATTTTATTTCTTCCACAATAACTCAATAAAGCAAAGAAGAGTTCACAGTGGTGTTAATTATTCATAATTCATTTCATTGGTAAATTACGACATTAAGCTAATAAATATAGGTGAATGAAGATGTTTTCACGGATCTTCTTTAATCAGTGTGAACTTCATTCAGTGAAATAAAACTTCACGTGGGATATTAGGGATTCCTTGAAAATGTGTAAGAAATGTTTAAGCAGTAATATTTCAATAAACTGTCGATTCACATTTCATATGGCAATTTTATTATGCTGACACCTGCAGGAAAATCAACTGTAATGCTTTGCACACTTCATATTACGATTTTCTAACCTTCACTGATATCAACAGGGAAGCCTATTTATTTTCACTTCACTTATTTCCTACTCAGTTGATATTAGGACATTTTGTCACCAAGACAGTGAGTAGTGTGACAGACAGATATGAGATGAAAATCTTCACTTTGACTTCAAGCGATTGTTGCAGATTATTTGACACTCTTTGCTTCTACTTCATTCTGAGGAGCGCCTTTGATACCTGATTCTACATTTGGTTTAGATGGATGCTAATTTTATTTGTTTGGAATGATTTCGACCAACAAAAAGTTGCTTAATCGGTGGTTTATTTTGGTATATATGACTAATTTGTATTCAACGAACTTTGGTATTGAAAATTGGTCTGTATGGGAAATTGTGTTCTCTTTAAGCTATGGTGAAATTATCGGAGGTTACCAGTACTTTTACTTCATTGAACGCATTATCGAGACTTTCGCATGGTGTGACTAGTACATTCGACGAACATATGGCGTAAATTATTAGTCAGAAGTCCAATTGATTGCTTTAAACATGTGGTCTAAGGCGAACAAAAATCTGACATTTACAAAATTGGTAAGAAACGGAAATAATTATAGACACCTACACTTCATCCATTGTGGATGAAATTTATTTTCATAAAGTCTCAGTGTTATACAGTGTTATTTACTGATGAGGTTTTGAACTCGATTTACTGCTAATAATCATATTATAAACGTCATCAGTAAATATTACTCTATATCACTGTGAGACTTCATCGAAATAAAATTTTTCCCACAGTGGAATTATACTCATCCATAGTGCCTAAGGCCTTTTCTTATGTTATATACACTTCATCTTACCCGGTCGGCCTTCAGCAAAGAAATGCTTTTAAATATTAATCACGGTGTTTAAATATATTTACAAGTGTTTTGAAATTAAAGACTTAATATTATAGTGTTATAGCCTCAGAATTATTACCAAACAAGATAAGCATGAAACATCCATAGCCAAGTGTGCATTTTGAATTACTCTCCAGGGAATTGCACTGATGCAGAATAGTACAATGCAGTTTCGCAAACACCATTGTCAGTGGTGACCTGCTGATGCTGCAAACATCAGTCAGAAATCTTGCTTTCATAAATGTTTGGTGGTTAAAAGTCAACTGCATTTTCACAAGTGTGGTCGTCTGTATCTTCAGTGTATGTTGATGAGTCCACTTTCATGAGATTTATTCAGTCAGTACATCAACAATATAAACATCCACAAAACCATGAGACGCCAACTGCCTGCCATTCTTCGACACTAATTCTTAGACGAATATCAGACAAAATCAATAGGAATATTTGTGCGACGATTAAATACAGTTAAAATAGAAGTTGGCATATTACAGAAAGTGCCTCAACAAATTCTTTCTCAATACATATGTTAGGCTGGATTCCAATGAATCAATCCATAGATAAAATCCGAACTCATAAGAAAAAATCGAGATTATTCGGAACAGGTAGAAAAATTGACAAGCCATAGGTAAATCGCCTTTCTGTTCAGTCTCTACGAGATTAAAGAAAGTAGAGCCTGGAATAGATGCTGAATTTCCATTCCATACTTATGCAAAGTGACGTTCAGAAAACTAATGAGCAACGTGAATAGCCGATGGTGCCTCGGAAGATCCCAGATAAAATCACAAATATCCCATCTAACGTGTACCTACAAGCATACCCTCAACAAAATATCTCACGAAATATTCACTCTGCAAATAAAGTATCTGCTAGTGAAGGAGCACTATTCGTGGATTCTGGATTAGTACTAACGAAGAAACGAGTTCATGCTGACATCCTCTCAATGATTTCATCCAATAAGAGGAAATTTACAAAATAGACATCCAATATTGATCCCACTGGACAAACTGAGTTACAATTGACTGGACTGCGAATCAAAATGGTAGGTCACTGAGTGATTTCCTGGAATCATGTTCACAGAACTCTTAACTACTCAGTGTTGTTTGATGTATCTTAACTGAATTTTCATAGCTCATCAACGCATAGTGCACTGTTGTTTTATAAGTCGCTGGAATGCACCGTAAGAAAGCATATGCGTCTTCATGAATAGATCAGTCTTCGAGACCAATGATGACACCTTTGCTTTCTGGTGTTATAATAGTGGATGAATCTGTGGATGGTTCCGATTTATGAAAACCTCATTAGTCAGAAAACCAATTCATGATTAATTCGAGGATTGAATGTGCACATTTAGACTCACCTGTACAAACTGGTGTGACATAATTGTTTTCACAAAATTGTATAAAATGAGATTATGCGTATTCGGCTTCATAAAAAAACAATTTTAATATTTATTTATGTAAAATGATGTTTAAGTTGTGAACTGATCAGCAGAAAACATCCATTTATGATATGATTAGTGTCCGAAACAACAAGATAATAATAATTTACCAACCTTATGGAATATTTTGTACTCACAAAACCAACTGGTTTGACGTGAGCATTCACATCGAATTATGCATTCAAAGTCTTTGTACTAAATTTCGTGCAGACAGTTAATTACACTTAATAATAAGCAGAGGAGAGGAAATAGCAAACAGTTCTGCTATATGCGTACCCTTGAATTAGGTGCATACATGAATAGCACTCCACAATATCATTCAGTTCAAAAGTCTCAAATTTGTATGTAAATATTTATGACAAGAGCAACAATCGCATTCTGCGGCATGACACTATCGAACTTCTACTTCATTGATGAACATCTTTCTTTTCAGGAAATGCTGCCATTCTTTCAGCTTCTATGTTCAATCATCCATGTTTGATCGTCGAGTTTCATGAAACTTTCAAGACTCACCTCACTTAGATGTAGATCTGAGTCGTACCATTTGACTATGTTCATTCAGTCGCACTTTGACAAAGAGAATTTGATGTGACATTCAGATCACAGATTCTCAGGTTCATCGTAGCATCCTTGCCATTTACACCATAAACAGAACTGTAGCATTTCTAAATGGTCAATTTTTTCAATGTTCATTCATTTGACTCAAGATTTCTTGACACATCCACTTCTCATCATCTCTGAAACCAATCAATATTAGTGCACCTGATAGTAGACGTTACTTTTGACTGGTGTCTGCCCTCCTTTTCATGCGGTTTAAAGACATCAGTGGATATTGGACAAAAGAAACTCGGATGTTTGATTCAAAAGTATAAAATATCCTGATGTCGAGAATCGAATTTCAGTCTGCAAAAGGAATATTCTTTCCAATAGATTATCTTCAGACCGTTTGACTTAAACTATGAATTTTTTGATATTGTTAAAATGACAGACACTTATGACTCAGATACATTTTGATGTTGCATTTGATAATGGATATAAAATCAGATTGGTTTCAATTGATGAGTTGGTGGGGAAAGTGGTCCTAGTCTAGACTTACAAACGGCAGACATAGAATTCACTACGAACATAATGACCTGGAAGGACACATTTTGTTCAAAGGAACAGGAAGCCAATAAACTCGTCTTGAAAGATTTTTGCATTTCAAACTAATGAGTACCGTCACTCGTGTGTAATGCACACAACGAGGACTTTATTGAGCCACTGGTCAAAAGGGGAATGGACATTGTTAGTTTATGTCAATAATAGTAAACCGAATAAAAACCTGCTGCTAAAATTATGTAGAAGAAAATAGAGATGAATCGAACATGCACTGAGGAGGTCACTACGTAAGTTCAAAAACTTCAAAGGATATCCTTTTCAGACACTCGTGGAAGGAATCCTATGATTAGAATACTATATCGTGGCATCCTCTCTTCTACTCAAAAGCAAATAGTTGACTGCAACTTTCACCCTCACACACACGGTTTACGTGATTCAAGAGGTTAATTCTATCCAGTCGACATGTCATACCCTACGATCAACTCACATTACGATAAAGTCGTCAGCATATCTCCCACATAATGGCAAATAATCGATCAAATCACTGGAAATTTAATCCGTGCAAGTCATACACAAATCATATAAAAATCTTCCCCATCAACTATCCAAAACATCCGTTTGTCGAAGTCTGCGCCACCAAAATTTTATTTTATCTCGCGTCGTCACTTCTATTCAGACAATTTGGATTCTAGTTATTCAGAAAAGCTTCTGATATCATACGTGGTCTTCCACATCTCGAATATTTCTTGATGAAATCGGTAATCTCAGAATCAAATTTGTGGCCTGACTCTGTAGTGCCTAGACATTTAGCTAATGACTTTTAAATGTTATTTTCTTCAGCTTGATTTCGCGGTGAGAAACACAGTCATAACTTGACTGTCCGGAGTGTTATACGCGAACATATCACGTCATTTATTAACCTTATACAAATTATTATTACTTGCTTAAGCAATACCATGGTTTGTGCGAGCGTGGTAAATGGGGGATGAAACAACCAAGTTTTACGACAAGGGATGATTTCATGTTATCTTGGTCGAAGTGCTTATGGTCGATGGGGACATTTGTGTACGAAAACATTCTATTTGACCACTTCAAATTTTCTATCTCTTGGTGGTTGTTCAGACTAACTCACTAAAACCAAGTCAGCACAAATTTTGTATACATAAGAAGGCAATTTCAGGATAATCATTGTTCAAGGTGTGACTGTATTCTCAGTGTTCTGCATCCTACCTTGGCGAATCGGCCTTACATAGAGTGTCTCTTCTAATGTGAACAAAAACACAAGGTGAGAGGATTAATATTCGAATACTGACATATGACACCGCATTCTATTTGAAATGATTTGATCCAACATTTGAAAGTAACATATAACAGACTAATAAGTCAAATTGAAGTTTTCGGTATCAGTGAACGAGAAAGTGGTAATGCGTATTTGAGTTTGGATGGTTAATTTGATAAGTCAATTCAAACTGTTTATATGACATGAGGATACGCAATTCTCTGCATACAGATATATTAATAATAGCTAAAGCTTCATTATGCACAATAATTTAACACTCTGTGCACAATTCTCAGCCTACTTAATTTCATAATATTTATTCTTCAACCAGGAGTTTCAAGTAAAACAGCTATCTTCAGTAAATTATATGACGCAGTGATGTTAGATCTGAAGAATGAAATAATCCTCTCGGGTAATTTCCTTTGGTCGCACAGAGATGCTCAACAGTAGGGAAATAATTGAATGATTTTAACAACAAAATTAAAGGATATAAAATGCGTTCATTGTCTCGGATGGAAGATCAAGTATTTCAGAGATTCAAGCAGGCAACCGAAATCTAATACACACAAATTAACTGAGATGGAGCTTAAAACACATTACTCACGGTCTTCTGTAAGGTAACACACATAACGAATTTTATTTTAAAACATATTTCATTGATATAGGAATAAAACTTGGGCACTATGGTATAGTGTAATTCCATTATGAGTAAACGTCATCAGTAAATATTACTGTATAACACTGTGAGACTCTATCAAAATAAAAATTTACCCATAATGGAATGCATATTTCACATATGAAAATTACGGAACCATCACCTTTCATGTAGTCGACTTTCACTTTTTGCTGCATTTCCATGTTCACAGTTCACCTCAATGTGTGATTCATTGATACGATGTGTTCATTGATGCAAAATAACACTGCAAGTTGTAAACGAATCAGACAACAGGTTGTCAAATATTCATTTCCTCGAAATGAATATTCTTTCCCGTGAATTTTTGGTGTTCTTTTAGTTTTGGGGTATTGTAGTCTTCGATGGCTCATTGTCAAACCTACTGAACTCTTCAACGTATTATCTATATGATGAATACGTCGGGCTGCGTGTCATAGGTGTTATTGAATATCAATCGGTCTAATATCATCACACAGAAGCAGCACTATTCATGTTGTTCTTCATAAGGTATTGATGGCAATAACCAGCATGAGATCACTTTTCGAAAGACTTTGCTCATCTTACTAGCAGCAATGACAATGTCACTGATCTCCAAAAAAGGTACTAATTTATTTTAATTTTAAAAAATTCTACTTATTCCTTTACGTTCGCAGTGGAGCATAGAGATTCAAGCTAGAGAGTTAAATTTTTCATAGTCTTGATGTCTTTTTTAAGGGATGCGTTTGCCAGCCTTATACCCGACCTTTCTTTTTTACCCGTCTTATTACTGGTTTAGCGAGATAAATGAGTGCGTCGACCAGGGATCGAACCCCGGACCGCATGTGTGGTCGCTGAGCGTTCTACTTCTGTGCCACCGATTCACACTGATCTCAAAAATGGCACTAAAAAGAGCTATAAATTTCTTTTATATGTGAAACAGAAAATATATTGTCCACGTCTACTTTGTCTCATTGATTTTAGTGAAGAAAATTCAGTTGAATAGTGATCGTATCTCTCTGTTTGCTTCTGATCAATTTTGATGAAGAAACTGAGTTATTTTGTTTTTCAGAGATTCAATAGATGCCCTCAGTACGTTGCGATACGTCTGATCTCCCCTTAACATATATATTTTATTGATATTTTAAAATAAGATTTGATAGTGTCGAAAATTCCCATATTATGAATTAAAAGTCAATCTGAACGAAGAATATTCTTTTCAATAATTTCTCTTCAGGTTCTTGCAATTATAAAATATAATATTTGTTGTCGTTATAATAAGGCCAGTTATGCAGCGGATGCATTTTAACGTAGAATAACAGATTAGTTATGGGGTGTCAAAATAACTAGTCGTATTTGTGTGTAAACGTGCTAGGCTGAATTCGATTACAAAATAATGTAAAACGGGAGACAATGGTGATTAATCATAATAGATTTGTAGAGTGGGGGTAGGAAAATTGACAAGTCAGTTCAAGGTTATAAAAGGTGTCAGGTGAGTGGCTAGTACAAAATGGTCTGTGTTAAACAGGAGATAGAAAGACTGCATTGGGAGGTTCATAATGAGATAACGAATATGTGAAATGAAACAGGTGGAGGCATATATTGAGAAAAGAGATAATATCACTAATAATAAGTCCGGATAGTATAGACAAAAAAAAAATTCGATAGTATTGAGAGAATGTTTGCATGAAGGGCATAAATTATGACGAATAATGATAATATTAATAATAATAATTGTAATAATAAGCAAAGGAAAAAAAGCCAAGAGGGTTAAGGGGAACTTTGTATCCAAAAAGAACACATCCAGACGCTGTTCCTACCGTGGCCAAACTTGGATTGATGATTCTTCTTCTCACCAAGAGTGCTCCTTCCCCTTAACCCTCTTGGTTATTTTTCCTTTGCTTATTATTACAATTATTATTATTAATATTATCATTATT
Organism: Trichobilharzia szidati; assembly: GCA_944472155.2. Lineage (NCBI taxonomy): Eukaryota > Metazoa > Platyhelminthes > Trematoda > Strigeidida > Schistosomatidae > Trichobilharzia > Trichobilharzia szidati. The sequence continues at coordinate 120,783,901 of OX235273.1, read as the reverse complement.
CGTCATAATTTATGCCCTTCATGCAAACATTCTCTCAATACTATCGAATTTTTTTTTTGTCTATACTATCCGGACTTATTATTAGTGATATTATCTCTTTTCTCAATATATGCCTCCACCTGTTTCATTTCACATATTCGTTATCTCATTATGAACCTCCCAATGCAGTCTTTCTATCTCCTGTTTAACACAGACCATTTTGTACTAGCCACTCACCTGACACCTTTTATAACCTTGAACTGACTTGTCAATTTTCCTACCCCCACTCTACAAATCTATTATGATTAATCACCATTGTCTCCCGTTTTACATTATTTTGTAATCGAATTCAGCCTAGCACGTTTACACACAAATACGACTAGTTATTTTGACACCCCATAACTAATCTGTTATTCTACGTTAAAATGCATCCGCTGCATAACTGGCCTTATTATAACGACAACAAATATTATATTTTATAATTGCAAGAACCTGAAGAGAAATTATTGAAAAGAATATTCTTCGTTCAGATTGATTTTAAAATAAGCAAAATATGGAACAGATTAGAGACAGGTAAAATTGTTCTCACCCTCTGCGTCAGCTATAGACAAATGGTTTCAAATATTTTAGCCAGGGATTTTTGTATTGAAATGCAAATATTTTTTCTTGCCAGGCTTTTCCCCTCTCCAAGGATCTGACCACGCTTTTGTTTGAAAAACACTTTTACTATACCGTTTCTCATAAAAGATATGACACTTTTGGCAAAACGGGAAATTTAATGAGAGACGTTTTTAATAAGAGACTTCTAGACATTATTCAGCTACGATTTTGAGAAGAGTCAGTCTATCATAGCAAGCACACGATTGAAATTTAAGCAAAGAAACGTGGCTGCAGTTGTGAAATATCGCCTAAGAAAAGCTTCTGCTGAGAATTCAAGTTATGAATTTCAAAATTGTAAATTTAATATTATACCATAAAAGTCTACGAATAACCACCAGATAAGATGAGCATGAAACAGTCCTGACAACATGCTCATCTTTAGTTAATTTTAGCAGATTTTAACATATTATCAACATAATGAATAAGTCAGTTTGCGTGTCATTGCTATTACTGAATATTAATGAAGAAAAATTGCATTAAGACGTAATGCCATTTAATAATAATAACTTCAGTCCATAATGGCGCACACAACAGTAGACTATGCACACTATTATTGTTCTACAACTTAGGATCTGAAGTGCGAAAAATCTGAGTTGTCATCTGAATAAACCGATGGAGATGCGGTAAGATGCGAATCAAAAAAATGTAAAGTAACGTCAAAATTCACACGAGCACAAGGTGTTTAAGCAATGACGAATAAAATATTGATTATTAGCTTGGTTCACCGAAGGATAAAAGTGAAACGTTCTGCTTTCTGCTTGAAAAAACGATTCATATTTATGTTAACTCAGGCGGAAATCCATTGAGTACGTATCTTAGACACAATACTAGGTAACTAATGCTCGTTGATGTATACGAATGTGCGCTATTTTGTTTTTTCCTTAAAGTAGCATCAATTTATGCCTCAGAAATATTTACACAGAAATACTTCCACTTTCCATCTGAAAATCATAGCTTGAAGTTAGGAGATCCGTCTCTGTTTCTGGAGGAAATAGCAAGGAAGGTTAAGTGGTTATCGAGGTGATATGTGGAGATTACATGAAATTGAGAATAATAGCTCAGATAAAAACAGCCTTAGATTTAGAAGCGACACAAATATCCATTCAAATTGAGATCTGCTCTCAATGAACGGATTCACACAAAGAAATTCAGGCATCACACAGAAGAAGCACGTTTTACTCTCGTCGTCATTCGGTGTTGGTGGCAATAATTAGCAAGCTTAAAACTGTCTAAAGAGCTTCTTCACATCACGCTATTAGGATTATCTGACTAACAATAATGGCCTCAACCGATCTCCAAAAACAGTACTTAATGGACGATTAATTTCTCGTCTTATGCAAAGCACACCATATTTCACACCTACCTCGTTTTATTGGTTATATTTTTTATTTTTTGATAACAGCTTGATTCCACACCGTAATTTCAGAACAAGTATGGAATTTTCAGCATGGATATTGGTGGCCCAAATTTTGCAGGCCGACTATAGATATCGGGTGCGCATCGGCAGGGGATCGAACCCCTGACAGTGTGCATGGTCGGCGAGAGTCATAACCACTGTTCCAATTAAATGGTGACTGTATCACTCAGTTGGCCCCTGAAAAATTTTGCTGGAGAAAGAGATTGATTTTCTTTTCATAGATTCCGTAGGTTTGCTTGATATGTCACGACACACATAAACTAAAATTATCTCATAATCTCCCCTTAACACGTATTCTCTTGAAATCGAATATCGTTGCACTTTCATCAGAAAGTGACATTAGGAACTTAATTCAAATTTGCATTCCTAATTGCTTCTGTCCACTTACTACTGTGTTAGTCGTAAAACGTTTTTGCAGTGTACCATGAATATACAGAATAACAAAATTCTAATTAAAATTAATGTCACTTTTAGGGATTTTGTTTTCTAATTTAAAATATGTATTCAATCAGAGGGCAACTTTAAAAGCATCAACACTTACGTTTTTTGCCTGCACCGTTAGCCTTCAATGCCAACAAGAAGATAAGAATTAGTAAGGACGCATTCATAGTTGTATAATCCAAATGAATAAATGTAAGCACAAGTTATTTTACGACTATTTATACTCAGTCTCAAATTTTCTGTTGAATTGGCCATTCATGTTACAGACATAAAGATTCTTTTTGTGCTAGACACGTACTCTGGTTGAAATCTGCAAAACAGACTGACATTATCATGCATGTACAGTTTCAATTTGAAGAAAGATATTTGGAGTGATTGTAGGTGAGACATACTGTTTCGACGAATGTCTCTTTCCTTTAACAAATAAAGTAAATCAGGATTTCGTTTCTAACTAAAAAGGGAATGTCCTCTTTATCACTGTATGCGCTTGTCAGATTGAAACATTTTTACTGCGTTTTTGAAGATCTGGGAAAAGAAGAGAATCTAGGCACTGTGGTTTGGATTAATTCCAACTGAAATACAATATTTTCAACTGATGTGATAGTTTAACCATATCACTGTGTTATACTTGTTAAAAGTGAGAATTACACTGAGTTTGTTCAACGTGACACCACAGTATTGTCTCTTACTTTCTGTAAAACTGAGTAGGTCAGGAATCCTGAACACGAGATGAACTGTGTACGCCTGGCTTCAACAAGAAGGAATTCAAAGGCTCAAGAGTAATGCATCTATTCTGTAATGGATTGTTGCTGGAAAAAAACAGTTATATATGTGTAAAACTTGGGCACTGTGGTAGTAAGTAATTCCGTATTAGTTTGTTTATAAGATATAGCACACAGTGAAACAGTATTATTTTCTGGATGACGTTTCAAACAAAATTTATTCTTCATAATCATATCATTTAATGTGAAAATAAAAGACAGATTCAAAAGAGACAAATTTCTTTATCGACAAGATCGTTTTCAGAGTCTCTACAGTCGTATTTGTATTTACTCAAGTGTACAGTAGTCTATTATTGAGTAATAGGGGTGACATGATTGATATAATTACTCAGAAATGGCTTTAGAAGTAAAAAATAAATATTCACCGTAATCACTCTCATATGTTACTTTTGTACATTTTCACATCCTCTTCACACTTTTTAAATTGACACCCAACTACCTTAATTCTCACTCAATGTAAATTATAATTTTATCAAATTCCAAACCATTTCTTTCTTTGTGCCGTTGAATACTGCGTAATTTACAAGTTTTATTTTTACTTCTAAAGTCACATTCGAGTAATTATATCAATTATGCCGCATCTTATTACTCAATAAAAGACTACCATACATTTTTGGTAAATATAAATGCGACTACACAGCCTGTGAAAGTGATTTTATCGACAAAGAAATTTTGTCTTCCCTTGAAGTAGTCTTTTATATATAACTAAATTTAATGATACGAAGATTGTTATGGAGAATTACAAATCTGCCACTTATATTCCTCAAATTTTGAAATCAATTTCGATTCTGCAAATCTATTTCAGTAGGACCATAAGGAAATGCATAGTAATTCTGTATTACAAAATCCACTTTTATCAAAGAGTCAAATAAATTTCACTGAAACCAGTTGATGTCAAGTTGAGCAAATTGTCATTAGTTCCACAATACAGAAATCAGGGATAAACGGTGACTGGGAAAAATGATTACCTGCGGTGAAAAATGACATTTCTCCTAAAACACAGCTGCATTCATTGCTACTATTCTGATAATAAGGATTATTTACCTCCATGACAACTGACTGGTTTACGTTTCATTCACACTGTAATCACTAATGCAAAGTAGTTTCTTCGGATGCAGTGAAGCATAGGCGTCTACAAGAATCAGGTTATGAGAATAGCCTTAATGTTTGACATAACAAGTTGAGTGAATGTGTTACTGTTTTAATTTGAAGAGCGCATTTCTTTAATTGAACAAAGCGAAAATGAGTGGAATACAATCAACCATTCATGTCTCGTTTGACCATCATGAACTGTGTGGAAGTTGAAATAATCCAACCTAGATATGTTTCAACTTATTTTTCTAATGCTTAAAGTTTTCAGTAACGATTGTGGGCTTTCATTCCAGGGACGAAGGTTGAATATAACGCTATCATGGCTTTTATTAGAAGGTTTAAGTATAAGTGGAGTTATGCGAATGGAAACAAAAGGCTTCAACAGTTGCGTTGTGGAGAGGATGAGGAATAGTGTGCAGGAACTAAATAAACATTTTCAGTGGTTCTACAGTCATAGTTCATCAATTTTGTTTACCAGTTTCCATGACACATAAGTATGCAGACTCTTTTTGAGAAGGAATGAAAAGGTCTCATGCAACCAGTATATTTCATCCAGAGTTTGCATCAGAAAATTTGATCAGAAAATTGAACAAACTACAATGCAAGAGATTTAATATATGAAATATTTTAAGCGAAATGTTACTCCATTCTCATTGCAACTGAATCAGTCCAGTTTCAAGTAGATTCAAATACTCGCGTAGTGAATGCGAGTCACACATTTTTATTTATATTTTTGATTACAGCTTGATTCAAACCGTATTTCGTACAAGTATGATTAATGATTGCTTACATTGACTAACTCGATATAACAAGCAACAGACTTGACGAAATTGCATAGCATTCAGTTTCAAATGAACATAAAAATCTATTTCAACTCATGGTAGATAGCTTATAATTATATATATATATTTATATACAGCATATAAATATGCATTGCATGTTGTGAACGGATTCTCAATGATGATGCTCCTTGAAATTTATTGATATTTCTTCACTTTTATGCTGAATTCATCAGGTACCTATGGTGATTTTCCTATTTAAGTCGACAGTGTAGTGCAGAATGAAAGAAAGAAGCTGATTCCTCGAGTGATTCGATGAATAAAGCTGCCATACACAAAGCCATTCACATATACTCTGAAGTATAAAAGTTATTCAAACAATATTTTTCGCTACACGTTCGCAGTAAAATTCGTTTATTGTTTTGTGTTTGACTCTTCAAATAAAGCAAATATCTCATCTTTTCATTTTCAGTCAAATGCATTTATTGGTAATCCTAAGAATATTGGGAGATTAAATGTGACATTACTGAATTCATATTTTTCTATGATTTACAATAGAGTCTTTATCTTTTAAATGTAAACACCAACCAAATATGAGTAAATAGATGCAAAATGTACATGGAATATGGTAGCCCAAAATGTTCAAACAGGCCGCCAAGGTCAAATGATTTGTGACAAAAAGCTAATTCATGAAATTGTTAAATCTTAGAGGGCGGATGTAGAATTACTGCGATATGTAGGCAATTAGATCTCAACAATACCAATGGTAGATTTATTGCTTTAAATGCAAATAAAACATGTTTCTTCACTTGCATATTGCCTGGAAGTTCAATCATTGTAAGTGTCGCATACATAATTTAGTTCATTGCTACGAAGATTGTTAGGGGAAATCATAAATATGCCTCTTATATTCCTTACATTTCTAAATCACTTTGGCACTGCAAATCTATCGCAGTAGGACTATAGGGAAACGTTCATAATCATATCAAGTTGATATGATATGATATGAGTTGATATGATTATGAGAAATAGTTTATGCTCGAAACGTCATCACTTAATATTACTGTACAACACTGTGTGATTTATCAAAATGAAATCTTATCTATAATGGAGTTCCACAATCTTTCCATGATCAAAAGGCGGCAAGGCATATACTAAACGCATTCATCAGTTTGATCAATTGATTGGGTAGCAATGTTTCCACGTTGCGACTTGTAATTCTAAATTTGTGCAATGAAACGTTCTGTCAAATAATCTCAAATCACAACAAACCAGATATTAGTTACCCTCAGACTTCACTACATCTCAAATTGACTCTGTTTTGTGATGCACATGAAATTCTAATCACTCACTACCCACTAACCAATGCTTGAGAATAAATCTACTTATGTATGTGTAACTCCTAAGCAGTTTTGGATTTTAGACAATAAAATAGATAGAAACATAAACTTATCTATTATGGAAAAATCTAATACTCACAAACTGCTGCAAACCAGAGGGACTTCCTGGAGTCCTGACGGATAATCATGATCGATGGTGTGGCGTATTGTGGACAGATTCTAAGTGATGACACTTCATGAAAAAGAGATTCATTTTTCTTCTCTTTTTATGCTGAAATCCTCAAGTACGCATCGTTGGTCCGCCATTAAACTCGACAATGTATTACAGACTAAAAGTGAATAAGAAGCCGATTCCTTGACTGATTCGATAAATAAATCTGCTTTTCACAAGGTAATTCACGTATACTCTGAAGTATAAAATTTATTCGAAAAATATTTTTTGCTACGCGTTCGCAGTAAATATTCGTTTATTGTTTTATGTTTTATTCTTCAAATTTTACTGAATCCGTCTTTCTCTCTGATTTACATTAGAATTTTTTCTAACAATGGAATGACGTCAGACGACATAAAACATATATCACAATCCCCCTTGCCTTGTCATGTTTCAAAAACTGAAGAAGAAATAAACGATTCTGTGAAAGATAAAAATTTCTCGATACAAAGTAGAAAGTATGAAATCGATTTGATAAAAACAGAAAAACTAACAGTTTGGCAGATTTTTAACAATATTTCTAATATCGTTCAATATTTGTGCTGTGTCCTCGATGCATTTCACAGATCAGTTTTGTTCATTGAAACTTTTTTATTTGGTTCTTTACAATGCCTTGATATGAAGTAGCTTTAGGTAGACGAAGTATCAAGGCATAAGACGAGACAGAAGACATCTCTTAACATTTAATTTGTGAAGAAGATGGATGCGAATAATAGGAAGGTATTGCGGTCATTGAGTACACGTGAAATGAGTTGTTTAATTTAAGAAATGTTATTCCCTATAAGAATGATTGTTTGTTCACCACACGAGAGATAGATTTCGTGATGACAAGAAAAGCACAGGATCCACTAATATGCGAATTGCACAGACGGAAACTATGGACGTGAGCAAGTCAAATTGTGCATGTCGTATTTTCGTTTCAAGGGTTTAGAGGGAACATCTAATTAAACTTCCTTCAGATTTGCAATTCTACAGAGTCTGTAATGTACACAGAAAGATAAAGAAGGAACAAGAGGCGGTTGATCAATATAAATGTGTTGTAGGCATCAAGCCACGCATCTGATGATATTTTATTTTCAGATGAAACCTGGAGGTGATTGTGCATGTTAAAGAGATTAAATGGTAATATTACAAATCAGAGATTATCTAAAAAGTGTTCATATGTGATCACGCGTCCACTTTTCATTTCATGTATGTAGAAGTAAGAAGATGAAAGGTCAAATGAAATCGACAAGACAACGGGATATTCTGAAGTAAGAAGGTGGAAAATTGACACTAATCTTATTGAAAAAGTTGGATTTCAATTGTGGCTGCAATGCATTGTCTCTCAACACAAAGCCTCATGCTTGTAGAATCAGAAAGTGTTTCAGTGAGTACCCATCTGTATTTCTTGAGGTTTTGTATCTGAATTCATTGTGATGTCGAAACATTTCAATGAAACTAGTTGGTGGAAATACAAGTGTCTGTAATTTCTATGTTCACATGTGGTTGTCATATATATCACTATTCGATGTATGTTGAAATGAATAAGCCACGGTGGGTTATTTACTCGATTTGAAAATCTGCATTTGCATGAAGACGGAGAAGTCTTCTATTATTATTGGTTTGAAAGTCGATTTCGGTATTTTGTTAACTAACCAACCAGCTACATACTTGAAATAAAAATTGTGTTACACTGTGCAAGAAAGCATTTGGTAGTGAACTGATATTGATTTGGTGGGTAAATTGTTAGCAGTAACTTGGTAATCTTATTGCGTTCTTTCATTCTATACCTCCATACTACAGTTCATGAAGCAGCTCACAAGAATACGTCGTGTTGCGTAAATGTGAACTGCACGTACCGGTCAGTGGACAAACCAATAAGCTCCGAAAAGTCCATATTCGTGGATGGGCATATATTAAATTGTTTTATGCATAGGCTGACCCTTTTTTCTTCTTTCTCTTTCTGTGAATTCAGTGGAAGTGATCAGGCTTCAGTGTCATTGGGATTCCTTTTCATTTGACGGTGCGAAACAGACAAGTTCCGAACTGCATATTAGAGTAATTTACGTTTCTCTTCAAGTGAGTTGATTTTTTTATACATATTAGTTTCCATGGTCCTGAAATATAGAGATTATTCTACGCTATTTGACTTATGTCAAGTAATCTTGGAGACATATGCGGTACAGTGACATTACTGCAGTGATGTCAATGCTTTGAGGCGTCCGTGCAGTGTAAATTAATGCCTTCTCTACACTGTAATAATCCTGGTGCATTTATTATTTGAAATGCAAACACAACGTGAAGAAATTGGATTACACATGTCAACAGTATCTGCCTATACAACTTGCTTTCTTATGACATACTATGCTCTACATGTCATCATGAACTGTGCCTCATATAGGATGAAGAAACTATCATTCTGATAGGAAGTAAAATTTCTTAGATTAAATGATTCTTTCCGCATGTACTATATTGCGTAAGTAAATGCTAGTTAAGCGTGGACATTTGCAATCTTTTAGTATCTGCCTCCAATGTTTTGACAAGTGTAATCATAAAGTATCTTCTGTCTTGTTTCATACTTCACCGTATGTCGGAAGCTTCATGTATTCTCTTTACGTTGTTTAAATTCGCTGCTGCAATTAATAAAGTAAGGTTTCATATTACTTCAGACGTGTAGATCTCCCTTGGTTTATTACTTCAGATTATTTTATTATAGGGCTGAATATTTAAAATCACCTAAGTTTATTTTCTGATGTCATCAAAGTGCACTCTAACGCAGTGTTTTAAAGGAAACTGCTGATCATTTAGTCGATTCTGTGATCTGAGGGCGATTTAAGATCCTCAGGGATTATTCTTGCTTTCTTCTTTTTCTCAATTATACAGCTGTTGATGTTGACTTTCAATTTCCGCTGCGGACATTCTTGAAAACTGAAAATATTACAGAGAGCGTCCACGTCGGTATGTTCTGTTTGAAGAAACCTACTTTATGAAGGAAACCAGATCTGTCAAGTTCAGCATTCTTCACAATATTATCATGAACCATCAGCAACGAATGCTTTTAATCGAAGTATATTTCCATTTTAGTTACCCATTACTGCGATGCATATTTCTTCAGAAGAGATCGCCTCGGTTTACTGTTACACACTGGTGTTACGTGGTATTTTTATCAGTGTTGGTTGAATGAATGCCTAATGAGACCTGGTATTGTGATACACGACATACAGAAAATCGTCACCCTGATATGGACAACTCATAATCTGAATTGACCTGATTCTTTCAATGTAGTACCACATATTTCTTGCATAGCTAACACGTCACTCGATTTAGAGACTCCCAACCTGGTGACTTGATGCATAAAACGTCAAATTATTTCGCAGCTTGAACCGTTCCCTCTCGGTGTACAAATGACATAGAAGGATGTGGAGTGATTCTCAACAAAATCGTATTTTAACCTTTGTAAGCATGTGATCTTTATCGTTGATTGTCACTATTGGTTAACACTGAACTACTTGCGACTATGAGAATATTTGTGCATTTTTGAATGTAAGTCAGTATTTATAATGGAGGATACACTCTGAATGCAATCGACGGATGGCATCCGCATATACTATTTAAATCATCTGACTGGCTGTCTCTCAGTGCAACCAATATATTTGCTTCAAATGTGTCCAATGAAACTTATAATGTTTCTGAATTATCACATATTTACGTTGCCTCTCAACCTTAAGGCAATAAATGTAATCAGAGGAGTGGAGGATTACTTTGCAAAGAATAAAGTACGAGATAATTCAGTTTTATTAAATACAATAAATCTCTATTTAGTCACTTTTTCAGCCCTTCAAGATTGAATTCTACTGCGTCTTCAGAATCTTAGCATATCCTTATTATTCAATGGTTTCACTCTATAAAATCCTGTGACAGTCTAGTTAAATGTTACTTAGTTGCAATGTGGTAAAGAAACATGACCTATCTCGTGACTAGCTGCAGAATGAAACCGAAACATCACTAAATTTTGTCAATAGAAACGGTGTATATTTCAAGGCAGAACCATATTTATCTTCGCATAGCCTATGGATTCTAGACCATCACTGGCGTTCAGACTTAACATTTTCATCTAATCGTCAGGTGATACATTTTACCTAGGCAATCCATAAAGAAGTGTTTACATGGTGGTGAACATCAAAACTTTTGATAACTAAACCTAAAGAAGAAATTTCTGAATTTCAGAATTCAAACAGACGTGAATGTTCTACTCTCAGCTACATGATAGGATATTGGATGCATGAGAACCTGAACACTGGAGTTTGCCGTTAAGGGACAGATATTTTCTCATTTTCGAAAGGTGTTCATGGAATTGCCAAGGCAAATTCGACTCTGTGACTACGATCTTATTCTACTTCATAAGAGAATCATCTGGAACCCTCCAATTTGCATCAACAAGAATATGTGCTATGATTTCAACATGTTAGCTAAATCTGTTGTCAGAACTCTCCTTAGAAGTTGAATCATTTAACCTGGGTATATGAATCTCAGTTTATTGTGAACTTTCAAAATCAAACAAGCGAGATATTTATTTAATTATCACAAATCAGAAAACAAAACTCATTTTAAATTCTTTTATTCAGTGAAATATATACAAGTAATTCTTGGCTTCACCGACTTTTTCTGCAGTTGACATTGTTCGCATCTCTCATGTGAGTGATGCAAAATGCATGCAAATGGGATCTTGTTTACATGGAATTTTATAAAGGACATATATTTACACAATATACATTACCAGTGGGATTGATCTCATTGGTGGGATAGCCATTATGCTTCTTGCCGACAAAGTACATGATCCGGGGTTCGATTCACTGATGACGCACACCTAGTATCAGCGGTTGGCCTGCGAAATTGAACTGCCGATATCACATGCCGAATATTCCATATTTGTTCCAAAAATAGGACGAGAAATTAAGCTATAATTTAAAAGTATACGCAACACAGTGAAGCTCTACTTTTAATGCTATAAATAAGTTTCAATGAGAAATGAATATATTCATCATTTGTGCAGACTGTAAAAGGACGGTAATTGAAGATATTTTAGTGGATTCATATCAGCCTTCAAGGTCGAATAAACAGTACAATAAAATTACGCTTGTGTAGCACACATTTGTTGTGAGGTAATCAATGAACACTTAATGATCTTTTATTACTCAAACAAAGCATACGCTTCCGCCGTGGAACCAAGATTTCCTGATATTCCACGGCCACCTGATTTCATATTTAGATTTAAGTTTTCATGCTCGTCTCTGGATAATCATTTGAGAAATCGATTTTTCGCAATCTGTAGGTAAAACATATATGCGTATGAAGCATTTTCTCAATTTAGCTGATTTGATTTCACAAACAATGCAAATGTCATCCACATATCTTAGATATAATTAGGTTCATTATACATGCCGTAAACAAATATCACCTTCTAAGCCGAACAGGTAAAGATGCTTGAAAAATGCTCCATAGGAGCTCCTCATCGCAACAAAATGAACTTAACAAAATACACACTTGTGAAATCGAAAATACATATTTCTAGTACATACCCGTCGATGGAATATTCAGCAGAAGCGTTCTACCGAAATTCGGTGAGTTCATTAAATTCTCAGTTTTACTCTGTCTCTAAATTTTAAATTCGTAATGGGAAATAAATCGCTTCAAAATTATTTCAGTTTGCAACTGAACACGATATCAATTTAATTTTAATTTGTGTACACCACCTCAAAAATACCTGCCACAAGTAGTATGGTTTGCAGGAAATGTGTCACAAATTTTGGGTCACTGGAGACCACTTAGTGTAAGCGAATGATAAATTCTAAACAAACTGACATTATGTTAATCAGCAGTTAATTCCTCGGTCGATCCATATCATCAGTTCGAATGTCTTTCCTCCAATATTGAATTTGTGTAGCTTCTCAAAGTTTCAGAGAAACGCGAAGAACGAATAAAGGGATGGTTGATCCACATGAATGTGTTGTGGATAGCAAGATACGCCAAGAATGATATTTTGCTTTTGGACGTGGTTGCGTCATTCCCTGGTAATAACAGAAGACATAGATAATCTGAAAAGTGTTATTTGTTATGTGATATCCATATGTCTCAATACATGTTCACGTGCTGTGCATGCCTAGGCATCGCCTCCCCCGACGGGCATTACTAGCTGATATAGGTGCAGGTTGGAAAAGAGTAAGTGGTGGCCAAACAAAAACATGGCATCAATCGATGAAATCCCTGACAGTTAAACTGAGTCAGGTAGGGAGATGCAGACTTCCGGGTTGGGGCCCGCCCTCGAGACTCTAAGAATCAATGGCTGGAGACAATAGGTGACATGGCTCAAAATCGTTGTCAATGGCTTACGCAGATGTAATCAGTCTCTCGTGTAATCTTTCATATTCCTTTCTACCATTACTCATTCTGTTTCACTCTTATACTTGTCAAAACTCTATTCATTCTCTTCACTCATTTTCTTGTCTACCTTTGTGTGCTCTTTGGAACGTGGCAACTCGAACTGCTGCACTTCGGTGCCAAGTTCTATGTTGAATCCAGCCAGCCAGCCATGGTAGATTTTACTTATTATTCCACCTCTTATTCTTATAATTATTGATTCATTTCAAATTATCCTTCATCAGTAGCAATATCTTAACTCACTTCAACATTATTATTACTATTGCAATTGTTGTTACAAACTATTACTATTGATATTACTCTGTTTGCAATTCTTGATATATTCTCTAATGATTAATTGTTTATCGAAGTGATGTTATCGAAGCGTAATGAATTTTATCCTAATTTTGATCTCTCATAATCCCTCTTCCCATATCTATTTGAACATGACCTGAAAAGCATTCGCACCTGTCCTCCTGCATGACTAATTCAATGCAGTTTATTTACTTTTCAGTCTTATATCTCCCAATGTAATATCAAATATATATATAAATCCGTGGATGTAGAGCACTCAACTGACGAGTTTTACTGAATTTTGATGAATTCACTAAATCCTGCTTTTATTAACCTGCTTTGTTGCTAGTTCTAACTGAGGTATTTGTCAGTCATCGCCTGACTTCATCGCGCAGATCAACATTCAACTAGTTAGTTTCAGTGTACCTAAGAGGAGAACTGTCAGTGATGTCCAGCATCTAAAATTCAAGAAACAAAACACAATATGCCTTGTTGAAATGTCTCCCTGGCGTGCAATTGATGTGGAAATTTGAGAATTTCGTCAGCAATAAACACACACAAAACTAAGTTTAAATCTAGAAACTAGAAATGGTCTAGAAGTCATGAGTGAAGATATATGCGCTCTTGCTGGGGAATTCACATCTCTCAATAAAAATATGAAGTGATGTTTCATTTTTAATCTGCAGTTATTCTTCATACAATCTTCGTGGTATGGATTGTTTTGCTTCAACATTTTCCAATCGAACAAACGTTGAACTAGACTTTGAATTGATGTGACTGCATAATGATATCGAATAATGTTCAGTATATATTTATACTACTCACCAGTAGTTTTGTAGCGATTAAGTATTTTATTGAGGCGCTAGACATGAATGAAATCGTGAAAAACCTAATCTTCTAGAGTGTTTAGTAAAGTACTAAATATGCAGTTTCATAGGAAAATTGAATATACAGGACATGACACCTGGCGGATGCATGACCACAGAACAGATTGGTTTGCTAATAAATAATATTATTTCATCATGTCAGCTATTTGAGTAAGCAAAATAACGCTTCGTTCGAATAAGCCCTTGAAAGTTAACAATCGAAAATTAATGGGACGAAAATCTCATTCAAGAGGTGAGAAGCAATTTTACAACAGTGCTTCCTAATAAACAATACATTTGTCAAAGCATTTTTCAAAGAAGATAAATGTGTTCCAACTTTCAGTTCGTTTATACAATTCCATTATTTTCGACAGCTTGACTTGATTGGTATTAGTATTTTCCATATTTCCGGTTCGAGTGATGAGTCATTTCTTTTGCACATGTTGAGTGTAGACTTGATGAACAGGAACCCAGTAACCCACCTATCTCTCTACCTACTTGTATTACTTCCAAAGTTTTTAAACATCTCTCATCCTATTGTTTGGTTGTTTGTTAATGAATGCCGTACAAAACATAAGAATATATCTAAGGAAAGAATGTTTGATCTCGCGAAGATAAGAAATTTTGGAAAAGAAGGTTGTGAGAGGGTTAAAAATTTAAGAAGTTATAAAGGTAGGTTGAGAGAGAGGTAGACTACTGAATTTTTGTTCATCGAGTCTTCACCGAACGCGTGCAATACGAATGACTCATTACTCATATCGGATATATGGAAAATACTACTATCAGTCAAGTCAAGCGATGGAAAATAATGGAATTATACAAACGACGATTGATGGCAAATCATCAAAAGAAATGAGCATGCATTTCTATTTAAACACATTGTTTTGTTGAAGGATAGTTGCTTGCTCTCTCTTCAAGCTGTCAGGAATACTGAATTCTTCAATATCCTCACCTATAAATAAATAAAAAAGTCAGCTAAACTCTGCCATCTGACACCACAGTGGCCTAAGTAATCACAAATTACCTATAACAGATCACTGCTGAAGATACAAAACCAATCCCAAATACATGAATTCCTCTCTAGTAGCCTCAAGATACCCTTCTGAAATTCTTCAGAATATTTTGGAAAGAACAACTTGATAGACAACTGAACAACTCAGAACATACGGTGCACATCGTTGTAAAATTTAAAATTATACGTTTTACCTCAAAGACAAGACCAGTTTCGCCTGGTAAACTCCATTGCGTACATTCTATTAAAAAGTTGTAATGATATTTTGTGGACCAGTTCCTGCTATCGAACATCATTAACCTGTGTGATATTCTGCAATTTATACGACATCAACCACTAATTTATGAAGGCATTCATAGTTACCTTGCATAATATCGTTCGTGACATCGCAATATTCTATGAAGCCTCTTAAATACATTTCCTGTAAATCATAAGAGTCTTTGCGATTGTTTATGAGATGAAAAACGGAAATAAGAGTAACATCCTCTACATTTGCAAGCTAAACTGATTTCAAAATTATTTCTTTTGTGATATGAATTTTAATTATGCAAAACGTGTTTATAAAGCAGAATTTAAAGAATTCATCAAATTTCAGTAGGACCGTTCATGTGAAATCTCTACATACACCTACGTACTAAAAATATCCAATTACATGTCGACGGTTGCCTATTCTGTCAAGTTAGTGGTGTTGCAATGGAAGACCCCTATGGGAAATCCATTTCCAGATTTATTATTTTCAGGCCTAGACACTGAAAATATTATTGATAAAATTCAAATTATATCATCCTAATCTTGACTTCACAATAGCACACAATTTAGTTCGTACTACTACATTCCCAGATGTTACCTTTCCGAAAGGACTGATATCGCAATGGAATAATTTATGTTTAGGAGGTATTCAAGTAAGAGATATTACATAGATTTTGTAAATTTCGTTTCAATTCGACGTAAAACGAATTTTTTCAAAAGACGTTTTTCAGCAAACCACACCAGAATTCGTTCCGACAAGGCGAATAAATGTGAATTGATGACTATGAAGTAATTTTTAACTTACATTGGATATTCTGAATAGTTCACGATTAAATATTCTAAAGAAAACATCGTTAGTGAAACTATTCAGATGGTATCCAAGAAGATTAAAAGTACCGAGTTCACATTAAGGGTCATTGTGTACGAGAAGCAGTCAAATGAAAACATGATATAGCTATCAGGAAAACCTCTTGTGCTGGGAAACTAGTGTTCCTAAACAGCATCAAGTGAGCTTCAATAATCTAGGAAAGATTGAATAATAAATAAGGAATATTCATTTCGATAGCCTAATCATCAGGTTCTATAGTTACATATCCATCCATGATAATGAAAGAATGATTGTTATTGACATCAGTAGTTTGTTAAGAGCAACATCGCATCACTTATATCCGAATTCCACAAGTTATTTGCAAATAGACTGTTAACAGACCGAAGTCCAAACTATACCTATGTGGTAACATACTAGAAAAGTTTATTTTATATATGAAACTGTGATTCAGTATTATCAATTGGTTGACGCTTAGATTATAAATTACTCCTCATAAGTGCTCATATTAGTTCGGGGTAGTAAGATACATGTGTTGTGTGTGTCAGTGTGTAGATTAACAACTGCGCTTAAGTAAGAAAACAAAAGGTTAGTTAATGCAAGTGTAATAATGAGGGGTATGGAAATGAATATGTACAGGATGGAGAGAATTAATAAGTCATTTATGACCTTGTGGATTCCACAGCAGCTCAGAGCAGTAATTGTGGTGCTCAGGAACACCTAAGAGTGTGACTAAACAAAGGTGTAGTAAAACCAATAACAGTTCGATATTAGACCACCTGATCGAAGCCGGCGACAAAGGTAGCATTGAAGGATCCTTCTGTACCATCGATTGGGAACCAAATAAATTTGCGAAAGCATCTATGTAACGAATTCTCCACACAGAATTGACTATTGAAGTACGCTCAAAACAACCGGTGCTCTCTATGCAGAAGAAGCAGTTCAAACCCTCCTCGTGTTTACAATTGCACCAACTAAGCATTTTTTCTGTTTTTTAAACGTAATTGTTAACCCACAAACTGACTCACATTCGACGCCATTAATTATTCTAACCCCGTCCTTGGCATGATAATTCATCCATTTGACGCTTATTAACAATTTGAATAGGATTTAATATGAAAATTGTTCATCAGATTTCATTACTATACATTCGTTGCCATTCCTAATCAGTTACATCTAACTCATTTCAGTTATTCCTCAATACCCAAACGTTTACTGACTTTAAGGGCAACCTACTTGTAAGTAGTATAAACAGTTGAACATTCTGCGGACGGTATCATTACACTCATTTAGATTTTCACTGTGATCAAGTTGATCCTAACCACAAGTGCTTTAACATAAAAAGTCAACTGTTTGTTTATAAAGCTAGACGAGTCTCGAAGATGCGCGTTTCAATGAAAAAGAATCTACGTAGAATATTCTCATCATAATGAAAGCACAGACAGTTACATATGGCGCACAAACCAGCAGGGAGATATGAAAACGGCAATTTGGTTTGACTTCCTGGTGCTGATGGAAAGTAGTCACCGATTTATAACCTAGTTCCACATGGGATTGGTTTATTTGATATGCATAAACGAGTAATAAGGAGCATCCGTTTCTTCTGAGTTTCAGGGTGGATATTTCTGTGTATAAACTGATTTGGTTTCGATATATCTACTGTGCTCGAAACACAATCCAGTAATTTATTAAGTGTTTCTTGTTTGAAATGATTTGACCTCATATGGAGTCACAGTGTTCAAAATTTCAGTCAGCCACTACCTGTAAATTTCAGCAGAGCCAGTTCGCCAAATGCATACTTTCATAAATATCTCTCAATGAAACCTCAATAGCATTTAACAAGAATTAAATTAAAACATGGATTAATATCTAAAAGACACTTTTGGGCTAAATACAGTGAAATACCTTCACAGTGTACTTGCAGGTCAAGAGTCATGGTTCCAGTATTTCTCCGAAAATAAGCTAATACAGAATAGTTTGAAAATAGATGAATGAGAGGAGCCCAAAGCATCAAAGAAAATTACACACGAGGCGTCACGCAAGATATTAAATACAATTGCAACTAATTTTGTCGAAAAATCGCTAGTACTGCTTGAAGAAAATTCAGCAAATACCAACAGTATGGAAGCTGCGATAAAATATTTCATCGAAGCAAATCTGCGTTTTCGTATCTCCCTGCTGGTCGGAGAGCCATATATCACTGTCTGTGCTTTTAATGTGATGAGAATTATCTAATATCCTACACAGACTCTTTTCCATTAGAACTCGCATCTTCGAGACTCGTTTAAATTGTCAAACAAACAGTCGATTTTGTTTGTTACAGCAGTTGTGGTTAGTTTCAACTTGATCACTCGGATACTGAAGATAATTCGCTAAATAAACTGCTACTGAGTAAACGCGACAATCACAACGTCAGTGATATAGGAATGCGTTGAAACATCAAAAGGAAAATACAACTTTCACATTCTTTATAGAGTGATCACAGGCACAGATCTGTTACTTTAGAATCATCTGTTGTAGCAAGGAATTTTTATCCAAAATGCGAGCAGTTGATATTAATTCAGATGACAAAGAGAAGACATGAAAATTGGCTTTGCTCATCACGACTATTCAAAAATACTACTGCTGTCACTATTATTAGTAGTAGTTTTCATGTCTGATATTGAAGCGTTTGTTATCGGACTGTGAAGTGATCGCCTACATTGTAGACAGACGAATGGTGAGCAGTATATTTGTTAGATTACAACTGAAGTGAAGAAGTACGAATGAGAGCATGATGTCTGCTAAGTTGATAATAATACACCATTGTTAGAAAATTAAACGCATATTGTTTTGCTGTTTCAATTGTCATCTTGAAATATGCTGAATATATCAACTTTATTTTCCACCAAACAAGTTTATTCGCGTAAGTGTATCACAGTGTCGAGGTTCTACTATTTGCTGTTTATCGTGGTTACTTTCAGGATCCCACTTTCATTTCCACAGATTCGTTTATTCACATAATAACACAGACTCAGATAATGACGTGTTACTTTGAAAACACAATATGTTTATTTTATACAGAAGTCATGTAGGGGGGAAATAAAAAAATAACATTAGACATACTTATCGTCGAAGTAAGTTACTTTGCCAAACATGTTTTACAAAATCAATGTATGGAATATATAAGTTTCAGCTGGACATTACATCTTTCTCCATTACCCGCATACATTTATGCACTGAAATTTACTAAATATTCGGAATTGAGACGTTTAGCGGTGTTAAAACGCCTGCATTGAGTATGACTATACGTTGTAAAATGTGCAGATCTCCCAGATACTGTGACCACTTGACATCTATGAAGTCCATGTATTTGTCAAAAGAATAAAACATCAATTAGAAGTGAATACACGTTCTGTGGAGTGTTAACAAAATTAAGATATCTTCTATTAATAATAAAATAATTATTCCTTATTGCCCGAATTAAAATTGGTATTCGACGACACAAAGAGTAGCATTAAAAAAAGAGACTAAACAGAGAGAGAATTATTAGAATAATCGAATAAATAAGGGCAAAGGAGGATAATAAAGGTCAAACTAAAGATATGCGGTCTAAAGAAAATACGTGTAATAAATGCAGCGTTGGTTGGAACGTCTAAATTACTATAAATGTTGTGATTAAAGATCGCCCAGGAGCGATTTTCCAAACATCTTTCCCATCAAACCATGTTCATATCACGAAAAATAGACACAAACCTACTCTCTGAAGATCTTTTGGTCATTTGAGAGATTCTAGTTTAAATGGACACTGCACTGTCTGCAACTATTTAAAGAAATTTATTAACTAAAGGAGGGCACTAATTGATGACTAACACCATAAACTGACGAAAGGTTAGTCCAGAAAGAAGATACTGACTAATGTTCAGCGATCAAATCTCCTTAACAATGGTTATCCTACAAGGTTTTTCGAACGTAACATCAAGAAACAACCCACCCCTAGACAAATGACAGTTCCAAAGAAAAAACTGTTTATGAGTCTGGCATTCAAAAGTGACACCATTTCGGAATTGATTAAAAATCGTTTATCTAAATGTATTAAACGCACCTTTCCTGCAGCTGACTTGCAATTAGTTTTTACCAGCTGAAATATTATTAGACAATGCATCAAGGATACATTACCGCTTTTGTCCATATCTATGTGTATTTACTCTTTCACCTGCTCTTGTGGAGCTGTTTACATTGGACGTTGAAAGCGTAATCTCCGAAAACGTGTAGCTGAACATTATCCAGTCTGGTTAATGGAAATCGAACGTAGAACTGCGAAGTCGTCTATTTGTGATCACCTGTTAGAGTCAGGTCATTTATCCCCGCGTGATTCATCTTTCAAAGTTATCTACATGGCAAAATCTAATCGCTCCATATGTTTACGTTTTTGTCACTTATGCATAGCCGAAGCTTTAGCTTTACATGAACAGAAACCTAAATTATGTGTTCAAAAACATTTTGTCAAACCCCTTTCTTTACCTTGGTCATAGTAATGTTCATCTACTTTTTACTTTACTTGAATTCTTTCCTTTTCACTTCACATCTTCATTCTTATCGTAATCGTACTCCGAGTTTTTAAAACATTTTAGACAACACTTGACATTTTAAAACATTTTTGATTTCAATTGACTTATAAAACAATCTTTCATAGTTTTGTAAGTTGTTCACTTCAACTCTACCCCTTATAACATTTTAATTATCGTTATTCTTATCACATCTTTGTATATTGACTGAGCAATTATTTAGTGCCACTTAATGACCTTTTCTGTAATATAAATACGACTGTACAGCTTGAAAATGAAGTCGTTGAAAAGAAATTTCTTCGCTGAACAAAAGCTGTGTTTTTACTTATGATTAAATGGGTATTTTTCGTAGTGTAAAAACACACAATATATATGCATATGCACGTAGTAAAGTCATAGAAGTTTTGAGATTATTCGTTAACTGAAATCTGCGGATGACAAAGTCTGCTATTATTAGAAACAAAACATGAAGAAAACGTTTTTATTATCATTATACTACTGGCAATAAATTAGTAGCTCAAATGTTTGTAAACAAATTTGTCAGAACCAGTGACCATCGGTACTATTCAATCAATGTTATTGTCAACCTCATTATTTCTGATAGAAGTCAAAGGTCAGCATGATCTATTCGAAATGCGTCTTATAGGATTTATAGAAGCAATTCAAATGGGAGTTTTGGAAAATATGATGTCTTAATAATATCAACCTTGATGCAATCCAAAAACTAAAAGCACATGAAGATCATCTATGAGAGCTGAAAATCTCCTGCATTATGCCTCGACATAGTAAAACGTGAAGCCAACTATATGCTATCTGTTATTTTGTCAGCTGGTGTGTTTCCGTCAAATGTCAGGAGAATCATTTTTCTGCACACTTACGGAAAATGATGCATCGACATATTCCGCCGACTACAAAATATAATCTTTTTCGCTTTCAGGTAATCAGGGTATGGAGATAGGAAATGTCAAGTACATAACGTCATCAGACTTAATAACTCAATCTTATTTTAGCTGCTGTCCAATTAACCTCTCTTCTATATTAGATCATTATTGTGTCACCTAATTAATTATCTAAACTTGACAAAAATCATGCGCACACTCACTAAAATATTTGTATATAAATGCGATCATACAACTATGTGAATGAGTGTGCGAGAAAGAGTCTCTTCGCTGAACGTCTTCACTTTTTCATGTGAAGTATTTTCATCTGTTTGTTAATGGAAAAAATCAAAATAACGTTGATCAATGCACGCTTTCCGAAATGTGTATGTAGACTGTGAATTCGCAGTACATTTCATACTACTCATAAGTAGTTTGCAAAATATTTAATATTTCAATGGCATTACAAGGTGTTTATTATTGAAAATTTAGGAAAATAGGAGCTTCCAGAGTGGCAAATAAAGTATTGGACGTCCAGTTTCTCCGACAAAAAACACCTGAAAACTACATAGTGAGAGAGCAGATTGTATTTCATTGGTAATATTACCCTACTTTGTAAGATTTTTCGAGTAGTCAAATTAACGCCTTATTCAAATGAACTGAAGAGTGTTACTTATGAAAGCAACAAAAACCTAGTGGGAAAAGTCATCCGACATTATAATTTATGACCAGACAATGCAATTGAATGGGGATTAGGCATGGAAGCTAATTCTGTGCCACTGAGGGAAGATAACAGAGACTATTCAGTTCATAAAACGCTGTTATGAAGAAGATGAAGGACAATGAAGCAAAGGAAGCAACTATTGGTCAAATGTGTGGAGTTTCTAGAAATTGAGCAATAAATAACTAGCTAAACCTTGTGAAATATCAGATTACATTGTGAATGACACATAGTGGAATAAGTCTCCATTAGAAGGTAAAGGATTAGTGGAAGAATTATTTACTTTTCAATTAGATCTTCATCTTTGTCTCTAATCTGATATATAAATATATATACATGTCAAGATGGTGATAATTAACACAGGCAACTATTATACACAACGAAAGGATAGAAATGGTTACAACAAGTGGATTGTATAATGTATTATTATGGAGAAAATGAAGAGTAGGGGAAGTGTAATCATGTGTTCAAGTTGATTACGTAAGAGACTATTTTCAAAATAAAATAATTCGGAAAATTGTAATTTGTAATTAAAGATGGACGGTGATAACCCATGATTGAAATGAAGTTGTCAGAAAAATAATTTTCACAGTTAAAATTTTTAATAAGTTTAGGAGGAGAGGGCGAAATAGTCCGGTTTCTACGATGGCCAAGTTAAAGAAAGTGGTTGTACGAATGTCTCCTGAGCAAAAAAGTTTGAGCATTTCAGGTGGATTCCTGTGACTTAAGCTGTATGTGGAAGATGGAATCTTTTCAAAGCAAAATAACGATTAGTAGGATTGCGACAAGTAACTTTATATGCTGTTTTAGCATAACACTTATATTCACAAACTAGGGGTGTTAAAACAGAGCTACGAATGAATCCTTTTTTGTCCCTTGCTTAACCATGTAGAATGATATTGGGAAATACGACGATGAGTCTGCCTTATTATTTTCCAAATGTGTAGCTGGCTCTGCAACAGCAGTTAGACTGTCATATCTACATTGAAGAGACGAAATTAGTTAGTATTTTGTTCTAATTTCTCAAACGTACAATAGGGGTCTATTCCTTTTGCAATCACCAAATATCGTTTAGAAAATCTTACAGTGATTATTGATTTGGATGGCGATAGTGAATATGTAGACACAATTTTGAACTCCTGTAAATAGTAATGAAAATGATACATGCGTGTGTGTATGTCTACATAGGACACATTTTAACAAACAGAATTTGAAATGTGTGATTTTTCGATATTAAATCTTGAAAAACATTTATCAAGCATATTATAAGAACCTGGGCAGAAAAACAACTTTGAATGAGATATGAAAGATTTTCTTTTTTATTTCTGCTCTTTAGATTTTCATCTTTTAACTTTTCTGTCTTTTTCACTTATCTAAAGTATTGAACTGCTATAAGTTGTAACTTTTATGTATAACTGTAGTATTTTTGTTATCTGATAAGTTGACTCAGTCCGATTGCTCTAAAAGAGTGGTCGATTAGAAACTTTACCAGCTTTTTATGAAATGCGCTGCATTTCACAGTAGAACCTTTCGTTTATTTCGTATCTTCGTTAACACTTACGCGTCTCGTTAAAGGAAAAATGTAGTTTTCCTCTTGATAACTACAAGCAGATTATTTTGAACAGATGGGGAAACAAGAAATTGAGGAAGGTTATGCCACCCCATTTCATTTCCTTGGTCACTTTCAACTTCGCTACAAACGAAGAAGTTTTCAATATCAATTTACTAACTATTCACATGCACTGGATGTTGATCGAGAATGTGAAAGCCACTAATAAACGGCAAATTATGAGACAATAAACGTCCTTCTTAAATGTGGTAGTACATGGAGAAATAAGCTGAAGAATGATTTAGAAGGACTGATTATGAAAGTTGACGTCAGACAAAGTGGAACAGAAACCAGTCTTCCTAAAACTGACACTCGAAAGTAATGAAATGACAGGATAAATGTAGTTGAGTTACTTATTGAATAGAAGAAGAAATCCGCCGAAATAAACAAAATGAAACTAAATACTAACAGACTCTTTCAAGAAATGAAACCCGAAATTGGGAATTCTCTCTGGTTTAAACTAAAACCAAAATCTTAGGTACCTTCAAGATTCTACGGTCAACGAAATATACATAATCACACAGTTCCATTAGGATCAGTAATAGATTTAACCAACTCACCGACATACAAACTATCTAAATACTTACTCTCGGTACTAAATCCACTAGAAAAGGACACTCAAAATGCTGTAAGAAATTCATATGATTTCCAATCCCAAAACGAACACCGAGAAATTGATAAAGAAGACATTATAGTAAGCTATTTTATTAACTCATTATATAGTAGTATCCCTATTACTGAAAGTCTTGATACCATTTCCAGTCCACTAGAATCAATTACGACGCTATCACAAAGATGTCCACTGAAATAATTAAGAGTTTGAAATTTTATCTAGAAAGTAATTATTTTACATTTAAAGGGAGTTCATATAGACAGACAAATAGTGTTGCTACGAGTTCACCAGTCTCCGCAATAGTCGCCGACCTTTTCATGAATAGACTCGAAAATAACATCTTTTCAATCATGCTCTCTCCCAAAATATGGTTGAGATATGTAGATGATACTTTTGTAGTACTAAAACGAGATCTACACAATTCATTCCTGGAGAAGATAAACTGTGTATCTCTCAGAATCCAATTCACTTCGGAAGCAGAATCTGATATCGGTGAACTACCATTTCTAGACTGCCAAGTTAAGAGAAGGGAAAACGGACATTTTAGTATATCCATATTCAGGAAGAAAACCCACTCCAATAAATATTTAGACTTCAAATCATCACACCACATCAGCGCAAAGATTTCAGTTGTTTCAAGTCTTCTTAGACGAGCACACTCTCTGATAACCGACGAGAAAGAAAAAGAAGAAGAAATATCAAACATTACTGAAACTCTCAAGGAAAAACAACTACTCATGGAACTTCATCAACAAAATCAACACAGACATTAAGTATGGCCGAAAACGCATTCCGAAAACATGGACATCAACAGTCGTCATTCCATATAGAGAAGAGACGTCAGACGATATCAGAAGAGTACTCAATCAGCTCGATATTAGTGTTTTCTTCAAAACATCAGACACACTTCAAAGCAACCTTGTCCATATAAAAGACCAAATCCCTAAAAATTCATTATCTAATTGTGTCTATAAAATAAAATGCTTGGAATGTGATGTGATATACATTGGACAAACATCTCGAGAAATCAAGATCAGAAGAAATGAACACCGTAGAGCATCTCTTCGACCACCGAGAAATCCTGTTGAACTACAAAGACTTGAAAAATCATCAGCCATAGGTCTGCATGCTATAGAATCTGGCCACAAAATTGATTTTGACAATGTTGAAATAATCCAGAAAAACTTCAGAAATCACAAAGAACGTCTAATATCAGAAGCACTTCATATCAAGTGGAATCAAAATTGCCTGAATAGGAATGACGGACTAAAGCAGAATCTGACTTGGTTACAACATCTCCCTCCTCCATGAAGTGACAAAATCAACACGAATGTGATAAGCACTTTCATTATGTAAACACACGCTGCTTTTATAATCTTATACACTTATCAAATCTAACAATCTACACATGATGGTTTTGTTATCTTTACCAATTCACCAACTTGACAACTAAAAATGCCCCCGAACAGACGAACGATGATCAAGTTAGTAAAATTTATTTCGATACCATAACAGATGCACTATTACCTTTGTTATTTGGTTTATTGATCTTCATTTTTATTTATTTACTTTCAATATGTCCTTTTAACTTGACCTACGTCTATTTTCTCACCTCTTAACTCATTGTTATATATATGATGAGATTTTGTAAATTAAATTGAATATCCCTATAATTTATTCAGAACAAAATATTTAGAGCGAATAATTGTTTTCAATAAATTCTTCTTCAGGCTCTACAATTATAAGTCCATTAATTTAAGCATACAATAGCCAGTAAAGGCAAATTAGAATCATATCAGAAAGTGTATTGTGGAAAATGTATAAGATAGGATGGAACAATAGTCAGTTAGTTTTATTTAATATGCATGGTCAATGAGAACATGGGACAAAATCAGATGAAGCAATTTAATTTACTGATGTGTGTATAAGAAATACATGTTTCGAGAGTGTGTGCAATCAGGGTGTGTGAGACAATATGAAAAAAACCAACGAATGGGGCGGACTAGACATAAGTTCAAGGTTGAAAATAACGACAGTAAGAAAGATTGTAAAAGTATAACGATGATATGGTGTAAAATTACAAGCACTACTAGTGAATGATTGACAAATAATAATAACGAATATAATGAAGTGGAATGAACAGGATTTTGTAAATACGATTGCAAGTTAGAAAAGCACTACTTAAACCTAAGATAATAAAATCATAAAAGAGGTCATGAAATCATAAAAGTCGAAAATTAACGATTGTCAATGAAACAGAGGAATAGAAGAAGAAGAAAGGAAAAGAAAATTGTGAAAGGAATTTATAGTGTTAATGAAGGATTCGTTGGCTTTATTGTATGCCAAGGTAAACATAGTGGTTGAACATACTTCTTCTGTATGCAAAGAGATGATCTTCTGGAAATAATTGCCACCGCTTCAGCTACTGATAGAAGACGCAGTCGAGCTCCAGTTTAATAATACTTTGATAAAGCTATTAGCATTAAATAGCGAAACGTGAGTAAAAACAATATCGTTTTCTTTTTCATTCTTTGGGAAATACACAAACCTTTATTATAATGAAGAGATAAATGGGATGAAAATTATTAAAGTTGAATGAAGCTCAAGGTAATTTTTCAGTTGCTTGCATATCGTTGTAGCTGCAGTCATTGGACGGTTAAAATAATTATGGTCCCTTTCCAGGATGTCGTTCAGTCACATGGTATTTATGACCAACTTCACAATTAATAAACAAAGCATGTGGCTACTTTAAACTAAGGATGAGTGTTCCGATAGGAGATATTTATTGTCACAGTAAATGTTAAGGAAATAGAAATATATTTGGCAATATTTAGTGGTTGAGAATTGAGTGAAATTTGATCCTTTTTATTGTTATGGCATTTTGATATCTGTTAAATTTCAAGTTTACCTGGCCATTTGTGGCAGATGGACAGAGAAACCAATGAGACATCTATGAATGCACTGAAACGTTCATCTTATTTTTTTCCACAATTTGTGCCATCCCGTTTTCGGTTGGCTATTAGGCTATGAAAAAATTCTCTTCCTCGTCGAAATGCTAAAATATGATAGGCATCAAGTAACCAACCATCGTACCAGATGTTACGAGATTTTTATGTCAACAATGAAGTTGTGATCTTTGAAATGATTATCAACCTACCATACCAATTCGTTTTTAGGAATGGAAAAATTCCTGTTTATTTTTTCTTCAATTTTAGGAAGATGACAAGGCAGGGGGGACTGTCAAATGTGTTTATGTCATCTAGCGTCATTCCACTGTATGATAGAAACTCTATTGTAAATCAGAGAAAAAGATTAATTCAGTAATCTCACATTTACTCTCTCGATATTCTTAGGATTGCCATAAAATACATTTGACTGACAATGAAAAGATGAGATATTTGATTCATTTGAAGAATAAAACACAAAACAATAAACGAATTTTAATGCGAACGTGTAGCAAAATTTTTGTCCGAATGACTTTTATACTTCAGAGTATATGTGAATGGCTTTGTGAATGGCAGATTTATTCATCGAATCAGTCGTCGAATCAGGTTATTTTCCTCTTTCATTCTGTACCACACTGTCGAATTAAATGAGAGATTGACCATGCTTACCTGATAAATTCAGCATAAAGGCGAAGAAACATCAATCAATTTCAAGGAGTATCATCATTGAGAATCAGTTCACAAATTGCCACATCAGCGATCAGGATTTTTCATGAAGAGTCCAGGAATTTTCTCTGCTTTGCAGCAATTTATATGTAGTAGATTTATCGCATGTGTCGGTGGCACAGAAGTAGGATGTTCGCCAACCACGCATGTGGTCCAATGTTCGATCATCGGCCACAAAGTCACTCCCTTACCTCGCTAAGCCAGAAATAAGACTGTTGAAGAGGGAAGGTTGGGCATGAAACTATCAACCCCATCCTATTAAGATAAGCACTATTGCCACCGAAAGTTTAAGCCTCTGGCTTGAAGCCCTATGTTGCACTGGAAACGTAAAGGAATGAGAGATTTAGCTAATACTAGGTAGGTTTATGTTACTATCTATTTTATAGTCCAAAACCAATCACATTCTACCGCACTGGCTAACGTCTACATACACATAAGTGTTCTAAAATATTGATGAGTGGGTAGTTGATTGATTATAATTTCACAAGACAAAGTCTAAATCCTTTTCCTACTTTGTGATTTCAAAGACGCATCAGTTAGCTGAGAGTTTCAGATTGAAAACTTCTACGTCGAAATATTTTCAAACGAAATGTGTCATTCAGATCAGTTCAGATAAAAATATTTATTAACAAACATTCTACCTAAGCTAAATTTATATTAATGCGTACAACACGAATTTCCTTCTTCCCATGTTTGTAATGAACAGAAACACAGTGGTGGAATCTTTGAATGTGAGTTTAATAAAACAAGCAAATCCCATTCACTGGTGACTGCGCAGTAATCTCGTGTCTGGTGAACTGTATGAAGTTTTCTGTCATATTTATAAACAGGTGATGTGCAGCTGTTTGTTTGCATCAAAATGATCGACGTGAAGATATATTTGACAACCATCTACAATGAGTTCGAAGAGATTCTTATATTCATTTGAAACTGAACGCCATGCAATTTCGTCTAATCTGTTGCTTGTGATATTGATATGTGACTTGCATTCACTACGCGAGTATTTGAATCTAGTTGAAACTGGACTGATTCAGTTGAAACTTTAAAACATATCTAGTTTGGATGGTTTCAACTTCCCCAGAGGTCATTACGGTCAAACGAGACATGAAGTGTTGTTTGTATTCCACTCATTCTCGCTTTGTTTAATTAGAGAAATGCGCTCTTCAAATCAAAACACGAACACATTCATTCAACTTGTTATGTGTAACAAAAAGGCTTTTCCCCACACCTGATTCTGTAGACCCCTATGCTTCACTGCATTCGAAGAAACTGTGAATGAAACGCAAACTTGTCAGTTGTCATAGAGTTAAAAGATCCTTCTTATCAGAATAAGAGCAATTGCTGCAACTCTATTATAAAAGAAATGTCTCATTTTATCTCAGGTAATCATGGATCTCAGTCAAGGTTCAATCCTGATTTCTGCATTCTGGAACTAATGACATTTCACGCAACTTGAAACTAGCCAGTTTCAGTGAAACTTATTTGACGTTTTAATGAAAGGAATTTTTCTAATTCAGAATGACTTTGCATCTCCTTATACTTCTACTGAAATAGATTTTCAGTATCGAAAGTGATTTCAAAATTTGAGGAATATAAGAGGCAGATTTGTAATTGCCCATAACAATCTTCGTATCATTAAACTAAGTTATTTATAAAAGACAAATTCAGAGAAATCATCGCCAAAGGCTGTACAATTGCCAGAAATTTAAAGTAGCCTATAATTAAGTAAATGGGGGTGACATCATTGATATAATTACTCAGAAGTGGCTTTAAAATTAACAAAATGAGAGTTGGTTAGAAATTTCATGAGGTTAAAATTTCTGTTGAGTGAGAATAAAAGTAGTTGAGTGTCAATTTAATACGTGTGAAGTGGATGTGAAAATGTACAAAAGGAGCATATGGGAGTGATTATAGTGAATATTTATTTTTCACTTCTAAAGCCACTTTGGAGTGATTATATCAATCCTGTCAATCCCCTATTACTCAATAATAGACTACTATGCTTTTTTGATGAATGTAAATACGACTTTACAGCCTCTGAAGATGGTTTCGTCGATAAAGAAAATTTTCCTCGCTGAATTGGTCTTTTATATCCTCATGACTCAATGGGTATTTTCGGTAAGTTATATATGTGCCACACTTATAATGAGTGAACTTTCAAGTAATGGGAAACTGATGAAACATGTTTAATTTATTTCAGCAAGAATCCATTGCAGAAAAGATTCATTACTCTTGAGCCTTTGAGTTTCTTCTTGTTGATGCCAGGCGTACACATTTCATCCCGTTTTCAGGTTTCCCGAGTTTATTTTTACTTATTTTTACAGAAAATAAGGGACAATAGTGTGGTGTCACGTTGAACAAACTCAGTGTAATTCTCACTTTTAATATATATAACACAGTGATATGGTTAAACTGTCACATCATTTGAAATTATTCTGTTTCAGTTGGAATTACTGCTAACCACAGTGCTTAGTTTCTTTTCTTATCCCAGATCTCCATATACTCACTAGAAATGTGTCAGTCCGACAAGAGCACACAGTGATAAAGAGGACATTTCCTTTTTAGTTAGAAACACAATCCTGATTTACTTTATTTGTTAAAAGAAGGAGACATTCGTCGAAACAGTATGTCTTACCCACAATCGCTTTAAATATCTTTCTTCAAATTGAAACTGTACATGTATGATAAAGTCAGTCTGTTTTGCAGATTTCAACCAGAGTACGTGTCTAGCACCAGAAGAGCCTTTATTTCTGTAACATGAATGGCCAATTCAAATGCCTCAACAGAAGATTTGAGACTGAGTATAAATAGTCGTAAAATAGCTTGTCCTCACATTTATTCATTTGGATTATACAACTATGAATACGCCTTTACTCATTCTTATCTTCTTGTTCGTACTGACGATTCACGTTGCAAGCGAAGAACGTAAGTGTTGATGCTTTTAAAGTTGACCTCTAATTCATTAGATATTTTAAATTAGAAAAAGTAACTTTAAAATTGACATTACATACAAGACATACAAGATTTTGTTATTCTATATGTTCATAGCACAATTCAGAAACCTTTTATGACTAACACAGTAGTAAGGGGACAGAAACAAGTAGGACTGAAAATGCGAATTAAGTTCCTAATGTCACTTTCTTATCAAAATGCAACGATATTTGATGTCAAGAGAATACGTGTTAAGGGGAGATTAGGCGATAATTTCAGTTTATGTGTGTCGCGACATATGAAGCACACCTACAGAATCTATGAAAAGAAAATCAATCTCTTTCTCCAGCAAAATTTTTCAGGGGCCAACTGAGCGATACAGTCACCATTTAATTGGAATTTCTATGCTATAACCAATAAAACGAGGTAGATGTGAAATATGGTGTGCTTCGCATATGATGAGAAATTAATCGTCTATTAAGTACTGTTTTCGGAGTTGATGATCCTAATAGTGCGATGTAACCGAGGTCTTTGGACATGTTTCAAGTTGCCAGTTACTGTCATCAACACTCTATGTGGACGAGAGTGAATAGTGCTTCTTCTGTGTGATGCCTGAATTTTACTGTGTGAATCCATTCAAAATTCATTGAGAGCAGATCTCATTTTGAGTGGATATTTGCGCTGCTTCTAAATCAACGGCTGTTTCAACCTAAGCTAATATTCCGAATTCCATGTTACTTTGATATGCTAGCTTGATAACCATTTAAGCTTCCTTGCAGTTTCCTTCAGAATCAGAGATGGATCTCATAACTTCAAGCTATGATTTTCAGATGGATAGTGATACTATTTCTATGAAAATATTTCTGAGGCATAAATTGATGCTGCTTTAATGAAAATACAAAATAGCGTACATTTGTATACATCAACGAGCTTTAATTACCTGGTATTGTGTCTTAGATACGTACTCAATGGATTTACGCCTGAGTTAACATATATATATATAGTTTTTTGAAGCAGAAAGCAGAATGTTTCACTTTTATCCTTCGGTGAATCAAGCTAATAATGAATATTTCATTTGTCATTGCTTAAACACCTTGTGTTCGTGTTAATTTTGACGTTACTTCAAATATTTTCGATTCGCATCTTACCACATCCCCATCGGTATATTCAGATGACATCTCAGATTATTCGCATTTCAGACCATAAGTCGTAGAACAATAATGGTGTGCATAGTCAACTATTGTTTGCGCCATAACGGACTAAAATTCTCATTATTAAATGGCATTACGTCCTAATGGCAATTTTTTCTTCATTAATATTCAGTAATAGCAATGACACGCAAACTGATTTATTCATCATGTTGATAATTTGTTAAAATTTGCTGAAATTAGCTGAAGATGAGCATGTTGCAAGGACTGTTTCATACTCATCTTATCTGGTGATTATTCGTAGACTTTAATGCTTTAATATTAAATTTACAATTTCGAAATTCATAACTTGAATTCTCAGCAGAAGCTTTTCTTAGGCGATATTTCACACCTGCGGCCACGTTTCTTTGCTTAAATTTCAATCGTGTGCTTTCCAGGATATACTGACTCTTCTCAAAATCGTAGCTGAATGATGTCTAAATGTGTCTTTTTGAATACATCTCCCATAAAATTTCCCGTTTCGATAAAAGTGTCATATCTTTCATGGGAAACGGTATAGTTAATTTGCTTTTCAAACGAAAGCGTGGTCAAATCCTTGGGAAGAGGAAACGCCTGGCGAGAAAAAATATTTGCATTTAAATATAAAAATCCCTAGCTAAAATATTTGAAACCATTTGTCTATAGTTGACGAAGAGGGTGAGAACAATTTTATCTGTTTCTAATTTATTCCGTATTTTGCCTATTTTAAAAAATATCAGATTTATTTTTGCCTCCATGTATTTTCCGAAACCATCAATAGGATTCAGGTCTTTTAATAGATAAGCGATTTTTCCCCAC
The DNA here is from genome assembly GCA_944472155.2 of Trichobilharzia szidati. Taxonomy (NCBI): domain Eukaryota; kingdom Metazoa; phylum Platyhelminthes; class Trematoda; order Strigeidida; family Schistosomatidae; genus Trichobilharzia; species Trichobilharzia szidati. The sequence continues at coordinate 120,750,599 of OX235273.1, read as the reverse complement.
ACGTATATTGAATAATGTTAGGTAGAGATTCGTGCGAAAAGAAATTATTTCTAGTACGTTTTCCATAAGTAGCAGAGTCCTCGGTTTCTGCATTAACTGATAAAAAATACTTGTTACCTCCGATAATTATGCATCTTCCATTACCGACATCCCTATATCACAATAAATTGTCCATTATTTCATCTTTTCTTGATTAAAATCATTTCAAACAGATAAAAACAGCATCGATCTAAATAATTAGTTGAACCACGAGTCAAAGATGTCCTTCGAAGTGAAGTCACAGCCAAGAGCACCATCTTCAATGAAACATTTGTTTTAAGTCTCAGAGTGTATTTTCAATTCAGCCTTGTGAATTTGAGAAACAGCTCGATGTTTAACCGTAGCCTCTCCAACTACATGTGCTCACCTAATTGAGTTGATGAAATCTGTCTCACAATAAATGGATACTTATCGAAATATTGACTGGTGTACAGAGTTAAATGTCAGTATTCCAATACATACCGCTTGTTCTGTGTACGTGTCTATATCAGTAAGGGCGATTTGTGTAAGCATGTTTGGCACAAGTAAAGCTAATAGACACTGAACACTGTGAGTGTAGTCTCTGTTCGATAATCAGCGATGACCATGTGATTACTTTCTGTATGAGAATGGAAATCTTGTTCACAGTGTCTTATCAGGTGTCAAATGGTGTCATATTTCAATCGGGGGAAATATTCAACTTTCACACCCACATATGCTCTTCCCATCATGCTGAGTCAATTCGAAGTTTGTTTTCCATTTTATGTGAACACTTGTGAATATAAATAAGGCGGAGTAGGGAATAAAAGAAGACAGCTTATGAACTTCACTTCGCTTTTCTTATTCCATATATCACAAAGTGATTGATTGTCACTTTATATCAAATCAAACGAATCAAATAATATGGAATGACTCACCACCTACCTATCTATCCATCCGTCAAACTACTCACCTTCATGGTGACAAAATATGTTACTTTCTACTGCTGATGAAATTACGGAATTGAAAATAAATAAGTTAGTGAGAATTCTACTGTGTTGATACCAGTAAATGTTTAACATCTCATGTGGAATGGTGTTTATGAGTATGAGTTCAGATGGATTACAGGAAATGTGTGTTACAACGGGATGTGAATTAACCAGACTTTATTTTTAATTCACGCTATACTGTGAACATTAATGTGTATGTCTTCCGTAGAATCGTGTGTTGTACAGTTCATATCATCATTCTTGATTATCGATCGTACCAGTTTTATTCAGATAAAGTTGAGAGTTTAATTTAGTTTCTGTCGAGAACAAACAATGATTTTAATCTATATCCGCGTGGATTCCATTACAAAGTAAGATTATAGAAGGAAATTTTGCTATTTCTATCGGTGGTGTTTAATAGTGAAGTGTTGAAATCATAAAAAAGTATTTATTAGGTCACAGAGTTGTAATGATTCATTGATACGTGCATCATTTCAGCGCAAGAGAGTGAGTTTCCAAAATCGAATTCAGTAGATGAATAGAAGATTATTGATTTATTCGGATAATGAGTATATCACAAATTCAGATATTCTAGAGGATCGTTGATGATGATGAAATGTAATAGCATGAATTGATAATTGGTATTGCTGCGGTATGATCACACTCAACTCAGGAAAATATTCGAAAGCAGAAAGATTGCTGGTGTTACAGTTTCACAGTAAGAACATGTTAACAGATGAACCTAAACATTAATAAAATTATATTTGTAAAATCTCAGCGAAATTGAAATGATTAATTCCAACGTTTCGTTCGGCAATCTGGTCCGAACTTCTTCAGGGAAATTAATCGAATTAAAAAAAGGAATTATCTAATACCTTTTTCTTAACATTTATCGTATTTTGAAATATTCTTGCCACATTCCTTGAATGTGGCCAACTGGAGTTAGCTTTATAGCCATTTAGCATTTTATTATGTTTCTATCTAGACAACAGCATAGTGATTATTGTCATTCGTGTAACTGGGATAATTCGTGTTACGCGTACCTTAAGATTTCTTGCAATTTTAACTGCTGCTGATATTTGCTTAATTATGTCAATAGATCGTGTACTTTTGTTGACAAAATGGATTAGCAGGAATTCTCATGTATACACAATTATGCACTCATAATTCTCTTATTTCAGTATGCGGCTGTGAGTATCTAGACGAATTATATTGTCAACCGTATCAGATACTGCCTTTGCTATTAAGTCATGCTTTAATTAGATGATAGCTGCACAAACAAAAGACATATTTGAGCTCTCTATTTGCTGACCAGATCGGTTAGGTTTATATAAGATTTATAATTATAGCTTGAGACTAAATCGTAGGAATTCATATGGCAACGATTATCATGGGTGTTATCCATTTGTTGCATAATTTTGGTTCCGTGTGAAAGGAGATATTTTCTACCAGGGGAATAACTTACTGTGGATTCTTCAAATTTGCAGATTATGAAAGTAAGCTGAAATACGTTGTGTGATTTACATAAAAGTAATTCATTATTTTGCATTTACATAAAAATATTTCCCATTTCATAAGGAAGGTAATACTAAAATAAATTTAATGCATTTGATGGGAACACTACCTTCCCACCTTTCTCTGATATTACTGATACTAATAGTCAGATACGAATTGGAACATAGGCCTGTAAAATAAATCTCTTTTCCACTCTGTTCATGAGTATATACGGATGTCTGATTGAGTCAAGTTTTCAGTGGTCATGATACACTCAGAATTGATGCCATTCTGATGTCTGTCGGCCTAATTTAATGTCAATCACTTTGCTGTATTCACAAAACCTGTTATTCATCACCGTTTGAGAAATGAAGGCAACTGAAATCCTTTATGTTGCACATCAGGAGAGCACAGTGAAATGGCGTTATTTTGATGTGAACGATAATAAGCTGGAAATGTTGTACTGAATCCACTTATTCTGGCCGATAATGTGATGAGTCTGTTCTAACACGTTCATTAAAATGACATGTTCTGCAAAAGTTCCCCATTTCTGACTCATTCCTGAATTTGTCAATAGATGAAAAATATTTAGAATTACTTTCATGTGTGTGCAACGCTCCAGAACAGAGCGGATGATATTAAAAGCCAAAATCATGTGTAGTCATGTCACACCGATTTTGGGGATTGTATTGGCTGTAATCTGATATGAATAAGTGCAGCAGGTATTGAGAACAACCCCAGTGTAAACTGATGCACGTAGATGGTGTGAATATGGAATATGAGGATATTTGACAGTTAAATTATGTTCACTAGGTTCCCCGTACTATAACTGCCACTGAGGAAATACGAAAATGACTTCATTGGAGGAAATTCTCTTCCCGTTTTTGGTGTATTCGTCAACTCAAGAGGCAGAAAAGCTGCAGAAATTTTCACTGCTACAGATGTGAATATGCCTGAAAGCCACATGACGTTAGACAATCTTATTACGGATGGAAATGAAAAATGTTCAGTGAATGGGGATAAAAAAAAGAACATTGAATGGCTTTGGTGTTTAGAAACACTTTCCTGCTTAGTTTACATGGCGCTGACGGCATCAAAGAAATTTGTTTTGTGAAATTATTGCATCTATTCTAATTTGATTCCGTCAATTTCAAATTTTTGTTTTACGAGTTCTGGTGTTTGGTTTATTGAAACATCTTGTTTGTTGGTCTCATGTCAGCTGTACATTTTGTTATTTGCAAAACCAGATAGACGAATGCATGGATGTAAATGTTTTTGAATTGAATCGCTACTCCTACGTTTGTTCAATATTATTTGTCTAATACGGTTCAGTCTCTCCATGTGGATCTATGTCAGATATCTCTTCCTGGATTTCATTTAATTGGATAGAATCGTTGCAAGACCATCAACATAGCTTGATTCATTCACTAGTACCATTCCAGAATCCCAATCTGGACACACCTTGATCTAATGTTTGTTATTCTCTGATTCATTGAGTACATCTCTATGTCCTTTGGTTAATAGAATACCGAATTTGCTTTTGTTATTCATGTAATCAAGACACGAATTTAAGACGCTTTTTTTAAACTGTCTACATCATAAAATGGATATAGGATTAGTCTGAATAATAAGAGGTTCTAATTAGAGTTTGATTTTCAGGCTGATTAACATTGGGTATTACTCCATCGAATCATATTCCAGTTGTTATAGTATGTATGTACAATAATGACAGTGATACGCTGGAACAATTACACACATCCTTCTTACCATATCAAAGAAGGAAGTGCTGTTTCCTTGGCTGTAGGTGATAAGCTTATACTTCACTTTGTAGTGGTTTAATCTGAGAGTCTTCTGAAGCACCTTCGGTTCTTTATGCTTCTTTGCGGAAACATTGCACAGGTGAATTTGTGCACTCTTCTTAGCAGCTTTGACATTTAACAGCGGAAAAATGTTCAGCTGCCATGTCGTCGTACAGTCCCCACTTCTCTGTCAAAAGTGGAGAAACAGTCTTGTTGTTCTTGCTTAACTAGGGTGCTGACATGCAAAATATAACTGTCAGTACCATACACAAATATACTACATTCTATCAATTTCAATTCATAAATAGCTTTTCCTATAACAGAATATAAATTCACCATTATATTTGACTTCAAAGAATACTGTAAGTTATAAACTAACAAACATTTAATGAATTTATGAATGTCTGATGATCAGATAAAATCAGTGACATGATGCAAATATCTTGATGTTGTCTAGGACGGAGATTCTGATTCTTTTATTCTTTTACGTTCCCAGTGGATCTTAGGGTTTCAAGGTAGAGGCTTGAAGTTAAAGTAGCAGTTGTGTTCATTTTTACCTTCTGTCTCTAACAGTCTTATTACTGAATTCTCTAGGTGAAGGATTGCGCCGGTCAAGGAGGCGACTTCAGATGACTTACGTGGTTAGCCAGCATTCTATCGCTGTACCACCGACGCACCGACCAATAGTTATTTCATTCACATAATGCTTGTTTAGCTTTTCAAAATGAGTCGAAACCGCTGTACAAGTCATGTGGCTGGTAATGCACAACTCCTTTTTTCTCAGAATGACAAGTGGTTGCCGACATATATTTTGTGATTATGATCATTAGTTATGTCACGGTGTAAGCAAAAGTCATTTCAAGTCATCACATTCTAAAGTGTCACCGGTGTTTTTGAGGCTAGTTCACCGGTTTCATTACTTTTCACCTGACAAGTTTGCCTTTTTATATTTTCAAATGTTAATTCGAGAAACAACTCGAGCTTCTCAAAATTCTTGAAGAGAAGCCTTTTCAAGTACAAATGTTCATCGTAATGGGCATATGAAATCTGTCCAAAGTGTTAAATATCAGTTTTCGAACAGTGACCGTTTGTTCTATGCACGTTTTTGCATAAGTGAAGGCGATTTGTGTAAGCATGACACTCACAGGTAAGGCCTTAAGATACTCAACACAGGAAAATCAGTCTGTGTTTGAAGATGAGTGATCACCGTGTGATTGTTTTCTGTAAAAAAGCATGAAGAAATGAGGCATTTCACTTGTTGAACCTCATTTCACTTTTCATTTTTGTTAAATCAAATTAATCGACTATCATGGAATGTTTCCCACGCTGTCAGAGTTATGATTCTCTAAGTGATAGAATGCTAAATTATCCATGGATGACTAGATTACTGAAGTGAAAATAAACATGTTAATCAATGGCTTTCCATGTTGATGTCAGTAAATGTTTGGTAATTTCAATATGAAATGGATAGAAATCATAGTTGACTGTCCATCAAGTCTCACTATTCTGTGATTTCCGTATGAAATGATAATAAACATTATTTTTCAAAATGATATAGTTTATAAGTTATATTGACGTACATTTGAACCAAAGATTTTGACGTTTTCGTTAGTGTTTTCGAATGCACACTATTCAGAGATATTTATTTTTTCCTACTATATCGAATACTAACGCATTTGTATTCATGCTTTGACACGGATACACACGTCGATTCAGATGGATTTGGTAAGTTTAATTGACCCAATTCAATTGGAGATAAGTAGTGAATTGCAATTCCGCGAAAATTAACTTGTCACAGATCAAAATGCCATAGACAGGAGCAGTGAACGAAGAAATAGTTGCTTTCCAACTGGATTCCTCATATATGCAACCACGCTAACAAAAATATCATTTCTACACAAAAATAACCACTACCGTTGTGATAGGCATTCCTATAGTTTCGCTTTCAAAGACATGCATAATTAAGTATGTTTCTTTACCCTCCGCTTACCAGCATACTGATTCACATAGTCCAGAAAAGATTTCCTTGAGTCCGTCCACAGCAAAGAGACTTTTATCAACACTCTTTGATAATTCAGTAATAAATCATTTCAGCGAATCGAGCTGACCCAATGAGTGGCGTTTGAGTTTTCTATTATTCGACTGAACGCTACTACAGCGTCGATATTCTGTAAGGCAATTGGAACACCGGTCGGTTTCAATGCACCAGGGAACGAATTCCTGGGAAGTATTCACATTATTAGACCTTACTCTGTAATTCACATACTCAGTAGGAAGATTTAACGCAAATCGTTGCTCAAAATATTGAGAAATGGAACAAACGCCCTTTATATACTTCTCAGACAGAAGGATTTATTCTGACTACTTCATCACCAACACCCATTTATTCCATAGTTATTGCTTATTTTTCCAAAATTGTTTGATACATTTCATGCGCGTAATTATAGCTAACTTGAGATTATCCACCAGTACTTTGTAATTAAGGATTCTATGGACATAATTTGCACGTATTGTGGTTTCAAACTCGTAATCTACCAGACAAATGAATTTGGAACACATCGTGCACATGAATGAGAAAAAATAACGTTAATTTAGAACATAAGAAGAATTCTAAACAAAACTGAATGTTCTGAGAATGCAAATCAATCTTGAATTTGAAGTTCTATAATGCATTTCAGTATTGTGTGACCTGCAGATCATGAAGGTATGTTCCATATCCATCTTTCCATCTATCTATATACCTATCACACGGCTCATTTTTTCGGTGAAATAATTCTTATTCTTTATTGAAGATGTGTTTGACGTGTGTGTTAATCATTAAGGCACTATTTTAATATTCTTTATACATGCTGAGTTGCCGAATTTCTGTAATAATATATTTTCGGTAATAGAAGCTTTAGAATATTCATCCCACATTGTTTCATCGCCTAGAGGACGTTTTATCTTTCTCTCTTGTGTTTCTCAATACTTAAGTATTTAAGTGAAAGCAGTAGCTTTTAGTTATATGACTGCGAATAATTTAGTGTATGCTGTCTCTGGTTATGCTCACCTCATTCCAGTGTGCTATGGTGAGTGTTCAGCCTTTGCGTTGAGGTTTGAGGTATTTTTCGGATGTTTGATTTATTAGAACAAGACATATAAGCGAACAATATTGTTCTTTTCAATTAGATCTTCTTCAGGCTTCACTCTAATTAACATAGATTCATATATAAAATTTTAACCAATGACGGGAATCAAATAATAATCTTAATAGTCTCAGTAACAATAATAATAATGTGGTAAATGTTTTGAGCGTAGTTAATAACGATGATTATAATGATAACAAAATATTGATAATAAGGTTTATGCAGGTGGCGATAAGAACAACAAAGATAGTATATGTATATAAGTGTATAAATAAATTGGGTCAAATCTTAAAAGGTGAAGTGGAACGATAATCAGAGTTTAAGTAAATATCATAAAAGTACGAAGGAGATGGAAAATAAGAAAGGGTGGGAGGGTTTTGAATACAGTTCACCTAGGCCAAGGGAGAGACAAAGGTAGAACAAACTTCTTTTGTATGCAAAGACTAGGATTGTTCTCTCGAATTCCCATAGCTTCGGCTAGGTGTGAAAGACGGGTTCTGATCCCATTCGAAAGACTCGATGGAATACGATAGATAACTTTGAAAGCACTATTTTTGTCCACTTGGTGACCGCTATCAATCAAATGAGCCAAAATAGAACTTCGTATGGATTTTATTTGACCTTTTCCGAACCATGAAGGAAGATGCTCATTAATGCGTTTGTTTAGCTGTCTAGTTGTTCGCCCTATATAGCTTTCTCCGCAGGAACAACTAAATTTATTGATACACATCGAAGTGGCACAGCTAGGTAGCTTATCTTTCACTTGAGCAATCAAAATTGGTCGGCTGGAAAATGACAAACAAAGGGTGGCGGCAGTATAAGTCCGTTTTATCGCTCTCGATGATCTCAGATGTAAGACTTCACTAGCCACGTCCCCATTATGATTTATGACAAATCGATATCGTCTGCTGATCATCTCATAATTATCACCGGCATTTTTAAACGTCCTGTATGAAGTATGAATGACAAATACATGATGAAATCGTCTTTTCCTTCCATGAAATAGGTGGCAGTGATATACATAACAAAGGAATATACACTTTTGAATAATTTTTTTGGAATTTTGATGAAGGCAACGTAGAGCCATACTAATCAGGATTCTTTAATTAGTAGTTCCGTTTAGAAGTTTGTTTGAGTTCATGTTTTGGAATATAAAAATTGAGGAAAATAGCACAAAGTTGAAATCAAGTGAATATCACAGCCTAAATTGCAGAAGAGATATTGTATAGTTCATTTCGATGATGAATCATTCTTTATTAAACTATTTGATAAACTACAAATCATAGATGTGATGTGTAAGTTGAGCTAAGACTTCTTATATAAGCAGTCACTGAATTTGAACTTCCAGACATTCATGAATAAACAGCAATAATGTCCGGATAAGAAAACTCTGACATAAAATAGCTTCCTCGAATGTTAACCCTGGTTCACAAGATTTATCGCATATTATTGTTATTATCAAAATCATTAGTGCTTCGGATTCCAAAGGCAATATAGGGCTTCAACTCTGCTCACACACTCCAGTTTATTCTTCATATGAAATCCTCCATTTCACCATTCGACGATCAACGCATCCTCTCACATTCAAGTTACACTCGAAAGCCGACAGTGTGGTGTCACTTAATGCCCTTACTCTGCACTCTGAGCAATGCACTCGACTTCATGAGTATATACAGATGCATGATTGAGTCAAGTTTTCTGTGGTCATGATACACTCAGAATCGATTCCATTCTGGTGTTTGTGAGTATAATATAATGTCAACTGCTTTGCATCGTTCACATAAACGGTGATTAGTAATCGTTTGAGAAATGAAAGCAACTGAAATCCCGTTTGTTGCACATCGCGAGCGCACAGTGAAATGGCATTTTTTCGATGTGAATGATAATAAGCTGTGAAGTGTTGTACTGAATTCACTTATTCTGGTCGATCATGTGATCAATTTATACTAATACTTTTAGATAATATTGGCAATCAACTTGATCAGTTTTCACTGTTATGATGCAAACATTTTGGGTTGTTTACTATAAGAATGCGTAGTGTGAGAACATCCTGAAAATTCATTGCAAAAATTTCATTTTATACACTCTTCATTATTATTTTTGAACTGTTTTGTGACTTGGAAGCATATCGTGAGTGGGATATAATTTTATCATCCACATATATAATGTTTGGAGTCATTCATGCGATTTTTCATGTAGAAGGCACAACTCCTGTTTTGCTATTCAAACACATCACATCACTGTACCACCTGTTTCCCTGATACTGAATACGTCATTGTTTCTCAGGGAGACTTGCATTTATTGACTAATGATTTTGTGCATAATTAGTTTATTGATGTACCTGTGAACATTAAGATAAAAGTAATCGGGAAGTTGTCATGATTGAATGTAACCAAAGCGGGCTGCTTATATATTTCAACACCAGATAACATCTAAGACTATACGCGAAGAATCCATATTTACTGAAAGTAATTGTCATCGCAGTGCCATTTTGTCAATAGTGAAGATGCGAAAGACCAGATTTGTGACAATTATGTTGTTTCTGTTTAAACAAAAAAACACGGAAGTGAGATTTCTGACTGGTTTTCGCAACATCAATAGTTTATTCCACCTCTTCAGTTGTAGATGCTCCACGTTCCCAGTTTATTTTCATGTTTCACGCTTTATAGTATTTCTGTACACTAGTGTTGTATCATATACGTGTTATGTGTTATGGACGATCATTTTCGTTGTTTCATAATTCCTGCATATTTTCCTAACCCGGCGTTTACACAGTTACCTTGGTATCCTATCAAGTGAATGTTCATGTCAGCCCATGGCTGCTAATACGATATATATTTATTTTCAGTAGAATGTGATACGTTTCCCACTTAACGATTGGTTTTCATATATGATTCTTATCTCATAAGAGGCCTCATTACTGTTATCTACTTAGTATTCGATAAATATCACCTGTGTTTCTTGGAAAGAAGACTATAAGTTGTAGGGTAATGTAAAACGGGAAAACTTTCCTTATAATATATCATTTAGATAGCCACAGCTAGATCTCCTGAACGAAGTTGATTAAAGGTGTATCTCAAAAATTTTGATGAACTAAGTTCAAACTATGACTGGGAAAATAAAAATGGATGGGGATTTCTTTGTAATTATTGAGTCGAAAATAACTTAATACCAATAACATCTCTAACTTGCACAGTATTTGAAAGATGTACAGAATTTTCGGAGGAAAATATTGCAAAATATTTTCGATTAAATTATACATAACGATATAAAATTTATACAATAGAGAGATCAAGGTTTTGATATCCCAGTTTTTAAACAGGACGCCATAGACTTCTTAATTGCTTATTTTTTCTGTTCTTCAGTCATAGATGACGGTCAGTTCGAAGCATTGTTATATTAATATTAAAATCACCCTATATTTAAAGTTATTCATAGGACGTATTCATTCTGTAATCAGACCAATCAGTTTATTCACCAGAACCGTCCACTATCGATTTCTTGATCGCTTCAGATGACTTGATTCAGATTATCCGAGTCATATTTCCTCTACATATTTATTGATCACTAGGTCTTTCTTGGACTGATGGACGCTTCATTTGAACTGTAATCCTTTACTTGGTATCTTTATCGGTGACACAAGACACCGTCCAGTCAAGTGAGGAAGACGCGAAATTGTTGATTTTTACTTGCAGATCATTGACCTTGAGATACATCACACATAAATTAACTGAAAATGTTAGATCTTCTATGGTCTTTACGTCATTACAGCAGTTGTCCTTCTCCCCAACTTCAACGACTGTTGAATGGTCTAGTTCACAAAGGCAAAGAAGACCATTAATGATTAAAGGCAGCCTTTTACTAAGCCTTTCATCACTTCGAACGCTCCACTAAACTTCCTGTTGTGAGTAAATGGATATTTAGTTCATAAACATTCTATTACTCCGCCAATTTCAAAAAGCTGCCAAATTGCAGCGCCCTTGAAGCTGTTGGAAGCCTTTCAAAGTTGATATAGTTGTGCTGAAGCGTTCATTATCCTTCTCCAACATGTTCAGTGATAATGCAAAGCATTGCAGTCTGATAGGTAAATAGTTGGTGTTTTCTGAATGAAGCTTGTTTTGGCTAAACACCGTGTCCACAGCTTGGTATGGTCATGAATTATAAGAGTGATTAGAGAACAAGGAAATCCCTTCAAATTATTTCTTCATCAGTTACTGCAGTTATATTTGTCTAATGCAGCAAAGTTGTGGTTCCTGCAATTTTGCTTCAGCACTGTCGTATATTTACAGCTGTAACACAATAGTACTTAGCAATGAGGCTGTTTGATGGCAACTCAATGTACACATATAGCTAAAATACATCGACTTTATGTTGACTTCGCTTCGCAGTTAGATCTCTACCTACGAATTTCTATTTTGCTGAATATGATATATATATATATATTTCTACTAGTTGCAAGTCTTATCAGTAACAGACGTAACACAACTGATGCGCAGCATTTTTTAATTCATCATCATCAAGGATGTTAATGCCGACATTCGAGTGGGCTCTTGTCCACAACTGTTTGCAGTCATTTGCAGACATTTGCCATCTTCTTCACTGTGTCTCTATCCCCTCATTTCCACAACACTGCATAAGTGAAATTTTACTTCATTATAAGTTGAATGTTGTCGTTGATATCCTGGAGGAAACTGCTTCCCACTGCATGAGTACCGTCAATTCTGTTGTTGATATCATGATAGCACCTTCGTCATTGTATTCGAGGTTGTTGGTTGTAAGACCAGAATTGAATGCTGACTTGGCATTTATTCGTTCTGGTAGTCAACATCCATTCCATCTCCTGTCATAAGTCCTGCCACTTATACATCAGACAAGGTGTGTACATTCCGTATCCCCATGCTTCCTACTTTATTCAGAGGACGTTATTTTGATTCTCAAATTCCACCACAGAATACGTTTTTTCTCATACTTCTTCTAAGCTTTCAAGTTTCTGTAGCTGTTCTGTTCATGAACCATAGTAAGTTCCTGAGTCCCAAGTCCAAAAATCCATTCCTCTTCAGGTTTGGCACTAGTGAACTGGTTAAAGTCAACTCTCAGCAACCTTTGAACATCCTTCAGTTAACTGAACTGTTCGTCTTGGGACCAGTCGGTTTAACCGTTGAGACTTCAGGATGGGTAACACTGTGCTGAAGCCTGACAAAAAATAATTTCGGTTTAGTTTTATTTGAGCAGCACTTTTGGAAATCTCAGATTTTATTTTACAAAGTGAGTTATCTTTTGACTTTATCAGGAGATAGAGGTAAGTTAACATACTCAGAAGAATAAGAGAAATATCATACAAACCTTAATCACGCAATAAAAAGAGCTTTCGTCCAGTTTTATCTATTCCCGTATCACACTAGTTTATCAGGCAGAATTTCGAGTGCAGCTGAAGAAATGGAGAGAGTAAGACTAGTAAGTTACAAGGCGATGGATCCTGCTAATCAACGATCGAACTTCAATAAAAACAGTCCACACAGATAACACACGCAATTCCTTTCTTTGGAAACTGAGGAATCAAGTGTAGAGAAAGTTATGACTCCGAAATTTGGGTGTGAAGACGTTCCTTTGAATTCCATGTCAATTAAATACATCTTATCTTCATAAGCTGGGAAATGAGGCACAACTTTACTCAACTTATTGTTTGTCGCACAAAAGATATTGAAAATCGGAAATCATACATTAAAACACCCTATAGAATTAATGAAAAGGGTTCAAAATAATTTCCAATATATCCTGTTGATAGGTACACAGCAAGCTCCAGTCCACGACTGGTGAATGGCACACGGATGGGTTATTCGTCTGAAGTGTGTAATGCGATACGGAGATATTCGTTAGATTTATGCGAGAAATATGGCTTCAAAGTTTTGTCCCTCGACAGAACAATAAGATGATCTAATTTATCTTAAACCTGTTGTGTATTTGAGCATCACATTTAGGAAATTATGACCACACACGTACTTGTCATGCATACGTATTTAAAAAGGAAACAGAGCATAAAGATATCACCTTGTTTTGCAGGTTGAAGTAGCTTGTAAACATTAAACGCCGTGATCAACTGGCTGAACGTCTACCGCACAAGACAATGAGCCGTTCTGTTGGCTGAGTGACGTGACGTATTTACTGTTTGGCTGACAATCTCAGTGGAATTATCATTTGCTTACTTGCTACTCCACTGTGAATGGATGGTACTTGATACATTGTTTTTACCACTGCATTATCCGTTCAGTTAGCTTCCTTAGAATTTTGTATCACAGAACCTCGAAGGAGGTGAGAGATGTCTGAGAATTCAAGTCAGGTTAGTGGTGGAAGAACCCGATGTTTCGCAGTTCCTTCAGTGGATCAGATCAATGTTTTCATTTTATCACTTGATGAATCAATAAAAATCTTTTGGTTTTTCCTTTGAGACCGGCGAAATGTGCCCTGCTAAAATTATAGTTCGCCTTAACTTGGTTCCCATAGTGTTAAACAAAAGTTTGAACTTAATGGTGAATTGAACCGCCACAAATAATAATGAATTGCATCGGAAATTCGGTGATCTATTTGAATTGAAATCTGTAGTTACCCAATCCATGGTAAAGTCGAAAATCCATCATGATTTTCTCCGCAATCAGGGAATTATTTGTAACCTACTATTTTCCATCTATATAAGAGTCTGATGGAAAAATCGTTATGACGCGTTCTACTGTGATGCATTTGACAGCTGCATTACAGCCCTGAATATGGATGTCACTGAAGTTCCTTTCATTATTCTGTTACAAATCATGAATCAAACGGAACGTCAAATAATTTAAATTTCCATATAATTTGCATTTCCTTCTAACTTTATATCAGCTTTCATAAAAATGGAGTGTTTTTCTATTTCTTCAGAAGATTTACGTATGTCTCATTATTAAAAACGTTGAAATCTGAAATTCTGTAGTACTGGGAAAGATTCCATCAATATCTATAACCACTTACCATGAATTCCCGCCCTGTTTTAATTATTTTCGCACTAAATGAAGATCAGTTCTGGGAATAATAATGATAGGGATGAAAATTTATCTATGTTCTACAATTGGAATTCGAGAAATGATAAGTTTATAAAAGTATAAAAGCAGAATGCGTTTACACAGTGTAATTGCTCATCACAATCGCGTTAATTCTGTCACTGCATAGTGGAGGTTGTCGTCGTAACCAGATCAAATTCTGTTATAGTCCATCATGGAAATCACCTGTCAGGACATTAGAGAGAAAACAAAACTGAGTTCTGCAAACATATCTTTTCGGTGATTTCATTCTCGGAAGTGGCTGTACAATGTCATTTAGTTGCATAATGTTTCATAAATACAGTTATTCTTCACTTAATTCCACCCAAAAACGAAGAAAATTGGAAATGATAATTATTTTCAATTTCATATGAAAGTTCGAACTAGTGAATTTAGATTACAATGGGATTAGGAATGAAATTACACCGGATTAGGAAACAGGTTTTAGCAAATACAAGTGTGAAAAGGATGATTGCGGAACAAATCGAAATATTGGCATTTCATTGCTGAAATGGAAGGAATGAACTGTAATTCCATTATGGGTTATTATATTATTATTATATCAAGTAATGAACTGGGTGAAAAAACTATGAAAGAAAGAGAAAACTAAGGAATTAAACTGAAATAGATCCATAATGAATTTAGAGGTTAGAATAGTTTTTTTCAACCAAATAGCCCCAGTACCTTGACTTCTAACTCACTGCATCGTCCTAAGCAGACTCCATCATCAGCACGCTGACATTAGGAATTTTGGCAGTGAGTGAGATAATGCCATAAAAGCACAATAAATCTCAACGGTACCACGTCACTCGTTACAAACAAGGATAATGTAGGCAGACTCGTTGGTCAAAGTCAAGAACTACTCACCGCCGCAAATTCTTCTGAAAAGTTGGACCAGTTAGATGATGAGTAAGTCTCCCACTACAAACGGTTGGCCAGACGTCTATTCCATGATGGTTTTCTGAGGACACATCTTTTCAGAGTTCGATTATCTCATCTTGTCAGCTCATCGTCCAGCCTCATTTATCGATTCCATTCTAAATTTAACTGAAGGATGAAATTATTAGACTCCAATAAGATACAACTTATCAGTCGTCATGACAGACTATAAAAGTGTCACCAACATTTCTCTCATATAGCATAAGTTTGTCTAATGTTAATTTTAGGATCCCATTTCCCAAACTAGCTATAAAGCAGTCTGCCAAAAGTGGGTCAAGTTGGAGAGACTGAAGTAATCTCATCTTACTATTTAAATGAATTTAAATTGTACATTAAATGTGCATCTCAGTATCAACTTTGTCAGATATGCGGTAGGTATTCCGATACTCAGATCCATGTCCTCCATATATTTGCACAGGAAAATAATTCGTTTATGTGAGCAGCAAGTTGGTAAAAAGAGATTCTACATCCAGGGATAACACACTTTTGCCATTTACATTCAGTCAGGTCACAAAATTGGTTTTGGCAATATTGGAATAAGGCAGAAGAATTTCAGAAATCTCATAGTACGTCTGATATCAGAAACACTTCATATCAAATGGAATTTAAATGGTCTGAGTAAGAATGATGGACTATAATAGAATTTGACCTGGTTACAGCAACAACCTCCACTATGAAATGACAGAATTAACGCGAATGTGATAAGCAATTTCACTGTGTAAACGCGTACTCTTTTTATAATTTTATAAACTTATCATACACAACAATCCACACTTGGTTTTCTTATCAATACCAGTTTTCCAACTTGACAACCTAAAAACTACCTCATGCTGACGAACGATGGTCAAGTTGTTACACATAAGCTGAGACTTTGTAAACTCTGGTTTATTAATACTTTCATAAAGGTATTAGCATTAAATAGCGAAACATCAGTATAAACAACATTATCGTTTCCTATTTTCATTCATTGGGAAGTACAAAAACCTTAATAATTCTGAACATCACTTATAAAATGGTCAAATATTTTGAAACTGTTGAAAGTGAACTTGTATTGGATATATTTAAATAT
Organism: Trichobilharzia szidati; assembly: GCA_944472155.2. NCBI lineage: Eukaryota > Metazoa > Platyhelminthes > Trematoda > Strigeidida > Schistosomatidae > Trichobilharzia > Trichobilharzia szidati. The sequence continues at coordinate 120,734,120 of OX235273.1, read as the reverse complement.
TGTTTACATTTAGTAGATTCAGTAGTATCTCAGAGAGAGTAATTACACAGTTTTTGTCTCACAGACACCAACGTTTTGGGCGACCATTTGACAATCGGATGGCATATCTCAAATTCGTTGAAGTCGTAGATCAGGTGTGTTCACCTTTAATAGAACGTAGAATCAAGGGATAACTGTCCGTGTTTGCCTGAGGTGGTCAAGAAGGTCTTCAATTGATGTTGTAAAATCAAATATCATCGATTACACCAGATGGCAGACGGCAATACTTGACTGTTAGAGTTAGATGGGTGCCGCGAAAATTTCCAAACCACCCGTATTCGAAAGCAAGTTGAAGCATAACGAAGGAAAAACGGTACTAATTTTTTTTATTTGCCACTATAAGTTTAACTTGCAGCAAAGAGAACATGACTGTACATAAAAACTCAACAAAATTCACGTCAGGTCCCAATTGACTGTGTACTATACAATTTAAGTTTTCAGTTATTTTGAATGATTGAAGCTCATGTTTTCTGTACAAAATTGATGAATAAGTTTGCATTTCCCTTCACATTTAACTTCGAGAACCTAAAGCATATTTCTTCGTAAAATTGTTCTGTTTTCAATTTATATCTTTTTTCTTTTCTAGAAAAAATGAGTAAGAAGGATGTTGCTTTGATAATTTGGTACAAATTCACTTAAGATCATGATCGGAATCAGTAAAATATATTTGATTTGTGAAATACTTTCTCAGATTTATTCATGCTAGACACGTCAAATAATCATTCATGTGAACCTTTCGGTCAGAACCCAATGACTATTGGAACTATTCACTATATCCTTGAGAAGCATGAGGAAGTTTTGTAACTGGAAATAAAATTCACACAGTTCTTCTAATTGGCAATTTTATTTGTATTGCAAAAATATCTCACATAAGGAGAACATTGTTTCAAATATTCACGATGATGCACACTCACACTGTATATATTCACCTTCAACTGACTTCTATCTGTCATTCACACCAGATTTGTTTGTGAACTAGGCAGTGAAGTGGGACTACACAATTTGGTTTTTACTTTATCGTATGAAAAGTAAAATTAAATGGCAATGAGAAGCTTGAAAGAAATCCGGAAATAAACAAGCACCACCTTGTAGTATTGGACATCTCGTCACAAAGCAGTAATGTTGTGGAAGAGAAATGAGGAACATCAACATTGTTAATGAAAACATTTCAACCTTCACTCTGATGAAATACTTGTTAGTGAGCCTCATTCAAATGTGAGCGTCTTGAAGTGTCTACTGAGGTATTTATTTTCCGATTAAATTAAATTGATAACTTTTGTACTTCGATATAATTCAGTCCCTCAGACTTCCGATAAATATCAAAATAATACCAGTGTGTTGAGAAATCCGTTGATTAATCTCCTTGACATGTACATTTGAATGTTTCGACTGTTTTAGTAAAATATTGTAAGTCATAATTTGCTTTGGTGTTTGTTTTCATTTCAGTAAATGAAGGATTATTATCTCTGAATAAGAGATATTTATTCCAGCTATTTTCCCAGAGACATCCTATTTCGTCTAGTGATGCTCCCTGAGGCGACTTTAAATGGATAATGATCATCGTGATCATAATAATAAGGGTAAACTCAAGAAGTCGGTAGAATGTAAGTAACATGTGCATATTTGTAGGGACACAGGCGAACAATAACTACTTTGTCGTAGCAATCATCATAATGATGTTTGATTGTCTAATAAAGTATTCTAAGTTAAAAGTGAACGTAATGGAGATTGGAGTGACCAAACGAACATTTACAAACACACAGAACAGGTTAAATAGTTCTGATGTCAACTGCCTCAGCTTCGATGGGCAACAAAAGGCGTACAAATGCTGAGAAGTGACATGGCATCTTATTATTCACGCAAATGATTCACTAGGTGTGCCATTATCAAAATCCTGATCGATCCTTAGACACTTCTACTGACCACACTGGACAAAGATCAAGAAGGAGACGGTGCGCTTACCTGGTCATCTTAATGAAGTAACTGTCTCTATCAAAACAATTAAATTTAGTGGTCAGTCTGTATGCAATAGTCACATATATTTCTTTGTTGATATCGCGATCGTTCAATATTCGAAGAAGAATTCATACACGGGTGTGTAAGTAGGAAAAAGAAAACGTAATTTGGAACGGGTGTTTTATCTCACCTTTTTAAACCGTAATATTAATTTAACTGTGGTTCGTCGTGTATGAATATTTTCTCTTTGAAAGTTCCAAGTAAGTTAACAGTTTAGACGAAATCACCTCACTCTGAAAGAATCAATGCCGATTTCAAGATGATTCTTTGACTCAACAACCAGGTGAAAAAACGGAGAGTTAGTAATGAGTTGAACCTGCTCAGTGAAGCCTGAAATTACTACCTGGAGTTTTATATATCAACAGTTGAAGAGGAGTGAAGAACAATTGTCTAGTTGCTTAAATCGTACCACATCAAATCACTTTCGACAAGTTATTATTCAACAAACATGTACATGTTTAATAGCATAATATTGAACAATGCTGAATGATGTGGTTTCTCACTCGAAAAATCCATTGTGTTTAGTCTAAATAAATTCGCTGATGAAATTGATCAAAGTCGTCATTAGTGAATGACGAAATGGAAACAGGAAACTAGATAAAACTCGTTAACTAATACCTAATCAAATCCACTAAGACTGTATCAACCGAGCTGCATCCTTTATCACTGTCACAACACAGGGGAAACTCAACTTTGATACTTGCATTCTTTATTAAATTTAAGTCATACGTGTTGATTCTGAATGTCATGAATTTTAATGTGGATGATGCAAATGCAAAGAGATAAAGCATGAGTTGAGTTGAAGTAAATTTGCCAAACACTATTAAGTACATTATTCGAAGGATTCATTACAAGATATTTTCTAAGTGCTTTGAGCAATTCACTTATGATTTCAGAGTATTTTCCATACTAAATTGTTTGTTGGACACACAACACTGTGGAGTAAAAATTATTCTTGTTTCTCATACATATGATCATATCGAAATGACCATGAACGATAAATCCGATTCGACACGTCACCTAAAGAATAAAAGTGGTACACATTTTAACAGGCATAACTTTAGATTGAATGCTTCTGTTTTTGCACACTTCATCGCACATTTTCTTGAACACTACTCACCGAACAAGATTCACCTTAATTTTTTCGAGGATCAATCTTTTCCAATTCACCAGTCCGGAAAGATGTTCATAATACAATTCTTCCTCTTATTTTACTTATGAACTAAGTGATACTTTGTAAATTTATAGTAGAATTTGTGCTCTATGATAGAATATATTTCTGACAAATATTTGCTCCTGTGACTTCATGTGATTAGGAACACACTGGCACAGCAATGTACGCCAAACAATTTGGACAACTTCGAGTGGTTTTCTGTTTTCATAGATGCTGCAATATACTACTCTCAAATATATTTCTGTGAAGATTTGTCAGACAGCTCATAAAATAGGACAATTTCATTGCTCATTTGTTCAGACCAACTTCGTGAGTCATAAGATTTGAAATAATATAAAACCGGAAATTGACAAAAAACTAGGAATGAATGAAAAGGTTGTGAAAAATTCTGATTGGAATTTCGTAAGTAGAAATGTCATATCAGCTGAAATACCTACATATGCTTCCTCTGAATGTTGAAAGAGGGAGTTCTTGAGAATAAACACAATTTCATTTATTCTGAAAACCCAAATAATAAAGAAACATGACTGCGAACTCTCTACATAATTGTAACAATGACAAGTGTTCACACGGTGTGTTAGGAAGGAAGATGAAATTTACGCTGTCATTACATCGGCAAGACACATACTTATATAACCGTCAATGTTATCGCTATAAAGTGAACAATCGACAACATTCATGTAACTCTCCACCACCTGTTGTCACTGAACGACATCAAACATAACGGCAAAGGACAATTCAAATCTACAAGTGTATTTCTTTCACGTTGTCAGTGTTCCGGTCAGCGTTACAAAAGCGGACACTCACAGTTGTTAGGTTAATCGAGTGAACAGCTAGACGTTTACTCACAGTCTACTGGGTTCACGATATCTGAATTTTAATGACACGATTTTAACGCAATATCACCTCACGTCACATGAGAACGTGTCTGCTTGAAAGTTTAAATACTGAAATGGCAGTCACAAATGTCTTGGTATCAATTCAAATGGTGAAAAAAATGCTTCTAACTTATTCCACCACAAAAATGACAGTTATCCCGAAGAACGATAACTTTCGCTGGTGTCAGGCTGAGATAATCATGAATACAAGATTTATTCCCCATCAAGTACAAATATCTCATTTGAGATTAGAGAGTAATATAGAATTCATGTGATTCCATCTTCCATTTCGTTGTTAACACGGGTTTAGTCATAGTAAACAAGTGTAAAGCTTGATGGGGAGTTACCTTATTTGTTTGAAGGAATCATCTACTCCCGTGTTATAACATGTAATCAAATTTCATATTTTTATACGTAATATCACTTGTTATTTCAGCCCCGATATGTAAGTCGTTTCTAAACCTGTGGTTCATTTATTTGACAGGCTTCAACTACATTGAAATAACATTTCATTGTTAATCGTTTCAAAAGTAATGTACAGTATACAGTCAAATCAGTATATCTTTCCTGGCGACTTTCGAGAATGTAACTGCTGTTGCAGTGTTTTAGAATGGTCGCAAAATAACTTCTGGGTTATTCAGTGAGGAAATGATTTGCGAACAGATATCTCAGGAACAGGAAATATCTACGAGACTGAAAACAAGCACCTTCTGGTGTGAATAGTGACTCTGAGAAATATTACACTGCATGGATTAACATGGAATGGAGGTTGAACGTAGTGGTAAGGTGTTAGTGCCCGTTAATAGGCAGACGCCTAATGAACAAACATATACAATCAAATTCTAAACATATGAATTAGGAAGATCTTTTTCAGAAACCGAAATGCATGCAAGTTCCTTCAAAAACAAATATGGAAAAGCGATTATCAAACCTCTTCATCAGCCATGGATCTGTCAGAAGACAACAGTTTCATTCTGATTGAGAATAATTTGTAAGAGAATGATGTTCATCGAAATCGACCGTTCTGATGCTGTTCTCTACTGTACATCACGTTGAGTGTTTGTGAAACACGATGAAGAAATATGAACATGCTTCTTCTAGGCATCTTATAGATACCGGTATCATCTGAATTAACTATTGTTGTCTCCAATATTATAATTATGATTACTGAAATTAGCTTTTCGTCACTATTTACGCCACTTACAATCGCCTATATTGAATAATAGTAAACGAGACGTCTTTCAGAGTAAATGCTGAAAAAGCGCTTAGTTCATTAAAGTGTCACAGGTGATGCACCCAAGATTCAATTGCAAGACAGATGTCTTTTAAAGAATCTATTTAACAGGAAAACTCAAAAAGACTAAAATCAAAATGGAATTGAAGAAAAACACCTGAGCATCAAACTTCTGCTCGTTATTTATTCAATAAAAGAAACTTGATTTTGACGAATGGCATGCATGAGCATATTCTGGCAATCAATGGCGTGAAATGTAGCACTGAGTGATACATAATCACAGTGAATTTAAAAACTACAGATACAAATCCATTCACCTTCTAACAAAATAACGATGACTTGCGTGATGATAGAACCTCAACTAGTGTATACCCCAATTCAGTTGATAAAGGTAAGCAGCATTCCAAATTTAGTAAAGCAACTTGTTTACTCAAAATGACAAAGTGCATATAACTTAATTATCAAGAATGATAATTGAAAAAGTGTTGGATAGTGAACTAATGGGGGACAACATTCTATGAATAACTGTGATTCACATTTTGAGGTGAAACTTCTAAATCTGCAGCCACGTACTTTGATATTCGACAAGAGGTACTCCAGTGAATGTGACGCATTTGGCAAATGTCACTAAATATTTAGTTTCTCTTGCTTTGTGAAAGCATTTCAAGCGACCAAAACGCACATAATATTTTGTTTTCCGATTGAGTCTATCAAAATGTTGTATATAAGAAATGCAGGCTAACGTAATTACAGAATAGCTTACAATGGGACTTCGAAATATAGTGAGTGACATTCATATTATAGGCAACAAAGATGAAAACTGACGGCATACGCTAAACACGAGAACACGACAAGAATGCAAGGCAGTTTTCACCCAGAGGAACCAAATTCATGTTGCAAAAATAATAGTCTTCAGAGAATCTCAAAACTACAATAAAATACAAAATACCTCAGTGTCCGGATAATATGTTAATGTCTGACCACAGCTGCCTGTACATTGTCTGTACATATTCACAGTGTAAAGCGTTTGCATACAAAGTCATAAGGAACAATCAAAATGTGAATTGCACATTCAGTCTGCATGGAAACTACTCGAGCTTAGAAAATAATAATTAATGTATCATTTAACTGTTTTTTATCACAAGTCTTCACGTTCAAATACTTTTGTAAACATCCTGTCAGTTGTCGAAGGTAAGTTGCATTCAAATTTAAAATCAATCATTTCTATGAGGTGAGGATAAAGTCTATGATGGAACACTTTTTAGTGCCTCACGTCTCATATTTAAGGATTTCGCAAAAACCTTTCAGGTGATTATTATTATTATTGTTCCCTTGGGTTCCTAGTGGAACATAGGGCTTCAACTGCACGCCTCCACTTGCTTCTGTCTTGTGCTGCACTTTTCACTTGCATCCATGTTAATCCATACTGTTTCAGCTCCTCTTCACACGATCTCCTCCATGTCACCCTTGGACGTCCCACTCGCCGCTTCCCTTTCGGGTTCCACTCGAGCTATGGCCTGACGCGCGATGTCACCCAACGGCCTCCTCAGCGAGTGTCCAATCCATCTCCACTTTCTCCTGCATATTTGTTGAGCGATTGGTTCTTGTTTTGTTTGTTCCCATAGCTTCTTGTTTGTGATTCTTTCCGGCCATCTGATCTTCAGTATAGAACGAAGACAGTTGTTGATAAAGGTCTGCAACAGGCTGTTGGAAATATTCTTTGTGATCCGCCAAGTTTCTGATCCGTATAGCAAACCTGACTTGACGTTTGTATTGAAAATCCGAATTTTGTTGTTGATGCTGAGTTGAGTGACGAAGATTTCCAGATTGGTTTCAGGTTGATGAATGTGTTTCTCGCCTTCCCGATTCTCGATTTGACATCCTCGTCCGTTCCGTGTGCCTGTAGTTGAGACAATGCTCCCTAGATAAGTGAATGAAGTAACCTCTTTCAAATCCCTCCCGTTGATGGTGATTGGCACTGGATGTTGCTGCTGTTGTTGTTGTTGGTTGGTTATTTTCATAACCTCCGTCTTGTCTATGTTCACCTGGAGTCCTGTGTTTGCTGCTTCTTCGACCAGTTTGTCGGTTTTCGCTTGTAAGTCTTCGATTTTGTGTGACATCAAACATAAATCATCCGCAAAATCCAGGTCTTCTAGGTTCTTCACGTCGGTCCAGGATATCCCTGTCTTCTCGTTTCCCACTGTCTGACGCATAATCCAGTCCACCACAATTAGGAATATCATTGGTGATAATAAGCACCCTTGTCTGACTCCTGTGTTTACTCCAAACGCCTCGCTGAGTTTTCCGTTGTGGATCACTTGACATGTGCTGTTGTCGTACAGCTGTTGAATAAGGTTGATGAATATTTGGGGTACGCCGTAGTACTCGAGTAGTTTCCAAATTACTTCGCGGTCAACGCTGTCGAAGGCCTTCTCAAAGTCTATGAAGTTGAGGTAGAGATTTGATTGCCATTCCATGCTTTGTTCTGTGATGATGATGCGTAGAGTTGCAATTTGGTCAGAACATGATTTGCCTTTCCTGAATCCAGCTTGTTCTGGTCAGAGTTCTGTATCCAGTGCGTCCTTGATTCTCTCCAGGATGATGCGACTCAGGATTTTACTTGGCGTCGACAGGAGCATGATTCCTCGCCAGTTCTTGCAGATTCCTAGGTCGCCCTTCTTTGGTAGTTTCACGAGGTAACCTTTCCTCCAGTCAGTAGGCACCATTCCCTCTTTCCAGACCTTTTGCAGTAATGGAGTCAGCATATCTGCTGTCGTCTCTGGGTCCGCTTTCAGTGCTTCCGGGGGTATTCCATCTGGTCCAGCTGCTTTTCCAGCTTTCAGAAGCTTGATTGCATTCAAGACTTCAGCTTTCGTTGGAGGATTGGTGTCAACTTGCAGTTGTGTACGTGCTGTTGTTGGTATTTCTGGACGGGTTGTAGGTGGTGGTCGGTTCAAGAGTCCTTTGAAGTGGTCCGCCCATTGTTTAATCTGTCTTTCTTCTTTGGTAATTGGGTTCCCTTGGCTGTCTTTTATAGGTTTCACTTGTGTTGATCTCTTCCCGGATAGAGACTTGGTTATCTGATATAGTGTCCTCAGGTCCCTTTTGCCTGCTGCCTTCTCAGCTTCAGTAGCCAGGTTGTCGTAGAATTGTCTTTTGTCCTTCCTGGCACTCTTCTTCACTTCTTTGTCCAGTGCTGTGTAAGTTGAGCTCAGCGTCTCTTTCTCTTGTCCATCTTTGCATTGAATCATTTTCTCTTTCACCTTTCTCCTCTCCTCTATTAGCTTCCAAGTGTCCGTTGACAGCCATTCCTTGTCTTGTTTCTTCTTTCTTCCTAAAATCGTTGAACACGTTTCGTTGAAAATTACCTTCAGAGAGTTCCAATGGTCTTCCACGGATGACTCCTCAGTGGTGCCACGTAGTGTTTCCTGCTTTGCTCTGACCGTTGCAGTGAAAATGTGTGATTGTGTCCTTCAGATTTTGCGTGTTGAACTTGCATTGTGGCCTATCCCCAGCTATCCTCGAGGCTTCCAGCTTCACCTTGAAAGTCCCTTGTACTAGATAGTGGTCTGAACCCACATCTGCTCCTCTCCTCGATCTTGTGTACAGTAGGTTCCGTCTCCACTTCCTTGAGATTGAAATGAAGTCTATCTAGTTTTTGGTCTGTCCATCTGGGGAAATCCATGTTGCCTTGTGTATATCCCTGTGTTTGAACACACTGCCACCAATCACCAAATCATTGAAGGCGCAGAAGTCTGAGAAGAGTTCACCATTTTCGTTCATTTCACCGAGGGCCTCACGACCCATGGTGAGTTCTCTTCCTGTATTGTCTCCTCCCAGTTTCGCATTCATGTCACCCATCAGGATTTTGATATCGCTCTTTGGGACGTTGTCCATTACTGTTTGTAGTTGACTGTAGAAATCCTCCTTCTTCTCATGTTCTGAGAGGTTTGTAGGCGCGTAGCATTGAATGATTGTAACCTTTTTTCCTTTTGAGTTGAACCTGGCTGTCATTATCCTGGAGGAGATTGGTTCCCACTGCATGAGAGCTTTAGCCGCTGTTGGTGACATCATGATGGCTACTCCCTCGGTGTGCTCGTGATCGTCCTCTGGGTGACTGTAGTAGATTATTGTCTCCCCAGTTGGTAGTTGGCACCTTCCACATCCGTTCCATCTGCTCTCGCAGATTCCCAACACTTCTATTTTATATCTCCTCATTTCTGCGGCTACCTGGGCAGCCTTTCCAGTTTCGTACATTGTAAGAATATTTCACGTCCCCATCCTTACTTTTGCTTTCATCGAAAGAAGGCACATCGGCTGACTGGCTTCCCGAAGGCTTTCACCAGCCTGCGTCATTTCACTTCCCCGATTCCACCGAAAAATAAGGTTATTGTTTGTATTTTTAGAATTTTCAATATATTTTTGCGTTGAAGTTTTAGTAGCAATTTGGTTAAGTTTTGGGGGTGGAGTTGCTAGCACCACGCCCCAACCCTCCTTCTTTATCCGGGCTTACGACCGGCTAGAATACTAGTGACCTTTCAGGTCACATCGAGCCTTATTGTCTCCGCGAATATATATATGCAGGAATGGACCGGTATATTTTTCTTTTACTTCTGAGGTATGTATTTCATCATGGGCTGCATACTTCATTAGTCAAAACCAAAGTTGATATAATTACAGAATTATCTGCAGTCAGGCTTCAAAATACCGTGAGGAAGAGTTTTGTGATAAGCGACAAAGTCAAGCAATGAAAATATGTGGAAGACTGGAAAGGAAGAGAATGAAGGATTATCACCAAATAGAAAGAAGAGAACACGAAGTTCGACAGAGATATCTTTTCGGCGATTTCATTTTCAAAAGCTGTACAATCGCATTTAAATACATAATTTTACATGGATACAATTCTTGTTTAATTACGACGGCAAATAAAAGGTGATAATTATTTTCAACTGCCTGTGGTTTACGAGAGGCTTAGAAACAAAATTACACGGGATTAGAACGGATGACACACTTGTCGATCCGTTCTAATTCTGTGTTATTTTGAAAATGAAATCACCGAAAAGATATCTTTGCTGAACTTCGTGTTCTCTTCTTTCTAATATCACCAAATAATTGATGATTCTAACCAGAATATTCATCATCAATAAAGTCCAAAGCAAAAATATTTTTCAGTCAGATACACAGTGGAATTTGTAATTGAAGTAGTGTGATTCTCATGCACTCTCTGTTAGACTTACAGTCCTCAAAGTTTCAGTGATATTAGTACGCTAGGCATTTAGTCACCTCTTTAATATTCACCGTATGTTATTTTATTCATAATAGACGGATCGAATTTGTTAAGTGCATCGTGATCAGTGTACAGAGATAACACTCAGTGTGACAGAGAATATGTGTTCACAGATCTGTCTAGTTCGAAATGACAGTACAATAATACTAACGTCACTTTAAAAGACAGGACCAAGTGAATGAGAATATATGGACCCCTTTATCAAGTCAGAAAAGTGCTTTTGTCTACAGGATCACCCCAGCAAAGAGGAACTGATCGATTATTCAAGTTAAGAAGTTGACGCCTAACAAATTTGTACATGCAGTCAACTCATTTATTCATTGCAAAAGAGATATCTGGGTGTTGATATCATAGTAATTGATTGTAATTCCTTGAGGATAACCGTAAATTCATTTGAAGAACACTGACACTCGCATATTACTGGTGATAAGGCCTGCAGTGACAACGAATTCATTCTCATGATAACGAATGTACGGAAAATAGAGAGGGGCAAGTAAACTAGCAGGTGACATGTTTTATACGAATTCAAGCTCCTTTATTCATGCGAACACTTAGATGACGAAATCAATACTATGGAATTATTATTTAACAGTGTCTAAATTTCGCATATGATAATTGAAATGTAATCACATTATCACGTGATTTAACATGCTTAGATAATTATTTATTATAATATGCGAAGTCAATTACTTGGCTTAGGAATGTAACTCTTTTCATTTTGTTTTATTTAGAATATCAAGGTGAGTGTCATTCAAAATGAAAATGTCTCATTTAAATATATACATATATAAATGCTTAATGCACAGATCACTAAAAACGGATCTGATTTACATTTATGCACAGAGGTACTAAGCTATTGTGGTTGCTCTTCATTCTATAAATCACATCTTGCCTTCATTTTATTCTGAACAATCGGATGTGTAACTTCATACTTCTCGGAAAGGCTTATTTGAAAATGTTCAGCCACAGGTGAATTTTCTGTAGACTTCAGCAGATGAATAACTTATTTTATAAGTACCAGCAGTGACATGCAGAAATGTGAGTATTGCTAATGGAATCTAGAGTAACTGCTTCCAGTTGTCAGCGACCACATCTTTAGGCTTATAGATGGAGTGACAATGAGCAATCTCCAAGGATTCCTCGTGGTAGACTGTTCTATGGCTAGCTTGGAAAACAATTAATTATCACCAAAAATAAACCAGCTCCATCTCCACAGACGACGAAATGAATATTTTGAAATTACTTATTATCAAATTGTCTAAACTTAACATATGAAAATTGAAATGTATTCACATTATCACGTGATTCATCATCGTTAGATAGCTTTTTATTAAAATATGCGAAGTCAATTACTGGGCTTAGGAATGTAATCCGTTTCATTTTGTTTTATATAGTATATAGAAGTGAGTGTCATTCAAAATGAAAATGTCTCATTTAAATATGCAAATATATATATAAATGCTTAATGGACAGATCACTGAAAACAGATCTGATTTCCATTTATACACAGAGGTACTAGGCTGTTGTGTTTGCTTCTCACCAAAACCATTTTTTCTACAAAACATCTCTGGCTTTTATTTTCTTCTGGGGAATGGAATGTGGAACTTCACATTTCTCGGAAAGGCTAATTTGAAGATGTTCAGCCACTGTTAAATTTCCCGTAGACTTCAACAGCTGATTAGCTTTCCTCACAAGTATCAGCAATGACACGTAAAATTGTAAGCACTGCTATTGAGAACTAGATTTACTTCTCGCAGTCGTTTATCTGTCGAATGACAGGATGTTTCTCAAATACTTCGCTTTTATCAAGTGAACTCCACAAGTGGACCACATATCAGATATTTTAATTGTACAGCATACACTTTTTACTGACGCTTTGTATGATTCAAAATGTGCTTTACTGATTAGCAGAGTAACAATTTCGAATACTGGAAATAATTCACATGAATTGGCTCGTTGGAAATTTCACACATTGAAAGAGTTCTGTTAACTGAATGATGCTACGAATGGAATTCATTTTTTTATATTCACACCAACTCATGCGATAATTGATTATTACCTAATGCGGATTTATCATAGTGCCCACAGTTAATAGAGAGTAGTCGGTGTTTCTCTGAATTACCATACTTTTCATTAGATTACAAGAGGTTATTTCGCTTTTTAAAATCATTGACGCTCAGGTTGGTAATTTTTCTGTTTTCATCATACTGAATCTTTCAGGATGAATGTATATTAAGGAATTAAATATTGTCTGATAACTGTACCCAGAATGCGTCCCGATTTCAGTTTTTTTCGAAAATATTAAATTTGGATTCATATTTTGAAAAGCTCCACTTGACATACTCATATTGGATATTGACAGTGGAAATATCAGTAGACATTTGCATTGAAATTATGTAGAAAGACGTGAAATGGGTGAATGGAAGGCTTTCATACTTTGGGAGCATTGCTGTGCAGTAATCTATCTGACCTTTACGATATCCATAACATTTTTTTCACACGCATGCACACACTGGCTTTCTGATACAGTGATCTTTATCCATGCTGAGTTGTCTTCACCCAAATTCTGTTAATAGTGTTTATGGAAGAGTAATTAGGATAACGATTGATTTTGTGAGGTATTCTGATCGCCATATTTCGCCAAATGGCTGATAAGATTTAGGTGAAACCGAAATGTCACCTTAATATCGATAGAATTCGGGAACTGAAGTGGTGCAAAATCCCACATTACATAGGTTTGTTTGGTTTAACACAAAGTGGTGCAGTGTTAGTGCCTGGTTCATGTACCAATTCATTCACTTCGATTCATGTTGTGCCTTATGTATCCATTTTTTTCATCTTTGTATTTATTCAAAACTTTCCATATATCCGGTATATACGCTGCTTCATTTCGGTGACCGTATTCAGTACCTATTCGGTAAACAAAGATCCGGTGATCAACCTCTACATCCGATTAAATAGGCCAGTTTTTAATAATTTCACGAGCCGATTGCGTGAATTCATGCAGGTGAACGCACTGATACAGTTGAGATCTTCCTAAGTGATCTTACATAGCATGGTCAATCATTCTAGCTCTAGTTCGATAATCTAATTGATCCTCATCACATGTTTGACCTGTGACCTGAATGTGATGATGCAATAATGATGGATGTTCAACTATCCCTTACCACCAAAACATTCAAATTTAAAATGAAATATACAAACAAACAAATGAGATGGCAATGGGGTCGTCATTCTCCTCAACAGTATTGAACATATGTATGGAAAGTTGGAAAAATAGATCTTAGAAAGCTAAATTCTGCTCTCGCGTTACAGCGAAGATATGCGTATGATATATTTGCTCTATTGAAATCTGGACGCTCTCTCAAGTTCTTTACATAAATAAACTCAGAAGCAGATGGAATCCAGTTGCACATTCTAGTTAGAAAATAAACAATGTGAGTTGGCTATGTTAGACCGCGAATTAAAATGATAATAAGGTGTTGAGTTAGGTACTGGCATCTTTGAGGAATCGACGTATTCTGATTGCTTTTAAACTTTTAGAGAAATAGACGCTCTGTTACGATGACGTTGATGTAATCACATATGAAGCAAGGAGCAAAATATTAATGAAGCGAGATTCCAGGAATTCATCTTATTTTAGTGGAACTCGGTAACCAAATACTTTGAATTCCTTGATGTAAATATACATTATGACAAATAATTACATTACGGTGGATTAACTATCGAAGATTACTTGGAAACTTGTTTAACGGTTCAATTTTCGGCAGATAATTAAGCGAGCAAAACGGACTGATAATAAAGACTATAATCGTGTCCACTTCTGCTGCATCCACATGATGAACGATCACTTTTCATCTGAAGAACTTATAAATGTCACAAGCATATACTGAAAATAATTACAAAGAAATCATTACAGGCGAATGTTCATATGATGTGAGATAGAAATGAAAAAGGTAAACATCTATTATCAGTAAATAAAACAATTCAATTGAAACTCTAACATATTTAAAAAAAATTTTAAAAATTACAGGTAAAAGAAGTAAGTAGTTGGTCATATCGTTGAAATTATTTATCACACTAATTTCGAGAATGATTTAAGCCTGTTTCATATCAATGAAACGATTCTCATGACAGTACGTGATATCATAGTAACAGAGCTGCAATTCAGCAAGCTGGTTATGTGCTTGATAGATACGCAAGCGACTGTTTATGCAGACAACTCAGCGTAACAGAATAATCAGGGTTTTGTTGAGTAAACTTTGGAGTAACTTGATCTCAAGAAATGTTTCAAACACTACAATTCACAGTCTAACGGAAAGTAGGTCAAGTTATGAATTGGGCCACCATTATTCAGAGAAATGAGAGCGAATGTGATTTTATCAATAAAATTTACTGGATATCCATTTTCACTCAGCAACCGTTTATTGTTATTAAGTTCCTCATCAAGACATTCATCCGAGCAGATTGTTCTTGCTCTGTGAACCAAGCACTTTATCAGATTGCGTTTGTATTTTAAGGGCACGAAGCTGAAAAATGAGTATACTGAACCGTCGATGTGGGTTTTCTATATACACTTCTTCTCATTGTGCCATCCTCTTTTCTGCTCATGAGGACGTCTCGAAATGAAATACTAGAGTGTTTTTCTTTCTCAGTAGTAAACTTTATTGTAGGATGAACCTCGTTAAATTTATCCAGGATATTCTTGTCTTCATCCTCATTTTTCATAGTAAAAAATGTATTATCCATCTACCGACAATAGAATTCTGGTTCAACAAAAGCATCTCTCAAAGGTCCATTTTCTAGTTTCGTAAGAAAAATGACTGCCAGAATGGCTCCTAGTGGTGACCCCACTGCCACAACGTCGATTTGTCCATATGGTTCCAAATTAAACAAAAAGTGGACATTCAAGAGAACCTGTTTCACAAAAGATATAGGGATGCGAACATCGATGTTTCATCTTATGAGTTGTTCGCATACAAAGTTCACTGTTTCCATAGGTGGTACATTGGTGAATACGTAAGATACGTCAAAAAGTTTTATCATGAATTTATTGTCAACATTTAAATCTTTTATCCATTCAACAGATCCAAATGTGTCCTTTACACCATGTTTCAACAACTCGGTATGAAGAGGCTGTGAGAGTTTGCCAAACCATCTGGCTACGGGACGGTATGGTGAAATTAATATATCTAATACTGACTCAAGCGGCACACCATTTTTGTGCACTTTAGGCGAGCCATATAATCTTGGTGTGAAATTTCCAGTGGGTTTAAGTGATGTATACTGACTCTGTGAGATGAAGCTTTGTTGTTTCACTCTTCTCAATGTTTCCGCTAACTGTTTCTCTATCTTTTCAATCAGATCCAGAAAAGAGGAGACTTTTTGGAATTTTAGATTTTCATTAAAAATGCCATCATCTCCTCAAAGTTATCTTCTTTGTTCATGATAACCACTCCTAAGTCTTTGTCCGGTCTTGTTGCTATCATGTTATCATTTTCACGAAGAACATCCAAAGCTTCTATATGTTTCTTTGGTCGAAATATTATCCGAATTGCGTTTACTATTCATTTAATAATAGCAACAATCGACCAGTGTTTATTCAAGTCTTTTAACATCTTCAGTTGGTGAGGGTATTAGGCCTTCAGTTTGAGTGTAGAGACTTATGAACTGCATTTGTGCATCCATTTTGTTAATTTTAACATGGTTATCACAAAACCAATCGCCAAGCGATAAAAACCTTTAGATCCACTTCACTGAGGACTATATCCAAAACATTCTACACAATACAATTTGAGTTCAGAGGATTCTTGTTTCAGGTGCCTCGTTCTCCAAACTCTGTAACAGTTGAATGCATTTCTTTTTTTTTGCTTTTACTCACAATTACATCTACATAATCTAAAAATAGTTTCTTTACGTTTTCTGGTAATTCATCGACAGCAATAGAACTATTCTGTTACGTTATTCGGCGTAATGATAAGACACTCAAACGTCATGCGCGTAATAAGATTAATTCAATTTAAACGTGTATTACTAAGTGTCAAGGAACTTAGCCCTAAGTTCCTATCGTAATGAAGACTTAAGCGATTGAGGCGATAAATACTATGTGGGTTCTTCAACTTTAAATCCAAAACACCAGTATTCCTTGAACGAAATTATATTGTTTGGCAATTAAAGTGAAGAAAACTACAAAGTCTACAAACAAATGTTAAGTACAAATGAAGTCATAAAGTACTTTTATTCGTATTTAAATCCAGTCATCCTTCAAACTGCAAGTGATCGACCATTCGCGCCTTTCAGTTGCCCATTAATGGCTGCCAGATCCAATAAAACAAACGTTCAATGTTCATGTCCATTGAAACTCCCCGGCAAAAAAGGGTCCATCCCTTTTTTCCACAGCGGCGGTAACTTTGAACTGAAATGCCAATGCGGGAACCTAGGCCAATCGGGACTAGGCTAAATTTGGAAAAGTAAGACAAAAAAGCCCAACACACAACAAACATACCACATCACACCGACGCGCTCTCCCCGGCGCATGGGGTCTACGCTCTATGACTACAATACCACCACTGATCTCGTTCACAAAGTATCGATTGCTTCATTCCACTCTAGCCCAATCCTCTCCCCGGCGTATCCAATCGCGTACGCTAACTCTACTCAATTCGTTCACAAGTTTAGAAGCGAATTCAGAAGTGCTTACAAAACATTACAAGATGATTCACACCATGCGACAACTATAAAATTAACCGCAATCAGATGAATCGGAACCCATTGAATTACTCAACACAAACATATGTACAATCAATACATCAAATATTGCGATTCTGCCTTGACGAGCTACCCTTGAAGAACTGTAGGACTTACAGGAGTACGCCTACATTCCTTCTCAGTTTGACGATCCAAGTGGAAGACGTCCGGACCCAAACAAAATTAATCAATAGATAGAAGAGGGATGATACCAATCGATTATATACAACATGAACATATGTACAAAATAATACACCAAGTACGATGGACTGCTCTTCGACGTACTACCCTTGAAGAATTGTAGGACTTACAGCAGTACGCCTACAACCCTTCTCAGGTTCACGCCCTTAAGTTGGAAAATCGTCGGATTGTCCAATCTCTGATCTGTTCTCTAGCACTTCAAGCAAGCATAATTTTCGAATATCTCGCGTCAGCCTGCCGTATTTTGTCCTCACTTCCACTGTCCTCACTAACCCATCATTACTGCATGTTACTCCTTCTATTACTCCTAGAGGCCATTTACCTGTAGAAGTCTTATCCGAAACTAAAACCACATCACCAACTTGCAAATTTCGATATGTCTTCTTCCATTTACCTCTTGATTGGAGTGTGAGTATGTACTCTTTAAACCATCTCTTCCAGAACACATCTCTCAGATGCTTAGCTTGTCTCCATCTTCTGACCATGGGTCTTGGTTCTGTGCACCCTTCTTCTAAACCTGGATTACTTCGCAATAATAGTAGTTTATTTGGAGTTAAAACATCAAAGTCCTTCACATCATCTCTTACCGGCGAAAGCGGTCGGTCGTTTAGAATTCTTTCGGCTTCACATAAAAACGTCTCTAGGATCCCATCAGTCAAGTTTTGGTTTTTAACGATAGAACTTAGAACACGTTTAATAATTCCGACAAGTCTCTCCCAAAGCCCCCCTCTGTGGCTGGCTTGTGGTGGATTGAAATGCCACTCTATGTTTCTTTTCAATAGTTCTTCATGCACTCTCGTGCGGGGATCGCAAGTACGCCCTTTAAGCTATGTGTGACATCCGATGAAGTTCGTTCCTCTATCACTGAACATCATCTTTGGAGTACCCCGACGGCTTATGAATCTAAGCAGTGCCAGAATGAACGAATCTGTAGTTAACGTATGGACCATTTCGATGTGCACGGCCCTCATTTTCAAACAGGTAAACAAGCAACCATATCTCTTACACGAACTTCTACCTCTTCTCACCATGAACGGTCCAAACAAATCCACTCCTACATACTCAAACGGATAATTACCTTCAGACACTTGCCAATCTGTAAGTGGGGCCATCATCTGCTGAACCGTACTAGCGTTCTGACGTTTGCAAGTCACGCACTTATTAATCACTTTCAGCACGGCCGCACCACCTTTAACTATCCTATACCTTCGTCGGATGCTCGACAATACTTGTGATGTACCCAGATGACCCTCGAATTCGTGGTGATGTCTTATTATAAGCGTAGTGACTGGATGGTCGTTAGGCAATAAGGCTGGATGGAGGGTCTCACATGGTGCCTCGAGCATTTAAAGGCGTCCTCCGACTCTAACTACGCCATCTAAGATTATGGGGTTTAGTCTGTTCATTCGTACTTTGAAGTTCGCGAAGTCATAACTATCTTCATTAGCGATTTCCCCCCATGCTTCCCACTGAATAGCCTTCACAATGGCTGTTTCGGCATTGTTCAAGTCTTCAACAGTTAGAAGTCCTTTAGTCTGAATATCATTTCGTCGTAGATACATAACCTTCAAATATGACACATACCGGGTCAACCACGCGACGGCTTTCACTAACTTGTGCCAAGAGGAATACCAATTAAACAGTGGATGTAAGCCGGAATACCTTGTTTGTGTATATGTCACTTTGGCATTTACACTTAACTCTAGGTCCTCCTCACATATCGGTGGTTCCTACTTCTTACTCGACCACAGGCAGTCTGCTCGTCTTAAGAAGTCAGGGCCACTCCACCACTTATTTTTAATCACATTTATATCGGCCACGCCTCTTGATGCTGGTAAAGAGGAAAGGTTGGGCATGAGGCTAGCAACCCCATCCTGTAAAATAAACACTGCTACAGAAACTTCAAGTCACTAGCTTGAAGCCCTGTGTTCCACTGGGAACGTGAAGGAAATAAAAAGAAAAAAAAATCTTGATGCTATATCAGCAGGATTTTCCTTAGATGGTACATATTTCCACTGTTCAACTCGAGTAGCTTCGTGAATTCGCGACACCCGATTAGCTACAAATCGATGATATCTAGCCGAATCGTTTCGTATGTAATATATAACTGACATGGAGTCTGTCCAAAACGTTACTTGACAGATGGGACAGTTCAGTTCCGTACTCACGGTCGCAAACAGCTGAACTGCTAACAATGCTGCTGTCAGCTCCAACCTTGGTATTGACACAACCTTTATGGGCGCAACTCTGGACTTCCCCATCACAAGGAGAACATCCTTATTATCTCCAAAGGCAGTTCTAACGTACACAGCAGCCCCGTAACCAACTTCAGAGGCATCAGAGAATACATGAAAATCCACAATCTTAAAATCCCTCGATTGCTTCAGTGGACGGGCGATGGGATACTGCCTTAATGATCGTAGGTTGTTGACCCACTTCTCCCAATTTTCAGCAATTCCTTCACTCAGTGGATCATCCCACCGTAACTCCCTTTTACAAGTCTCTTGAAATAGTTTTCGCGCAGGAAGCAAATAAGGTGCTACTAGACCAAGTGGATCGAAAACCGAGGACAATATGGACAATATGCCTCTTCTGGTGACCGGTTTATCAATGTTTCCCACACTAAATTCAAAGGTATCTGAGTTGATATTCCATTGCAAACCTAAGGTGCGTTCTATGGGTAGTGTGTCAACGGACAGATCTCTCACCGCCGGTGCTCTCTCTTCTGGACTTATTTGCTTTAAGACTTCCAAAGTGTTTGATACCCACTTTGTCAAACGAAACCCAGCCTTGGCTAGTACATTATTAAGGGTCTCTTCAAAGTTGATCGCACATGCAATATCATCAAAGGATGCTAAACAGTCGTCCACATAGAAACAACAATCAACGACATCTAGAAGTTCAGGAGGACCAAAGGTGGACACTGCCTTACGAAGAGCGAAGTTAGCACAAAACGGAGATGAGGTAGCGCCAAACGGATGAACAGTCATCCTGTATTCGGATATTCTACTGTGAGGATTACCGTCGAACCACAGGAACCTCAAATGGTCTCTATCACGTTCTGGCACCTTTACTTGTAAAAGCATCTCTTCTATGTCAGCTGCAATGGCGACCGGAGACATTCTGAATCTCAGCAGCAATCCTACTAGCGATCCTACGCGGTCCGGGCCACTATACAAACTTTCATTCAAGGAAACACCTTCGTGTTTCGCGGAACAATCAAAGACTACGTGAAGTTTGCTGGATTTCTTGGGGTTAAAGACCGGGTGATGAGGCAGGTACCATTTCCTTGGTTCATTCTGATTAACCAATCTTTCCACGTGACCTTTAACTATGTGCTTGTCAATGACTTCTTTATACTTGGACCACAGATCTGCATTTGCTAGGAACTTCCTTCTTAAACTCAGAAGTCTCCTCATTGCCATCTCTCTATTACAGACCGACTGTTTATCCTCGGTTCTCCAAGGTAATCCCACGACAAATCGACCATTCTCAAACGTACAGGCTTCATTAACCAATTTTGCTGCCTTCCTATCTTCAACAGACCGCCCTCTTTCCTCAGGACTATTATCGTAGAACTCCTTATCATACATATCCCGGACCATACGTTCTATACTCACTTCGTTGACCGTAACCAAGGGCAACGCTTGAGCCTTCGACACAGGTCCTCGAATAGTCCACCCAAGAGGAATTTTAGTGGCATATAAGTCCTCTTTATCACCATATCTTTCCTCTAGTACCTTATGAGCAGAAGGTACATTACATCCAATAAGTAATTTCACCTTGTTATCTCGCAGAGCTGGGAACGTTATATCAGACAGATGTGGTTTATTAATAACTACTTCACGATTTGGCACTTTGGCTTCTCCAAGTTTCAGGCTGGGGGTGATATACGCGGTTGCGACCATAATGGATTCTCCCGTTACCAAGGAGTCTAACCAAAAGGAGACTCGTTCGCATGTTAATCTGTCCGATGAATTAAACGTATTCATTACTAAGGGTTCTTTAACACCCTTAATGCCTAACTGGCCGGCTAATTGAGCATCCGACAGCGTGACATCTGATCCATTATCTAACAGTGCGTAAGTATCCACTGAAGATTTTGGTCCTCTGATTTTAACTGGTAATACTCCTAAGTAAACTTGTGGGTTATCAAGGAAGCTAGAGGTGCTATTACAATTAACTGACTTCCCCGGTTCATTTACTGTCCTCAGAAGTGGGTGCACATCGGTTGAACCACCACTCTCCTTGTCTGTCGCTTTAAAATTCAACCTTGTGTGCCCTGTCTTTAAACAACTGAAACATAACCTCTTCTGTTTTGCCATTTTTAACCTTTCTACGGGAGACATAGCAATGAAGCGAGTGCAATCAATCAATTGATGCGTATCATGGCAAACAATACACTCATCCCTTCTCGTTGTACCTTGGGCCTTCACTACAAATGTCTTTTTTATATTCACCGGTTCCTTAGGTTTTACCCTAGAATGCAGAATGCTGGCAAATTTGCCCGTGGCTTGATTGACACTGTCTTTTACTAGCCTCACAATGTCATCGAATCCAGGCTCCATACCAAATTCCTCTAGTCAGGAGCTAACTTTTATGAACCTTCTTTGCAGACGGTCCGGTAATCTCTTGGCAACAGTCTCAAGCACGGAACTTGAATTCAATTCTTCCGCACAATTAAGAGACACAAGAGTATTTCTATATACCATT
Organism: Trichobilharzia szidati; assembly: GCA_944472155.2. Taxonomy (NCBI): domain Eukaryota; kingdom Metazoa; phylum Platyhelminthes; class Trematoda; order Strigeidida; family Schistosomatidae; genus Trichobilharzia; species Trichobilharzia szidati. The sequence goes on along the minus strand of OX235273.1, from coordinate 120,711,831 downwards.
AAGCTGTCCAAGAACTCTTTGAGTTCCTTTGAGTTATCGCTTAGTTGTGATCCATTACCTTTCACAGTCTCAAAAACGTTACGGGATATCATAATTGGTATCCCAAACCTTTGACGTAGTATCTTCATTGCCTCATCATATCCTTCGTTCGGGGGCATAAACTTACAGCACTGTACGGCTCTTGCAGCTACACCAGTGCCATATCTCATCAAATACATTAACTTCATTTCATCATTTAATACAAAACCACTCAGCATGACCTCAAACTCTTTGATGAACTGTGGGTAGTCGGCTGGGTTTCCATCGAAGTATCGTGGTTCAAACTTAGGCAATCTTAAACCCTTACTATCCCTTAATGGTGAAGCGTGAACATCAAACTCAACATGCTGAGCATCATACATATCATTACAATTAACAGGCAACTCATCGTTGCTTAATTTTTGTCTGCTCCCACGGTGCTACGTCCCTTTCTTGACAAAGGCATTATCCAACGTCACCAAAGATTCCGAATTGTGTTGATAATCGTTGTCCAAAGAGAAGCTGGCTGCAGATCTAGTAAGTACACACGGAAGATTTCCAGAAGGCGCCACGAAGCCGAAGAGAAAAAAAAACAGTCAAGGAACTTAGCCCTAAGTTCCTATCGTAATGAAGACTTAAGCGATTGAGCCGATAAATACTATGTGGGTTCTTCAACATTAAATCCAAAACACCAGTATTCCTTGAACGAAATTATATTGTTTGGCAATTAAAGTGAAGAAAACTACAAAGTCTACAAACAAATGTTAAGTACAAATGAAGTTATAAAGTACTTTTATTCGTATTTAAAACCAGTCTTCCTTCAAACTGCAAGTGATCGACCATTCGCGCCTTTCAGTTGCCCATTAATGGCTGCCAGATCCAATAAAACAAACGTTCAATGTTCACGTCCATTGACACTAAGCATTTACAAATATCTTGGATATTCCAGATGGCACGGGTGAGTAGTTGGTCATACCGTTGTAATTATTTTTCACTCTAATTTCGAGAATGATTTAAGCCTGTTTCATATCAGTGAAACGATTCTCATGACAGTACGTGATATCGTAGTAACAGAGCTGCAATACAGCAAGCTGGTTATGTGCTTGATAGATACGCAAGCGACTGTTTATGCAGACAACTCAGCGTAACAGAATAATCAGGGTTTTGTTGAGTAAACTTTGGAGTAGCTTGACCTCAAGAAATGTTTCAAACGCTACAATTCACAGTCTAACGGAAAGTAGGTCAAGTTATGAATTGGGCCACCATTATTCAGAGAAATGAGAGCGAATGTGATTTTATCAATAAAATTTACTGGATATCCATTTTCACTCAGCAACCGTTTATTGTTACTAGGTTCCTCATCAAGACATTCATCCGAGCAGATTGTTCTTGCTCTGTGAACTAAGCACTTTATCAGATTGCGTTTGTATTTCAAGGGCACGAAGCTGAAAAAATGAGTATACTGAACCGTCGATGTGGGTTTTCTATATACACTTCTTCTCATTGTGCCATCCTCTTTTCTGCTCATGAGGACGTCTCGAAATGAAATACTAGAGTGTTTTTCTTTCTCAGTAGTAAACTTTATTGTAGGATGAACCTCGTTAAATTTATCCAGGATATTCTTGTCTTCATCCTCATTTTTCATAGTAAAAAATGTATTATCCATCTACCGACAATAGAATTCTGGTTCAACAAAAGCATCTCTCAAAGGTCCATTTTCTAGTTTCGTAGGAAAAATGGCTGCCAGAATGGCTCCTAGTGGTGACCCCACTGCCACAACGTCGATTTGTCCATATGGTTCCAAATTAAACAAAAAGTGGACATTCAAGAGAACCTGTTTCACAAAAGATATAGGGATGCGAACATCGATGTTTCATCTTATGAGTTGTTCGCATACAAAGTTCACTGTTTCCATAGGTGGTACATTGGTGAATACGTAAGATACGTCAAAAAGTTTTATCATGAATTTATTGTCAACATTTAAATCTTTTATCCATTCAACAGATCCAAATGTGTCCTTTACACCATGTTTCAACAACTCGGTATGAAGAGGCTGTGAGAGTTTGCCAAACCATCTGGCTACGGGACGGTATGGTGAAATTAATATATCTAATACTGACTCAAGCGGCACACCATTTTTGTGCACTTTAGGCGAGCCATATAATCTTGGTGTGAAATTTCCAGTGGGTTTAAGTGATGTATACTGACTCTGTGAGATGAAGCTTTGTTGTTTCACTCTTCTCAATGTTTCCGCTAACTGTTTCTCTATCTTTTCAATCAGATCCAGAAAAGAGGAGACTTTTTGGAATTTTAGATTTTCATTAAAAATGCCATCATCTCCTCAAAGTTATCTTCTTTGTTCATGATAACCACTCCTAAGTCTTTGTCCGGTCTTGTTGCTATCATGTTATCATTTTCACGAAGAACATCCAAAGCTTCTATATGTTTCTTTGGTCGAAATATTATCCGAATTGCGTTTACTATTCATTTAATAATAGCAACAATCGACCAGTGTTTATTCAAGTCTTTTAACATCTTCAGTTGGTGAGGGTATTAGGCCTTCAGTTTGAGTGTAGAGACTTATGAACTGCATTTGTGCATCCATTTTGTTAATTTTAACATGGTTATCACAAAACCAATCGCCAAGCGATAAAAACCTTTAGATCCACTTCACTGAGGACTATATCCAAAACATTCTACACAATACAATTTGAGTTCAGAGGATTCTTGTTTCAGGTGCCTCGTTCTCCAAACTCTGTAACAGCTGAATGCATTTCTTTTTTTTCCTTTTACTCACAATTACATCTACATAATCTAAAAATAGTTTCTTTACGTTTTCTGGTAATTCGTCGACAGCAATAGAACTATTCTGTTACGTTATTCGGCGTAATGATAAGACACTCAAACGTCATGCGCGTAATAAGATTAATTCAATTTAAACGTGTATTTCTAATTATTTACAAATATCCTGGATTTTCCAGATGAGTCGGGTGAGTAGTTGGTCATATCGTTGTAATTGTTTATGCAGACAACTCAGCGTAACAGAATAATCAGGGTTTTGTTGAGTAAACTTTGGAGTAACTTGACCTCAAGAAATGTTTCAAACACTACAATTCACAGTCTAACGGAAAGTAGGTCAAGTTATGAATTGTGCCATCATTATTCGGAACCTTTTATAATTGCTGTAAGTTTATTTTACTCTGTTGGCAGACATTTTTCGAATGCATTTTACATGAATATATTTAAATGCTGCAGATGTTTCCGTGTATACGTTTTTCGTACCATCTCTACAACTTCATTGTTTTAGAATGTGTTAATCTGTCGTCGTCTTTTAGGACAGCAAATTTTTTTAACGAGGAGAATGTGGAATTCAGAATATATAATTGTGAATTCTTGTAAACCCAGATTTCCTACTCATTTAAGAGCGATTCAGCGAAGGAAACAGAATCGAAGCTGTAGAAATAAATATGGAATATATTTGTGTACTTAACTCTGGTTTTTACACCTGAATGTCTGAGGTTGCAGTGATACGAACGAGACGAGAACGTTTTGGTCTTTCATGGGTTATAATTCACTTTGCTCTTCGCTTTGAAATCGGTGTTTGCTGAGATGGAATGACCAGTGTGCATCAGTCCATTAAAGCCTTAACAGCAAGGTCTTTTCGTATCTGGCCACTTCTGTGTGCATATATCAGTTTATCTGCTGCTGAATAGCCGGGAACATTGGTCGTGCGATGCGTATGCTGCCCATTAGGGTTCATTAATACTATCACGTTTGGCTGTATGAATAGTTTGAAAATCAACCATCTTATCAAGACTGGTCATTCCATCTCAGCAAACACCTCTGTCAAAATGATCTGCAAAGTGAATAGTAAACTAGCAAACGCAATACGTTTTCGTCTCCTTTGTATTCAGCTGGAGTCATGTCTACAAAAAGAAAATCATGCAACCACTTCCGCTACCATGGAAAAAAATGTGTTGACTGGATGATTGTGCGATTGATTGTTCTAAATCCTTTAGACATTCGTAATTTTTTGAACTCTCACATAATTCTATATTTTCCTGTGTTTCTATGTGCAACCTAACCTCCACTAAATTATTAAACTACTCACCTTATTATGTAACCACATCACGCTTATTCTACATTTGTATGTTTTTTACTATTAATGATAAAGTTTTGGATAACGCAAGGACAAGAGTTGAGGACTGATACGGAATATAACTTCTTTGTGTGTAACATTTCAATTTTGAACAAGTCACACAGTGTTATGCTGCAACATTTATGGATTAATTGGGTTTCCATCACATATTTTATTCATAATAATAGTATGGTACTCACAGAAAGTTTTTGATTCGTTTATATGTAGTAGATATTACTGTATAACACTGTGGCTCTATGAAAATATAATTTCATCCATGATGCAATCGTGTCACTTTTCTCGAATTGTATCCCTCAAATTTCGTAGCTTCTAAACTTTGCAGTTTTGTTTTCTTCAGTGTTCCGTTTCATTTTACTTTCTTTTTTAATATTATCAACTTCCCATATTTCCTATCCATTCAGATTTTGTCAGTATGTCGAATTTTTGAAATGATTATGTAATGTGGAATTTCCAGCTTGTAATATCACACAATATTTTTATGAGAAATAATGTTTGGAATAAAAGCATTATTATAATATTGATCTGATTATCTGAGGTACCGAATGGTATTCCTAATATAAATAGTCTTATCCATACTTGAATTAACTATGCAGCAGATAGTCATAATATTCTCTCACAATGATGATAACGGAGAAACGTTTCACTCTCAACCTAAAAAGCAGTTTACTTCAACTGGCAGTCCAGATTGTCACGTTCGGCACACCAAGCATCTGATTCCACCTTTTTTTAATGTTGAAATATTTCATTATTAGTGTGTTATGGTGTGTAGTCGATATAACAGTCTCATTCACCAACTTAGGTCTTTCCCACAAGCCACGTGACATACAATTCAGTGGGTGTTTTAGCAAGGAGTCATGGAGTATTAACGCCTAATCGTTGATTCATACTCCTGTCAATGTATTGATGTTAGTTCGTCAAAAAATGCAGTTGATAAATGAGACGCTGTAATAAGCTGAAATTGGATATCAATCCCGTGATAATATGTTCCACCAAACAGATGAATTTTCTCTTCGTTTTAAGTGAACACTTCCTATTTCTAGCAATTAGTTCCATTTTATAAATTTTGACAAAACAATAAGAAGACGTAGCTTATCTGAAACCTATAATGTTTTTGCGTTACACATTTCGAACAATCTTACCACACAATAACCTGTAATACTCGTTTAAATAGAAGGCAAGTGAACAAGAATTATCACAATACAGGTTAACTTGTGCATAGACCAAGGCCATACAGTAGGTATTACTGTGTAACACTGTGGCTCTATGAAAATAAAATTTTATCCATGATGCATTAGTGTCACTTTTCTCGAATTGTATCCCTCAAATTTGGTAGCTTCTAAACTATGCAGTTTTGTTTTCTCCAGTGTTTTGTCTGATTTTACTTTCTCTCTGATAGTGTGCACTCCACATATTTCCTATCAATTCAGGTCTCGTCAGTATGTCAATATTTTGAATATTTGCGCTACATATTTCGAACATTCTGACCACACAATTACTTGTCATACTCGTTTATATAGAAGGCAAGAGAACAAGCATTATCACAATACAGGTTAAATTGTGAACAGACCAAGGCCACACATAACAGGCAGGAAGACGACATATGGATGTGGCGTAAGAAAAAAAGAATGAGGAGGATGAAAATATTATCACCTAAATGGAAACTTATTATTTGACAAACAGTTCATCTCATAGCATCTTAGCTTCTCACCACCACCATCTCCATTGCAAGTTAAAAGTCACTATTTTTCACATTTTTTGTGTGTTCATTACTTCCAACTGACTAAAATCCATGTCGAAAACACCCCTTATTTCTCAGAAAGTAAAAGTATGTGGTATACTTTTTCCATTATACAAATGTCTAATTTGAAGATGACTGTAATTTTGACAGCATAGCACGTTCTATTCTGTTACATGTTTCCTGGAATAAGATCATGAAACACATTCAGTTTAATAAATTTCCCAATTACTCAACTGGAAGCTACTGACCCATTTACTACGATGGCACTTGATAACATTTTGCCCTTCGTCGACATGAAGAGGAACTTTAATGACTGTGGAAGGTCGATGCGTCACTTATCAATGGAAGAATTATACAGCTGGTATGTGAGTGGTTATCATTGAAGAAAAGAGCATACGCTGATATAGATAATTTCTGTGACAAATATATACTCTCGAAACAATATTGCATCCAGGATAAGGATAATTTTACTAGTAACATCGGTTGATCAGCTGTTCAACTACCATTGAGTGATATTTAAGATATTCATATATTCATCAATACAAACGGCTTCGATACTAGTATGCCACCGACGCACGATACTAGTAGGGAGTGACTTATATCATTTTCGTGAACGAATTCGTGCTCTTATCTCCTATGAAATTTATGCAGTGCTGCTTTCTGCATCTGTATGAGTGACTTCGTCCACCGCATTCCTTAATGCACTGAATCATTTCAGTTGACGAATGTAAGTTATTGTTACATACGTTTACTTATTTTCCAAGCATTCCGCAGTCTTCAAATAAGAGTCATTTAAGGTGCCTAATAATGTCAACTCATGTAATCAATTCGGTCGGCAGAATGTACAATATTACGCAGTTGAGTACTTCTCGTGACATAATTCAATTTCACCAGTGTTTGGTTGGTATTTGTCTATAAACACATTGGATGCATATTGCATGTCGTCATTTCGTAGGAATATGTGGAATAATGCCACGGCATTCTTACATTTAACTGGTGTGAGATTCATAGCTACAAGCAAATTCAAAGAATTCACTATCCACACAGGTGAAAAAAGTTATATTAGCACTATAAATTACTGTTAATTTTCTATGGGTTCAGCCATCTATTGATCTTCTCCACCCATATTTCTACGAATATCTAGTAACTATGCTGAGATCCAACAAATACTCATTTGAAGCTTGAATATGTGCGGGAAAATTAAAATGAATTCTATAATGGAGTTTTATTTTACGTATTTCAAACACATTATTAATAATAAAACATCATATTACAGTGAAGGGAAAACTTCCAAAAACGGGTGAGTGAGGTGTGAAGTAATTATTCCTTTTAAAATGTTAACGTTTCATCTACACATTATTTTCACCCGTCGAAGGTTGAAACAAGCGGCATCATATTACCTTGTGATTACGGATTCTTCATGACAATTATAAAATAATGTTAATCATGAAAAGACTGAACGTAATAAAATGTAATGCAACTAACACTCACTTGTGACAGGCAGGTTGATATTTGTCGTTTTAACGTCTTATTCGTAGCTAGATAAGCCATCAAATCAACCAATTCAAATTAAAAGATTGAATATTTCAATAAATACTTATGCTGTGATGGAGTAATACAGAAAATGGGTTCCAACGGAGTATTGTTCTCACAGTGAGAAACATTGTATTTGTCGGTGTCAACGTCTGGTGATGCCGTTCCAACAGTACAATAGTGCATTAGCAACAGAAATATATATGTGTATCTGAACATCCTATTTCATGTCATTTAATGTAAATCAAAGTCATACGCTCAGTATTTGTCTAAAGAATAGATGTAATTAGCTGGTTGACCACTTGAAAATTTACCTTGGCTTCCCTGTCTTGCCTTCTGTTGTTACGGCTACAGTTAAACCACAATTGACTGAAGATGATCAGACACTTACAAGATACCGTTTCAAAACGGAATATTGTAGAAATACAGCAACACAGAATAGTTGAATCTCACTTATAATGAAGAATGAGTTCTCAATTCCATTTCTGGTTTATATTGCATACACAAACAAAAATTATACTTTGAATTGAATAGATGAGGTGATCCATCTGTCTCAGAATAGGCAAAAGTGCTTCGTTTATTTGTAGACTTCTTGAAAATTTCACTGGTTTCAGTTCAAACTGTGACACATACGCAGAACTGTTCAAGGAGTGTTGGTTGTATGTACTGTAGAAGAGATATTCCATCCCAATTTAGGGACGAGATAATTTTGTGGAGTAGTTGGAACACTTGCTTCGCTGATTATACTCTCAGGTAAATAGTCAGATATGCAAGAAACCAGCTCTTATCTCTCTGAGTTTTATTAACTATCTCTTTAAAAATTATTTCTTTAATAATCCCCGATGGGGGCAAAATCATGAGGATTTACTTTCTACTAAGATTAATAAAATTCATCACTTGGTTTCATCATTCCTATAGTAGATTCTCACATGGTGTATCAGAATTCTACTAAGTCAACAGCACTGAAATACATGATATATTAACGATACTTCCTTATTTCAATATCACTAGAATATACTCAGATATATTTTGATGCTCACAGTAGTGTGGAGAAGGGTTGAATTTCTGAATATCTGTGAGGAAGTTGCTGAACTAGCATAGATGTCATCAGCCTTGACAATGAAATGTCAGTAAGTAAATGTCGAAGCTCGGAAACATCGAATTCCCATTTTGCATTTCAAACAACATACTTGACAGGGATGAGAAATTCAAAGCCATACATTCTATTGGCATGTGAATAAACTTTGAGATTTACTCTAAAGATGACACAAATCATTGCGATTATCCATTTCCTTCTTAACGTCATCAAACAAACACACTGCAATAACAGTTAACCTATGTGCTTTGTGTTTAGCTGTTATTCCCATTTTCATTAGAATGAAAAACAGTTTCGTGTAATGCATCGCGCAAAATATTTGAGAAATTCCTTGACTTCAAATTATGAAATACAGTGACAGATTTTGAGGAATGTATACTGGTTCATTTGTTATACACTGGAAAGAAAATTCACGAAACAATGTCATTCGAAAACAGCTTTGCATCAAATGTATACATATATACATGTATATATATCAGCATATGAGTTAATATCTCAAATAATAATTATACGCGAAACCATCTCACGAGCTGATTCAAAATATTCATCAATGTTCGAAACATTTATCAATAGATTTTATAGATTTATACATTATTGGAATCCACTGAACAAGCCGCCTTTTCTTTATTCACCCCGATTCATTTCGATGGCTGAAATCTAAGGAATAATCCTAAGAAAGCAATATATGTTTATGGAGCATGTGAAAAAGATGTTTCACGAAAACCTCTCGGATTACATTCAATTAGTAGGCGTCTTATCACAACACTGTTCACCATTCTTCACCTACAAAATGTTAGCTAAGATTTGGGTTCTGCTGAAAATAATCATTGTCTACCATTCATGCATTTCCACAATGTTTAAGTGACAGATGACATCAGATGTGACGTATCAAATGCGAGTAATTAGTAACATCCAATCATGTTGTGATAGGCAAAGCAGTCCACAGTGGTCTGAGGTTGAAATCCGTTGTCTTCCGTACATACAATTATAAGGGACTAATGTAATTGATTCAAGAGCTTCCATCATACTTACTGTTGAGTTGTTAATGTTTCAAAGTACGTCAGAAAAACTTATCACATTTTTTTCCTAAGAAAATCCACTTTTCAGAGATAAAATCAGCAAATGCTTTCAATTTACTCGACAAATATTCTCCCTTTACAAATATGTAGTTACCCTACAAGTTGAGGACTGGGACGGTAAGTTATTTCTCAAAATATGTTTGTTTTACACCTCATATGAAGTGAAATGAACAAAACTTTTTCCATGTGAACAACTTCGTTAATGTAAGCAGATTTCAGTAAGGCAGGCAGGTGTGTCAGTTTCTGATGTCATAATAACTGAGTTTATTCTGAATTTATACCGTCAATCTGGAATCAAGTAACACGTGTAATTGATAAACCGCACACATGAGATGAAACAGTTTAAGCTAAGAGAATATTTAGAAGAGAATTATGGGAATATCACCATAAATTTTCCACGCCCACATGGTGCTGACCATATCAAATCAGCATTTCGCATAGAAATTAGACCACAAAACTTGTGATTACACCGTTCACCTCAGCAAATACTAACCAGTTCATTTTCAGGGTTTTGGTCACATTTTCTGAGATATGCCTTCCTTCCCTATCATCAAATGAAGTAACTGTATCTGAACTTTCATTATAATGAAATGGCTCGTTTTTTATACTGATATCTGAGCTCCCATGGGCTCATGTCAACTGGAACTTGACATTTATGGTCTCGAAATTCTACACTTAACAGAAAAACTTTAATACATTTGCTCCAATTATTCTGAATTGACTTGTATTAAATGTCCATTGTATTCATAGTCACAAATAAGACAAATAGGTACAGACTGTATCTAATTCACATCTAAAGACAATAATTCGACTTCAGGGTTGATGTTGTCAGCACTCAATGTTTTGAATTTTAAACTAAAACGTTTTTCTGCATGATTCTCAAAGGATTATTTGAGTGGATAAACTCCAATCTCGTAGTTGGTGATTCAGTGAAATCATGGTAGACAGATCGTGTTAGCCTACAGAAATTCGACCTAGATTTGTACTTCAAGGAATGTATGAGCTGTTCAAATTGTAAGCATCATTATTAGTTTACTTACGAGTTAAATGACGACACCAAGGATACACCTCACTTTTATTATATGGATATCCCATGAGAAAAATTCCAAAATAGAGAATACGTCAAAATGTTTCTTCAAAAAGTAGCCATACATACATACATAGGTTTCTATGGTGTCAGTTTCCCTCTGAGTGATAAGATCAGACGGACACAGCCAGAGTCACAGAGAAATGTCCACTCGCATTCATGTATTTGTTAACAGTTTTATTTCCAATAGGGCGACCTAAATGTCATTGGTTTGCAGGGTTGAATCAGTGTTAGCTTCATCAAGTCATATATTCTTGCATATCGTTTTCACGTACTGAGCCATAGTCTCCTTCATTTCCAGATCTAATTTGTCGCGTTGGATTCAAAGGAGACTGATATGGTAGGTTGATTATTCACCACCAGATGAGTTAAGCGTCAATTTGTTCATTGATTTCCTCCCTCATCACTAAATCTTTACCCGTCTTCCCTTGATTATGCCACGGTCCGAATATAATCAGTTTTATATATGATATGACAAAAGTAGCTTTGACAAATATCAGTGGGCATCAACTTTCAGGTTGTCCATGATGGCAACGAATTTCACAGTTAGGCATCACTGCGTAACTTTTTATCTGCCTATATTATAATTATATTAGATATGCAGTTTAGCTTATGAGGAGAAATGTATCAATGAATTTGGTTTCAAGCTTGTTACCACTCATTAACAAGATACACCTCAAGCTTCAGGCAGTTCATTTGCCAAACAAAAGAAATTTTTTGCTGAATATTATCGTTAACTGTGCTTACTTCTTTCAGACACTTGGTATGCAATCCTGAGCATCTTACTAACATGGTGGGAGAGAGTTTCAGCGTTGACTTTACTAGCCATCTGATAGGATATCAGCAATCACCTAGAAAAAATACAATTGTTCCCAAGGTCCTTTACCCACTGATATAAGACTCAATCACCGAATTCCTATGCTGCGTGGAAACGTTTCCAGTAGAATAATCTTTATTCAACAAGTTTGTCTGAATTTATGAATTGTGACATTCATTTCTATATAATTATCGACCCAGTCATGTATATCACGTATATCCTCTTACTTTACCAAATATTCGCCTGTGTTTTCCAGGTGGCAGGGATGGATACTTACATCGAATTCTGTTGAGACTACAAAAAGAATTAATGTTCTTTTCCTGACTATGTTTGTGATTCATTGTCATTATATTTTTTAATGTTTTTCTTAAATACTAATTTCCGACTTTCATGTTCAATAACGGTTGTTCACTCAACTTCTGCAAACATTTTCAATTTTCATTTAAAGATTAAATTTTTTTGTGTTTTAATTATGCCTAAGTAAAATAAACGTCATTTACAAATCTTGATGGAATTTTTCATTGGTTAGAACTAAACCAGTGACACTGAGAAGTGATATTGATTGACGACAATTGCTGGGACGAAATAAGTGAAACTGATTGGATAAAGTAGAATTAACTGAACAACGTGTCCGTTATTTTGAGTTCATCATTAGGCATGAAATAACCACTTTTTCACTTGTCTACACGAAGGAATTCACGGAGACAATTTTATTGGGTGTGAAATCGCTCACTGGTCTCTTCAGTGTGTATCTCATCCATCTTTATTTTCTTAGGTTGCTTATTGCGCAATAGATCCTGGGTTGATTCCTTTCCGGGATTGCTCATTGCTAATGCTTTTTCGGTAGCGTGGTCTTATGTACAGAGTGAGATCAGTTGCTGATGAACTTTTATATCAATTAATAAGAATGCACCTGCCAATGACGGATCAAATGTCTTTCTGCAAGAAGCAGACAAGGCAGGTGTGTTTAACGCAGATAATTCAAGACTAAGACGTCGTTACATCGCTATTAAAACAAAATTTCAGTCGACCTATTTTAATACTATCACACAACAACGACTAGAAGGTATAAAATTTCGGATAAATCGAAGAAAAATAATAAAGACCAAGTGAAGAGCTGAACTGTGAGTGTAAGAACAATAATATGCAGTCCACGGTAAATGGTTTCCCACTTGTCTACACGAAGGAATTCACGAAAACAATTTTGTTGAGTGTGAAATCACTCATTGGTCTCTTCAGTATGTGTCTCATCCATCTTCATTTCCTTCGGTATCTTATTCAGCAAAAGATCTTGAGTTGATTCGTTCCCATTAATAAATAAGAATGCTCTTGCTCACGATGGATAAAACGTCTTTCTACAGGAATCAGACAAGGCAGGTATGTTAAACGCAGATAGTTTAAGACTAAGACGTCGTTACACCGCGTAACCAGCCTTTATTTGAACAAAATCTCAGTCGGCATATTTTTAATACTACCACACAACAACGAATAGAAGTTATAAAATTACTCAAAGACAAACAATAAAGACTGAGTGAAGAGCAGAAATGCAGTCCAGGGAAAAGGGTGTTGGTTGATAAGATGGCTGAAATGTTCAATTAATTATGATAGTCTTTAATAGATTATTTGTGTTTGAAAGACAAGAGATCTTATAATTCTGCGAATTTTTCCTTGTTCGCAACTTGTCAAACTATTTGAAGGATCTGTTTGTATAGAAAATAACAAGATTTATGATGTATTTAGCATGGAGTATTAACTTCTATCACATTGGCATTCAATGCAGTACTCTTCAAAACAGATAAAAACGAAGCGCGCTTCATATCATCATATGTCTATCATGTTGATTCCAAGGAACAACCTGACACTTCACTTCATAATTCAGATAGTGTAGGTGTCCTGATTCATTCAACCAAATGTTGTCATGTAAATACACTCACTACGAATTATGCTGAATATTTCTTAAGAGAGAGGTGATGAAGATACCTGGGCAACACAACCAACAGCAACAACAACAACTGACAACAATCAGCATAAATGAAAGGAACTTGAAAGAAACAATCTCTTTTACCTACCTGGGAAGCATCATTTCAACTACAGGCCGAACTGACGAGGATATGAAAGCAAGAAAAGCTTTCATTACTCTCAACTCTGTGTGGAAGTAATCATGCCTAAGTGCGAATGAGAAGAGGATGCAGTGAGTCAAATTTGGCGAAACTACTTATACTGATAACCATTAGTGGTCAGCAACGAATAATTATCACTCCGGTTGACTTTAGTAGTTATACCTTATATGCAGAACGAACGCCCGAGATTGGAAGTCACAGCTCTCTTCCTTTCCTGGTATTCGCTAGTAAGAATAGGATCTCCTAGTGTTCCAATTACAGCCTAATTCATGGGACGTCTTAACTTCGCTTTTGCCAGTTCGAATGAATAGACGTATGAGACACGAAGTTTTTCAAACGTGAAGCTTGGATAAATCAGACTGATACATTTAATCGGAATAAAAATGAGAGAATTTAAAGACCCATGTAAAGCACGTCTGGATATAAGATGAGGCGTTTCAGTTGTCCATAGTCCGAATCAATTCCTCTGAGGCAGTTATCGAGATATCATAGAAGCTACATCGAATAGTAATCTTATTTAGTTCAGCAAAGTGACTCTTGCATTCCTCGGAGCAAACTGTTCGGAAAAATCTGTTTCATTTATCAGTTACCTGAAAACCTCTTGGATGTGCTGTTGTGGAGTTACAGCTTTTGAACTTTAATTTCTAAATAATTGAAAATGCAAATAGGCAGGTAATTGTCTAACTCTTTGCAATCGTCTAATCTTTGCATGTTCACTCCGTAAAATACTAATAACAAGCAGTATAGGGTTGCATATTGTGAATGCCACAGTGTTCGAGAGATTTTCAGGATATCCTGAGAAGCAATATTCTGTCATTTTCTTTTTATTTAATGAAGGAACACCTGAAATCCCAATCGCTTCTTAAACTGTGCTTACAGTTTGCATTTTCACATCCCCGAATGAGCCTGATTAATTTGTTGAAATAGTTTTGAGGTTAAATTGTAAGAACAACAAGATGCACTATCTTAATTATAACCAACTGAATGAGAACTGCCATGAAATATTACTAGAAACATGTGACAGTGAACAACCGAGCATAAATAAATTAAAACTCACGTGGGCTCCCTGTTATCATCATATTTCACAGTGTGCTCAACACATCCTTGCTAAGTTAAGTTGCATTTATGTAAGCTTTAGCAATTTCAATTTATTTATCAGTAATTTTCCCATTCCTGTTGTAGACGCCTTGCAACGAACTGATGCGGTTGGTTGAAAAACATTTCAATGATTACAGCTTCAGTATTGACATTTAAATTTCGTGATATCTGGTTGGATGGTTGGTTGGTTGATGCCTATCATATTTCAGCATTTCGACGAGGAATTGAAAACGCTCATTGTCTAATAGCTGACTGAAAACGAGATGCCATTAATTGTAGAAAAAATAACGTGAACATTTGAGTGCATTAATAGATGTCTCATTAGTTTCTCTGTCCGTCTGCCACAAAAGGTCAGACAAACTTGAAATTTAACAGGTATTGAAATGTCATAACAGTAACAGGGATCGAATTTCCTTCAACTCTCAACTAGGAAATATTGCTATATATATTTCTATTTCCTTAACTTTTATTGTGACAATGATATGCGTGCTATCAAAACACCCATCAGTAGATTGAAATATTCAAAGTTTTAGCTTATTAATTACGGAGTCAGTGATTAATACCATGTGACTGAACAGCATGCAGGAGAGGGACAATAATTATTTTAACCGTCTAATGAATGCAGCTGCAGTGGTATGCAGGAAACAGGAATCACCATGAACTTCATTCAAATCAAATAATTTTGAGACATCTCTTTATTGACCACTATCTTTCAGGTGGCAACCAGTCATACTGCTCACAAGTTCATAGGCATTTTGTTAATGAATGTGAACATTGAACGTTGGTTTATTGTCCTTGGTCGCCATTGGCGGGCAACTCGAAGGCGCGAATGATTCAATCGTGTACAAGTTGGAAGAATATGAAAGAATAGGAATAAAAGTATAGTATAGTACAAACATTTGTTTATAGACTTTGTTCCGATATCGATTTTAATTTTCGAGCAATACAACTTATTACATGTCCTTGTGTTTTGGAGCTTAAGTTGATAATCGTTCATAGTGTCTTCGCAAATAATACGTACTTAGAGTTACGTTCCTTGACACATTTGATCAAATGGACAGTCGGAAATTCTCCTTTCTTTGCGTCTGTCGTGCAAGAGAACGCATGAGCACGTAAATCGATGGTTACATTTAGAAGTAATATAAAACGCAGTTTTTTAAACTTTCAATTGTTTCAGTGGGCACCAGTTTTAGGAAGACTGGTTTCTGATCCACTATATATGACTTTGAATTCATACTCGGTGATTCTATAACATTATTATAATTATTTCTGCATGTACTAACAAACCTTTTGAAAACTTTTTATACCTTATACTATACCATGTATTAATGGCCCTCATGCTCACATTGTTCATCAGCATCAAATGTATATGAATATTTAGTAATATTGATATTAAAATCATTCTTGGTTGTATCTCAGCTGAAAATGACCAACATTATGAAATGGTGTACATTACCTTACTCAATTTCTTGTTTCTCCTCTGTTTAAAGTAATCCAGGTGTAGCGACAAGCAGGAATACTATATCTTGATTTATTTGGAGTTTTATATGTTAACGAGGATAAAATATAAACGAAACGGATCTTTTTTAAAAGCTGAGAACAGTATAGACAAAAAACTTTCTGCTCTTTTCATTCAGTCACTAGAGTGTAGCCAGAGTAGCAGAATATTTACCAGTAAGTTTTACTGAAGAAAGCAACGCATTTCATAAAATGCTGGTAAAGTTCCAGTCGACCACTACATAGAGCAATCGGACTCAATCAACCTATAAGATAACCAAAATAAAGAAATTCTGAATTATCGCAGTTCAATACTTTAGATAAGTAAAATAGACAAAAAAGTTAAAAAATAAAAATCTAAAGCAGCACAAAAACAAAACAAAATTTGTCATGTCTCATTCACAAGCTGTCTTTCTGTCATGACATTCAAAGTTGTTTCAACGCCCTTGTTTTTTTTCAAGATATAATAGCGACAAAATCACAGTTTAAATTCTGTCAAGATGTGTCTCACACACACAGATCAATCGCGTTACTATTTACAGCAGTTGACATTTTTATCAGCATTTTCTCTATCGCCTTGTAAATCAATATTCACTGATATATTTTGCAAACGATATTTTGTTACTGCAAAAGAAAAATAGACCTCCATTCTACGTTCGAGAAATAAGACCGAAATACCACCTAATTTCGTCTCCTCTATGTGTAACTACCAGTTTGACTGCTATTGCGGAATCAGCTACATTGAGCAAACAATTAGGCAGGTTCATCGCCGTATTTCCGAGTATCATCCAACACGGTTAAGCAAGGGACAGACAAGATCCGTTGGTAGGTCTTTTTTAACACCCCTGGTTCATGAATATAAATGTTATGGTAAAATAGCATTTACAGTTATTTTGTCGCAATCCCACTAATCGTTATTTTGCTTTAAAAAGAGTCCATCTTCAACATAGAGCTGTAGTCACAAGAATGCACCTGAAAACGTCGAACTTGTTCGCTCAGAAGAAATTCGTACAACCAATCTCCTTAACTCGGCCATCGTTGCATGAATATATAAACCAGACTACTTCATCTGCCTCTTCATAAACCTTTAAAACTTATAATTGTTCATAATGGATAAGATTTTATTTTGATAAATCACACAGTGTAGTACAGTTATATTAACTGATGACGTTTCGAGCACAAACTATTGCTCATAATCATATCAAGTTACTCACACAACTTCTTTCCTTCATTTATATACATGTGTGGAATCGACTAGATATTGGAATAAAACTCAATATGAGATAATGTGCATTCAGAAATAATAGTACGAGTGTTATTAATCCATTGCAATTAGATGGGAAATACGACGAGTGTTTTTATAGTCATAATAAGTTGATTGTTAGAATGTGTTGATGTGTTTGAATAGAAATAGAAATGATGATGATAAATAGTCTTAAAATTCTATTTCAATTCAAGCACATCATAACATTCTAACAATTAACTTATTATGACCATAAAAACACTCGTCGTATTTCCCATCTAATTGCAATGGATTAATAACACTCGTACTATTATTTCTGAATGTACATTATCTCATATTGAATTTTATTCCAATATCTAGTCGATTCCACACATGTATATAAATGAAGGAAAGAAGTTGTGTGAGTAACTTGATATGATTATGAGCAATAGTTTGTGCTCGAAACGTCATCAGTTAATATAACTGTACTACACTGTGTGATTTATCAAAATAAAATCTTATCCATTATGGAATTATACTCTACCACAGTGCCCAAGTTTTATACTCATATCAATAATACATATGGTCTTCCTACTAGGAAGCTTATCAATAAACTCACACGACTTTCTCAAACAGAAGCAAGATTCACGAACCATCGGATTTTCAACAGTCGATGTTTGAAAAATCATATAACTCCAAAATATTTACACATACGCACTCCAATTACTTCAAGAAAAATATCGTCAGCAGCTGAACATCTCAGTAGATTATGATTATGTTAACTGTGAAACTCAATAATATATGAAATGAAATCGAAAAACTCAAACGGAAACTCAAATGTATGGT